>OX457089.1:17789286-17993413 GCA_949752835.1 Empis stercorea
TTTTTTTAATATTATAATACAGGTTACAGGATAAATAAGGGTAAATAGTCTGTTCAATTTAATTTATTCAAGTACATATATATAGATTAACATGTTATTGTCACGATATATATATGGAAATCTATATATGTAAAATCAAATAAATTTTTTTTAATAGATTTAACATTTTATTTTTAAGTAATTTTAAAACATTAATTTTCCTTAAATCAGTAAACAAATCAAGTTATATTTGAAATAACAAACCATGAAAAATATAATAAATTTTAAAGGTTTGTGGTGACAAAAGCCTTTCGTAATTTGTAACAAATTGTTTTTAGACACGATTTTTTTGAATATAAAAAACTCTGACCACTAAGATAAGAACTCAATATGAAAAACTCAAAAACAACAGTATTTCAACTATATATATACTTATTAATTTATAATAAAATATAAATATTTTACAAACTTTTAAACTACTTATACTTAAACAGATCTTCTATATAGTTTATATACAAGTTTATAATCAAGTAAATCGTTGTATATTTAACTTCAGATTTGCAGATGAAGTCTAATGTATAATAATTATTAATTTTAATTCAAATCAATGAACTAAATTGTATTAGAATACTAAAGAAGACTAAAAATAAAATATTAATCAAAAATATCTAACATTGAAGGCCTCCTAAAACATCATTTTTATATGAACACTTAAAATTCAATAGTACAATCATTTTAATCCTATCATGGTTGACATAATTCTTATAACACTTTAAAAAAAAAATAAAATCGGTATGTGTTAATGTTAAATCTGTTTGTTTATGACAATTTATTTGGCGGTTGATTCAAAGAATTTTTCGAATTTGTCATAAAACAGTATTATTATTATAAATATAATAGTTATTTTAATATGCTAAAACTGGGATAAAATAAATTGAGAACTTTGAGGATACTAGTGTTAGATTTTTTTAAGTATATTCAAGGGTGAAAGATCTTGTACAAAAAGTATTATATTGTTCCGTGTAGTATATATATATATATAACACCACACCAATACAAGGGAATGGACTATATTATAAGATTTATTGACAGTTATATATTCTAATTATTTAAAATAATTTTTGTCATAGCAATTTGTCTCATGGTTTTTGAACATGTCAAAATTATAATTCAAATAAAAAAAAAAAACTCAGAGTATTCTAATCGATGTCAAATTTTCATTTATTACATATGTATTCAAATGTTGACATTACAATTTATATATATATATATATATATATATATATATATATATATATATATATATATACCATATATATATATATATATTATATATATACATATATATTTACATTTATATTATTATAAATGGGTATTATTATTGGGATGTTCCTTTTCATATCATGTGCAGTAAGCAGGAAGCTATTATTATTTTATTTGCACGAACCCCTCTATTTTAATTTATTTTTATGCTTTATTCAACTCATCCTTTAATAGCCGTTTATGGTTGATATTTAATACGAGGGTGGTAAATAATATTCAAAGATTGCCAGTATATATCTATAAGAAGATTGGATTTTATATATATAGTATATTACGACTTTATTAAAGGGAAGTCATTGACATATTGGATAGGATAATTTAATTTCACAACGAATTTGATTTTTGGTTGAATATTTTTCTATTTCTGATGAAAAGTAATAGTTACAAATTAACCGACGTTAATGCACACGACCTTCTAATTGACTATAACTATATGTAGTTATAAAAAAAACTATATTAATTTCTCATTTCCGGTAAGCTTATTTTAAGGATGTAAATATAGTGTTATGGTAAATAATTTGTGTTTACCATCAAAATTGGTTTATAAATACATTATATAAAATACATTATAAGCAAAAGCTAATTAAGATATTTATGAGTTTGACAGATCTATTGCGGAAATATTTATTGAAAATAAATTACTAGACTATTTAGGATCTTCTAGAATTAATTTTGAAATATAATGTATAAATTATTATATCTTGCACACAAGTTTTGATAATGAAATTAAATAGAACTAAATGTTATATAAGGAATTAGATTGAATTACTGAAAATCCAATTGCAATGCAATTAATTAAAAAAGTATAGATAATCAAGGATAGTTAGTTAGTAGAATTGGCGAATGTCTTAGCTTATGTCGAGAAACCATAATTAGCACTTAGTCCCGTTTTTAAACTTTCACGACAACTATAACTAAATATGAGAAATTAGGAGATTCTTCGCTATATTCACATCTTGGCATTAAAAAATTGCACCATATGTGGTTAAGATCGTAGTAGTATAATATAGTTATATCAAGCGAGCTTATATTTCTTGGCCTCCTGCTGGTCAGCACAGGTAAATCGTACATACAGCTACAGGTCACTTAAAATTAAAACGGAGTGTATTCTATTCTCTCTTTTTCAGTCAAAATTTGTTCAATCAATTGTATTATAACCTGATAGGCGTACAAAATTATAATTATAACACATTTAAGTTCACAATTCTTATATACATACATATATCTCTTCACCTGGCCATGACCGATTTAGCTAAAATTTGGAAGTTAAGCTCGCGGTATCAGATTTATGTTGCCCTATAAATTTGGGGCCTTTATGATGAGGGGGAAGATGGCATGGGGGCCGCTTAATTTTTACATGTACCAAAAGTGGGTAAGATAAGATTTAAATTAAATGGAAAAATTTAAATATATATCAGGTGTACATAAACATAAATAATTTATATAATAAAACAATATAGTCATTTGCATTTTCATAATCTTCAGAAAATTGAAAAAAATATTTATATGAAAACTTTGTCATATAGTCTAAAATGTTTATTTAAATTTAAACTATTTTAAAATTAAAATTCCTGCAATTTTATACTGTTTATAAATATGCACATTTAAATACACATTTTCCTTTACAAATTCAAAAGTAAGTTATATTATGTATAATAAAAATAAACAGGAAATCCATACACCACCAGACTTAAACAGTTAAAGTAAAATAATTCCGATTCCATATCGTCATACCTTTATGAAAGAACAAAAATAATTCCAGCTGCTTCAAATTTTAATCTAAATTCAAAGATTTTTAACTTTTTTTGCGATATAATTTAAAAAAAAAAAGAATGTAATGTCATAAGCTGTAATCACATGTGCTGTTTTACTTGTAAGATTTTGATTTAAAGGGCGGATTGCTATTCGATTCCATATGAAGGTACGCGCGATTTAGATTCCTCTTTGTTATTATTTTATCAAAAAAATAATAATAAAAAGTAAAGAGAATTTACAAACCGGAAACTGATGTGAATAATTGTTTCTCACACTTAAGGATGTTCTTTATATAAATCAAAATAAAACGGCGCGTGCCTTGATTTCCTGTTAATTATATACTCCTGCAAAAAATGCCAAAAATAACAATCCATGTTTTCAAATTCATTCGTCAGTAAATTTTTGTAAATTCAAAACTTGTTGTTTTTATTTATATTTAAAATGTAAATAATTTGGAATAAATTGAACTATGAATTACATATATAATTTATATTTTATGTATGTACTTAACAAACTAATATTAAAGCTAATGAACAAACTGATATGCTTGTAATATGGTTTATAAGTTGAAATTACTATGGAAATTTTATTACAGATAAATTAACTACATATATGTATCAATATTAAATATTTTACTTTAAATTCGCACCGGGCATCCCAACTGATATAATTGCTAATTTTTGACAATCCAGCACCTCCTCCAAACTCCAATTTAATCCTGATCCCACTCACCAACGTTTTCCAATTTGATACTGCATTTTCAACTTTGATTCATATTACTCTTGGGATCAATAAATATTATTATTATACTATTATAATTTTTAATGTATAAATAATCACTTTTGTTATACATATATTTATATGTATCATAATCAATTTTTAATTTATTATAAATAATCACTTTTGTTATACACATATTTATATGCATACATAATATTAATAAAATCAGAACGAAATACACTACAAGTATTAATCAAAACTAGATAAAATCGAATTTTGTGGAAATTTACTCTAGGAAAATATTAGAAACAACAGTGATAATTTCAAAAAATTAGAATATTGCATAGTTCTATACTAATTTATATACTAATTCTATACTAATTAATTTACATTTTAATTTAATTCATATATGAATTCTACAAGTAATTCGAAAATATATATATGTAGAGGAATTTTTCAAAATTTATTTTATAATTTTAAAAATATTTCAATTAAAGAAGAGTTCCTATATACATATTTAGATTAACATTTCCATTAATTAAATAATATAAGAACTATTATTAATTTTACATAATTTATAAATATAATCAATGTCAATTAATAGTGTCATTATTTTGTAAATTATAGTTTTATATTTATTTCAATAACAAAATAATGAAATTCCTCCATGAAAATTGAATAATATATTTAAGGTATAAGTTGAGTTAATTAAACAATTTGTACATATAGCTTAATATAGAAAATGCTTTATAATATTGTAAAAGATGTGAAAATGAACAAAAGATTTTTATTTATTTTATTTTTTTCGAAACAGAATTATTTTTTTTTCAAGAGGATTTGCAACTAATGCGAGCAACTTAATCCTTAACCTTTAAATAAATCAATTTTCGGTTCTAATTTTTTCTGTGTTTTTTTTTCTTCATTTCTTTCAAAAACATATTACATACATTTAACTGAATTGGTGGGCAGATAATCTTTTTATACTTGTGGGAATGCTTATAGGAAAATTGGTAATTGTTGATTGAGAATATACTATATACATTGGTATATGGCAACCATAAGGTGATTAACAAAATATATTCAATCAAAACATCTTTAATCTGTGTCGGTAATTTATTTATTTTATTGTTGAAAAATAACCTTGTGAAATAGCCGCTCGCTCTTATTTATATGTACATATATATAAAATGAGGTTGTTTACTCATGAATGGATGCTTATATATATTATATTATTAGAGAGATTAGTGTAATCTATTTCATGTTTTTAAATCAGATTATAGTAAAAATGTCTAAATTTTCAAAACAACATAATTTTCTATGTAATTATTAAAAGAAATAAATAATAAAAGGTTTTCATTTTCAAGATGAAAATACCGCAATTCTGTTCCAATGAACAATATTTAGTTTATTAAAACTCCTTTTTTCATCCTTATATATCTTACATATATACCAGATGTTTTTATTCAGTTTCATTGATTATTTCAACAAAAAAAAAAAGAATTTTAACATAGATTCTTATTAAAAAAATTTTGTTATATGAATGTATAATATTTGACAATTAGTAAAGTGAGATTATTAAATAAATAGTAAGTATTTGTATAAAACCAAAACATTTACTAACAATTATAATAGAAAAAAAAATGAAAAACAATAAATTTTCACATTAATAAAAAGATATATAATTTTGATTAAAAAAAATTTATACAAAATTATTTTAGTAAATTTTGGGTCTTATAATTTGGCGCAGATATAAAATATGTCCTTGTAATTTATGGTCATCGACCGCTACTTTGTTATTATATTAATTTACAAAATAAAATAAAATGCAAGTAATATAGGTTTAATATTACATGTAGAAAGTTCGAATAATATCGGCAAAACATTTTGCAACGAAAAGTTTTCCAAGAAATTTAATCAATCTTATAAAAAAAATCTCTCTATAAAATGCTTTCTATCTACCATTGCATATGATGGTATAGAAAGCATTTTTAATAGTATTAAATTTAGTATTATTTTAAAATAATTAAATGCAATCATTAATAATTAATAAACTATATGATAATAATGGTTATTAATTGTATATCAAATATCATATAGCCAAAGATTTTCATGTACCAGCATTTTTCAAAATTATTTATTTAACAAATATACCAACATTTTTTCAAAATTATTTATTTCATATTTTTGCCATAAATATCCTTTAGTGTCCTGGGAAGTGATATAAAAAAACATTTTTTTTATACATCTTATTTTATAATTTGGAATTTAGTAATCCAATCGGTTCAATAAAATTATATGTAAATATGTACATATATAAATACACTCAAACAAAACACAGTTAATAATATTAAAATTTATTTAAAACAAAAAAAAAACAATTTTTAAATTCAATTTTAGGAACTTTTAAACTAAAAAAAATATACATATTATAAAACCATATAATGAAAACAATTTCCAAAAATATATAAAACACAAACTATATATAAATATAATAACAAATATTTATCTTAAGTACCAGTTTAGTTTCAAAATATGTTACATATAAAAAATGTATACGATTCATTGCATATTTTACACCATTATATTATTATATACTTCAAATTGTATATATTTATATAAAAATAGCACACACCTACATATTTTATATATATGTAAATATATATGTAATATATTTATAAAATATAAATAGATAACTATCTTTATTCTTATTCGTTGTTGAAAATACTAAAAATATGGTGATTTTTGGTATATAATAAACATGAAACATCATAGATATAAAAGGTTATACATATATTATAAGTGTTTCACCCAACATACAAGCGTTTGTATATTAAAAAGGACAATTTATATAAACATATTTAATATATTATATAAGCCAAATGTTGTAAGTGTTTAATATATGATATTCGAGAAAGTAAAAATAATACAAAGGCAGATATTGTAAATGTATATATAATTTAAAACTTTATTACCATGACTCGCTAAGTATATAAAATTGTTTTGATCGAAAAAATATTCTGTATCGTATACTTCCTTAATTCAAATTTCAAATTCAAAATTAATTGTAAGTTATTTTACCATACATTACGAAAATATCTAATATTATAAAACTAAATTTTTGTGTAGTTAAAATATTTTGATTCTCACACAAACCATGGGTACATACCCTATTCCTATACCTACAGTGACTCACAGTGAAAATGGTCCACCTTTACAAAAAATCAAAATTATAAAGAAAAATCTTGAAAAACATATAGGGGAAGAAAAAAATGAAACAAGTAGATTTTTATAGTTTAATACTTGCGTAATGTCATTTAATAAAACAAATTCTTCAAAAAAATAACAAAAATAAAAAATAATTTAATTCAATTATTAAAATACGACATCACAGTGAAAATGGTCCATCTTAAATTGGAATTAGAAAAATTACATTTTGGACCATTTTCACTGTGAGTCACTGTATAATAAAAACCAAAATGATTTTATTATGTTTTCAAACATTTTTTTTCAAGTTCCTTAAAGCTAAAACAGCAGCTGCCGGTTCAAGTACACTCTTTAAAAAAAAGTACTTTACTGTCATTATGTTTTATGGAATATATACATATACATCTATCTATCTATATGTACATATCTATATATATAGATATATATATATATATATATTTATCCAACGCAAAAAAAAACAGCAGCAGCAAAAGTTACGCAAAGAGGCGGAACACTGGTTTATTAAAATTATCCCTGCATCAAAATTTTATATCCGCCTTTTATTATTTTTATATACATGCAACTAACACACTAACATTATAATATTTGTATACATACATACACATATGCATATAAATATTTTATTTTGTTTGACTTTCTTATCCTTCAAAAAAAAATTAAAATATGTAAACAAAAAAAAGAACGAATTCTCAATTGCGTTTTGTCGTTGTATGATATGTGTGGCGGCGGTGGCGTGTTTTTTAAATATCTATATTAAGTGAACAGTGTTGCCATTTTTTATATCCTTTATAAATTATGTTTGCAATATTTATTTATTATTAAAATACATATTTAATATTGTATATATAATAAGGACTATAAAAAAAATACGTTTTACAAAAATTTATACTATATTTTAGTTAAAAATTAAATATTCTGTGATCGTGATTGCTCTCTTTCGGCAATTTTTTCAGCATGGTATATTTTGTATGTGAATATTTATTTATATTTAATAAATTTATTATTTAAAAAAAAACTACATAATTATATATTTATGTATGTATATAATTAAAATAAAAATAAATTAATTTTTTTTCTTTATTGTAACTATTAAAAATAAAGTAAATCTAACATAAAAAATAATTATATTAAATTGAAATTTTAACCACAAAAAATGTATATCCTCCAAAAAAAAAATTTAAAAAAAAATTGTTTATTTTAATTATAGTGATTATTTATAGTGAACAAATAATTTGATTAAAATAAGTTTTTAAGAAATTTCATTGCTAAAAAAATTTAAATGATGGTTTAAAGACCCAGTGGAAATTTAATATATAAATAACTTTAACTTATTGGATAACTTCCAACAACAATAATTTGGATCAATAATGTTCTATCTATGATCTATCCATTAAAAATAATTAATTTTTATTTTTAATAATCAGAATATGAAAAATAAATATTATTACTATGTAGGAAATTTTAAATTAAAGTTCAAAGTGTGTGATATTATTTGAAATAATTAGCATTTTACTTGCATTCAATTAAATTCAGACAAAATATTGGAATTAACTTTGTCGTTATTATGCATCATAATCAACAAAAGGGTTTTTAATTATTTTTATATACCATCAAAATCTAAGGCATTAGTTTTAAGCTTCGGGTAAACAGAGGCCACAATAAAGCATAACCGAGATCAGAAATGCGAGAAAATCACTGACATTTATAATATCTATATTAAATTTCAGGGATCATAATAATAAAAGCAAAATGCTTTTCATATAGATAGCATATCTTTGCTAACAATGTCCTCTATCTGTTTGCAACCAAATACTTCTCAGATATAAATTTATATTTCAGCCATTTTATTCAAAAGGACTTGCCCCATACTTTCAAAATAAACGGCTCATTTAAAAATATAAATTACTACTTATAGTTCATATAAATCGAACTTATTTGCGTTGGTAATCAAAGAATGTGCGTATATAATTCTTGAAGTAATCAATAACTTATTAATATTTTTAATTTAATTTGAGTGTAAGACAAATTGGTGCTCACGGCTATAGAAGAAATCAATCACGAATGCTTCAAGAAATCAATCACGAAATTTTAAATTAAAATAACAAGTATAGATATAACAACATAATATATACATAATATTATAATAATTTGAAATGTTCCAATAAAAAAGTTACCCAAATATACATAAATATCGATAAAAGTATTACTATCCTTGTGGTTATTATATATATTGATTGTGAATACCATTTTAAGATAATAATGAATATTTGTTAAGTTTGTCCTAAAAATTTGAATTAGTGGTAACTTGCTCACTAATTTTACCAAGGAAAATAACGTATATAAAATATCTGTAGAGTCAAAAGTCTGTTTGTTTACCTTTCAACTTCAACTACATCTTATTTGATTTAATTTATTAATGGAAAATATTTTCGATATTATGAAATTAATTTTATAATAGATGTACATAAACATTATGTATAAGAATTAAATCACTCGGGACGGGAAACGTACATTAATTTGATATAAAGATTAAAATAATATTTCTTATATTCTTACATATTGCAGTTTACATTTGGAAATAAGATAAGTAACCTTATATACTCGTAGTTATACTTAATCTAAAGAACACATTTGAGACCTTACCTTATCTGTCATTGTTTTGGTTTTGTTTATGCATACAGCATTTTCTTAAATTTTCCTGATATTGATTAGAATAGAAGACAATATGTGATGATACAATTTTATATGCATACATACATTTAACCAAATACACCAGATTTGGTATTTCCCATCATGGTCAATTTTCCAAATACATCGCATGCCATAACTTTCTGTGCTGTTAAATCCGTTTGTACTGACTTTTTTTCTCCCTCATTGATTTCCAGTTTATTTACTACTTCCTTTAAATCCATCCATTCATCCTTAGTTGTGCAATTGATTTTCTATATTCAATATTTAAAATAATTACATTGAAATTTGAAAAAATAATAAAAAAACATATTAAAAATCATATACCATCATCATTATAACAAAAACATATTTTTTAATTAATTTTTGAAAATCATTTTTTTTTTGTAACTTAACTGTTTTGAGTGTGGATATAATATTAAATTCAGTTTCAGTTCACTTCCTAGCAAATTAGGGTTGATATGACATTTGTTCTAGTTGAAGATCTGATACTTATGTACAAACTATAAATGTTTTTTTTAATATATTTTACATATATTTTATAATACCTATATTATTAATTTTAGGGCATTAATGGATATATACTTATAAATATTATTTTATCTTTTTTATACATAATTCAATTTTATATTTGAAATGTTTAAGATTTATACGATTATTAATTATTTCTAAAATATTTTTCCACCAGGTGATTTTATTATTTTCTGGTATATGAAATTATTCAATATTTTCTAAAGGGTAACATTGTGTGTTGTATTTATCATTAAAAATTACGATTTACACATTACACATGTTAAACAGTTTAGATTATATTACACTTTTAGAAATATATTGCAAAAATTTAATAGCAAACTTTTTGTAAATTAGTTTATTATTATTATATTTTTATTGATGAATTTAGCAATGTGCTTTATAGTTATTAGCCAATTGAAATCTTGTATAGGCAAATATTCTACACATAAAAAAAATTAATTATGACGAATTTAATTCATGCTTAAAATTACGTTAACTATATGTATTATACGCGGTTTAAACTAATAATATGTTGACGGTTGGTATTTAATTTCCAATATATGCAAATATTCGATTAGTAATTGGATCCAAACACTATTGATTTTATATATTAATAATCAACGATAATGCATCCATAAATAGTAAAATATAGTATTATAGTAATTAAATTAGTTAGTAATTCCATCTTAGACCGATTGAAAACCTATTAGACAAATCGATGGCCCCAAATACTATTATTGTAAATTGTAAGTAAAAAACGACGTTTTTCAGGAGATCAAAAATACCTCTCAGTTTATCTTTTTTAATTTATAACTAACTATTTGAAACAAAATGTATATTATAAAAAAGAAATTTAGAAATGAAAGTGTAAGATAAAAACTGCAATTTAAATTAATTATAATAGTTAAAAAACACTTTTTATCATACAATTCTTAGAACGAAATTGAAGAACTATTGTAAGTCATATATGTTACTTCAATTTTATAATTAGGGTTGAATAGTGTAAAGTAATTTATATTTATATCACCGATAAAATATTTCTTTGTAACTAACGTTACAATAATAAATCTATTCACAGGTTTATTTTGTCGACCAATATATTTTGTAAGTTTTTTCCGATATGTACATATATACTTGTATTTTTTTGTTAATATAATAATTATGATTTTAAAACATATTATCGTACGTAAGTAAAATAATAATAGGGAACAAAATTAAAGCTTATATCATAAATTATCTTATATCAGTTTTTGTTTCTAATAGTTAAGAATAGGCTATTCAATACTATTAATGAAAGTTGTTTTAAGGTAGAAGGCACTGTAAAAAACTAAGTAAAGTTATGAATTAAGTTAAGTTAAAATATTAGGCACTCTTTAAGGGATCTTACAATAAAAATAAAATTGTTATATCTTAAAAACTACACCGCAGAACGGTATAAAAATATTCCAGTGTGTGAGGGTTGTGTAGAACTATTTGTAGAAGCAGGGAATACTTTTAGATATATTTATAGAATAGCAGTATTCGGCGCCATCGATATATAACATCACAAAGCTGTGTAAAAAAAAAAAAAACGTTTTCGTTATGAAATAAAAATTATTTACTAGAAATTCTTATACATAATTTCAATACCAAGTTAATTTGAGTAAATTCTGCAATTACAAAATTCTGTTATGTAGGAAAAGCAAAAATTTCTATATAAATATAAGTTAATCATTAACTAAAAATCGTTAATTAATTCACCAGAAGAGTAATTAAAAAAAGAGATTTATTTATCTTATATTTAAATCTAAATTTGGTTGGTAAATAAAACCATACATGGAGCGCCTGAACAAATATGTATATGGAAACTATACAAATATAAAATATAAGAATATTATTTAAAAATATAATTTTTATTTAAAAAAATCATTTATTTCAAATTAACGAGAATATCATTTCTATAAATCTAATTTTACTTTGCGAATAATTATTACCGGCACATAAAGTTTGGGTCTTTTTTCTATAAATTATGTTTTTGAAAAATTCTTTAGCTACGAGTATAAGAAGTATATGATGGACTATAAAATTCTGAAATACGAATTATCGCACTAATAATAAATAAACATATAAACTATAAAGCTATATTTTTTCAATATTGTCATATTAAATTACATTTACGCGAATGTCCTTTTTCATCGTTTATACGTCATATAGCTATGAGAGAAATGATGTACATTGCGTTTCTTGGGTATTGTCTCTTAAAAATTTACCTAAAAATTAACGATATAAATTATGTACAATAATTATTATTTTAATTTAGAAAGCCCGTGGTCGCTATAATAGAAAATTTCTCCATATATGAATATTTATGTAAAAAATTAAATAATATAAAAAATAAAATATTTAATAAACATAAAATCGTCGTGTGAGAAGCGAATTGTCGTAAGCGTCATATAACGTATCTAACGCTTACGACAATTCGCTTCTCACACGACGAAATAATATAATAAAAAAAAGTTATTTTACCAAAAACATAATATTATTTATTATTGTTATATATAGTACATACATACTTTAAATCAAAACGCTTTTATATAGAATTTTTGGAGTGGTAAAAAGAAGTTAATGCGGTGATGAGTGTTTCTCTTTATAGTTGGTATATGGATTTGATTTCGGAATCGTTGCAAGAGAACAATACCTTTCGTATAACAAAAGAAATTTACCATTAATTGAAGTTTTTGTTCAAATAAAAAGGATTTTCAACGATTTTTAATTGCTTAAAACTTAATGTATACATGATCAATCTGTTTTCATTAAAAACAACAAAAATCTTTTATTTTATATACATATAGCTATTTCTTTTCCTTATATACTTACATTACATCATAAATATTATGTTTTTTTTTCTTGCATTGAGCAACCAGAATTATCAAATCGTTTCAACAAATATTACAAGATGACTTTAAACAATTGGGATTTTGCCAACATTTCATATTGTTTACAATAAACACAAAAATATTAAAAATGTCAATAAAAATATATATACATACTTATATATTTTTTTTAATTCTATTTATTTAAAAAGGGGACTTTTAGAATTACATATGCAATATTTGTGTAATATATATATGTATTTGAATTATTATTATATTATGACTTTGAATGTTGTGTAAATATATACGTAATGAATATAGTTTATATTAAATTGGAGTATATTCATTAATAATTTTTTATATATATATACTATACATATAAGTCAATATAATCCATATTAAATTATAATATATATTCATATAATATATATATAATTAAACTTTTATATATATTTAATTTACAGAATCATTGTGAAATACAACGCGGTACTCCACCTGAAATATTTGCAATGTTACCATTATCAAAAAGTCCACCAGTTGAATCTGCATCAATTACAAAACTACATAATAATAATGATCATAATTCTGAATTATCACATAATATAATTCAGCAGCGTACATGTCCATTAAAATTTTCAATAGCAAAAATTATGGAACCAGATATTAAATCTATTAATCCGATAATACAAACAAATGAAAATAAACATCAAAATTTAGATAATATATCTAATAAAGATTCATATAAAAATGATAATAATAATTGTAAAAAATTAGATGAAAATGTTATGTGTGATTCAGCTTTTAAAAAATATGTACCATCAATGCAACAATTAGTTAATAGTCGTCATCATGATTTATTATCACAATATCCATTATTATATTATCCAGGACAATTAATGTGTGCAGCAGCAGCAGCACAATATGTAGCATTAACACAACAACAAACTGCTAATAATATACTTAATTCAACATCAGAAATTGTAAATCCTTTACATTTATCATCATTAACATCAACATCTTTAAATCAAATGAATAATAATAATAATCATACAACATCATCGTCATCATCAAGACGACATTCCGGTACAAATCATGATAAACCAACTAATTTAAATAAAAAATTAAATAAAATTAATGAAAATATATCACAAATTGATACATCATCATCATCGAATTCCGTAATAACATCAATTAGTAAACAAAAATCATTTTCATGTTTAGAATGTGGTAAAGTATTTAATGCACATTATAATTTAACAAGACATATGCCAGTTCATACTGGAGCTAGGCCATTTATATGTAAAATATGTGGTAAAGGATTTCGTCAGGCATCAACATTATGCCGTCATAAAATTATACATACATCTGAAAAACCTCATAAATGTAATACATGTGGTAAAGCATTTAATAGATCATCAACATTAAATACACATACACGAATACATGCTGGTTATAAACCATTTGTATGTGAATATTGTGGTAAAGGATTTCATCAAAAAGGAAATTATAAAAATCATCGTTTAACACATAGCGGTGAAAAAGCATATAAATGTAATATTTGTAATAAAGCATTTCATCAAGTATATAATTTAACATTTCATATGCATACACATAATGATAAAAAACCATTTACATGTAAAATATGTGCAAAAGGTTTTTGTCGTAATTTTGATTTAAAAAAACATATGAGAAAATTACATGAAAATGGAAATCGTAATAATAATAATAATAATAGTCACAATAATCATCATCATCAATCGACAACAATATCATTACAATCATCAATTTCATCATCTGAAAAGAATATTTTAATAAATAATTCTAATAATTCTAATAATAATGAAATTATATCTTCTTCTGATAATGTATGGCATGCGCGTACAATATCTAGTTTACATGAAGCTGTATGTCGACCAATCCGAAAAGAATTTCCCGCCTCTTTTATACACCTTACAACATCTTCTGAAAATCATCATCATCATCAAATTGAAACCACACCTTTTATAACAAAAGCTTTCTGACAACGATACTATACAGAATCAATTGCATATACAAATAATACTCAAATTAATGTTATTTTGTAAAATATAATTAAAAAAAAAAAAAAATAAATAAAAAAAAAAAAAAAATATATATAAATATTATTATACAGATATAAGTATGTATATATATAAAATATTTAGATATTAGTTAAATAGATAAAGGTCATGTAAGATTTTGTATTATGTTAATATATTTTTTATTATTTATTTTAAAAATAATTTTTTTTTCTGATATAAATTTATTTAATTTAAAAAAAAAATTATATTAAGTTTCAATGCAATTATATTTTAATAAAATATGTAAAATAAATTAAATACTTCAAGATATGAAATAAAATTTTATAATGGCAATTTATATATGTTGAGGCTACAAATAATTTTTTTTTCTTCGGTATTATTCCAAAATGAATTCATTATACATATGTAATATAATAACAAAAATATACTCGTGTATATACACTTTATTCAAAATGTAATTTACATTTAAAATAAATATACAAAAATATTTTGATGAATAAATATTAATAATGAAAAATAATATTTGATATTTATGAGCTCCACCAGAATTACACATTTATAATATTTTCTATATTTGATTTTGAAATGCCCTTCCCCATCTACTTAAGAACTTTATTTATATACTTATACATATATACATATATATGAATTATTGAGAATAATAAAGATCATTAATTAAGTAATTAATTATATATTTCTTTATATCAGTTATTTTGTGTGCAGCAATTATTTTCTAAAATTTTAAATAACGAAAAAATTAATAAATAGTATATTTATACTTAAATAAATTATTTAAAAATTATAATTTCATTCGGAAATATTTTATACATATAAAACATAATTAAAATCAGTATAAAAAAATTTATTTGATGCGGGAAATGTAAATTATTATGTTTTTGCATTGATCTTTCTTACCGAAGGAAATGATACACAAATAAATTGCACTCTTATATTATAATGTATATATATATATAAATTTGTAATCTGTTGTAAATTTCAATGTTATTTGTGTTTTATAAAATAAGTATATACCATTTGTAAAAATTATAAATATATATCAAGGTAAATGTTTATTATATTATGTAAGAATCGAAAATAAATTAATAAATTAATAAAAAAAAATATATTCATTTGATTAAAAATGGAATTTTGTGGGTATAACAATTCATAGAAATGAAAAAAAAAGTATTTGGCTTTATATAAGATTTAGAACAGGTAAGAGTAGGGTAAAAATAGACGTTTTTATTGTACATAATACATCCATAATATGAAAAAAAATATTTCGTACATAAGAAAATGTAAACATAATTTCAATTTGAAAATTAAATTACCATAATAATGATCTTTATATAAATTAAAAATGACATTTTTAATTCTTTTGTAATTTTGTAACTACAACTATACATTTTTAAGATAAAATATTTGAAAAAACATTTTAAAAATATACGAATATTTCTATTAAGTGCAACAATAAAAAAAATTTAAAATCATTCTTACATATTACATAGTCTCACTTAAATATTATATATAACATTTATAAGTGTAATTGGTGATTGGTGTAATGGAAATTAATCAAAAAGCTTATAAATTCTAATAACGATTTTTTTGCATAGATTTAGGTGCTAGTGCTATACATTATATAAATTGAAAGCATAAAGTATCTAGAAATATTGGATATAACCATAACTAAGCTACTTATTTCATATCACATTATGTTGCATTAAAAGCCAAATTAGAGAAAATTTAAATACAATACTATTTAATAGTTCATTTTCCTGGAATAATAATGTTGGAAGGAAAAGAACAATATATACATATTACAAAAAATTTAAGAATGTGTCATATTTTGTGTCGCATATCAAATCAATGGGCGTGTTTCATAATTACAACTTTTAGTGTAGCGAACTGTCAAACAGCTACACCCTGTTTCAGAATTACTACTTTCAAAAAGTGTACTACACTTTTCTGTTTCATAAATGAAAGTGTAGCTAGAGTGTAGCGCACTTTTGCTACACTTTTTACACTAACTTGAAATTGAGGATCAGATGGTGTAGCAAGCTGTTAATTGACAATCCAACCAATAAGCAGAAAGAAAAGAAACGGTTGTGAAATAGTTTTAAATTAATTTTTTCGGTGTAGCACTCCATTGGTGTAGTTGAAGTGTACTACACGGATAGTGTCTGCACCTCACCTGCACTACACCCAGTTGTAATTATGAAACACGCCCAATATATAATATTTTTTCGTAAAATTAATATCTTTAGCTTTTGGAATTCACTTTGGATTCTCATATCCTATATGAGGCTATTTTATGGAAATGTACTTTTGACAAACCCGGGGCTTGTTTTTCATAAAAAGATTGATTACCAAAGGAAAAGTACATAAATATATTCTATATGTAGCAATAATACTATGCCTGGTATTGTATAGCATTAGCAATTAGCACATTAGAATATTTTCAGATTGCTTCAATTCAACGTATCAGTGGAAAGAACTATTAATTGCATTTAGTTAAAAATCATTTTTAATCCGTTTGAGGAATTAATTAGGAGTTGTGGTAATTAGAGTTTAGAGTAAGACTAGTGAAACCAATTAGAGTAAGACTAATGAAGAAGTTGTAGGATATTTGGAAGGAGTACTTTATATAAATAAATTACGAGTACGGTATATAAAAAAATGTATTATGTTAGTTTAGTTTAGAATTATTCTTACTATGTATTATAATTATGAAATATTAGTTTTAATAAAGGATGATTTTTTACCTAAGAATACCAGATGCATGTATAATGATATTATGTACTTAAGTACGAAAATTGAGCATATTTATACTAAAATTATGTTGATATCTTTTAATTATATCAATATTTCTTCTGTATAAATATAATATTTCTTTTTAGCTAAAATAATCAAAAATGTTGATCTTTTAAATTTATTATCAATTACTTTTCTTTTATGCATTTATGTAGAAAGGTATAAAGTATATATATATTATATAATAATGAAGCTTGTTGAATATACAAAAGCAAACAATGTGCATGCATGATCTTCCTCTTATTATATATCTAATTATGGTATTATGCATAAAGAAAGTGTCTTTCACAAAATATATGTAGATATAGATAGGTCATGAAAGATAAACTTTGCAATAGATACTTAGTACGTTTTTACGATAATAAATTATGTAATATATACTTAATCGAAAATATTCAATAATTTAGGTTAATTTATTGTTAATCATATTAATAATAATATAATTTATTTAATTATTTGTATCTCCATTATAGTGTTCAATGGATTTTATCTATTGTAAATTGTGTAAAAGAATACATTCTAAAATGTACTCCAGCATAAGTTTTTTACAATAGATATTATCATCGCTCTTAATATAGTATTAGATACAAAAAAAAATTAAAAAAAATCATATATAATACATCACATATTATGTAATTAAATTAAAAATGCGTTAAAATTAAAAAGGGGTGTAATTTAGTAATTCTTAAAAATTAATGATCAATATTTTTTGAGAATTTTATAATTCAGAATCATAACAAATGGTGTTGTAAGGATAATGAACTATAGATTAGTATGGTAAGTTCTATTTTTAGCTGATATACATTGAAATTAATTTGATTATGTGATTTTTAATAGATTGTAATATTCAAAATTTATATACAATAATGTTTTATGTATATTTATGTGGTTAATAGTTTATACAAATATCAAATAAACGTTAAGTTAGTTTTATTTTTTGTATATTAAGTATACATTTATTGTAACTCATATTTGTTTAGTTTATATACGAGTAGTGTATGTACTATAAGTTGCGGTGCATGAGGTCGTAGAGTTGTTAGATTAATGGTCGAGGCATCTATGTCATTGAACTTTCGAGTCCAGTTGGTGGCAGCCATTGTATCACTATTAAAAAAGCCATTATTGTATTTATCATTAAGGAGGAATTTTGTTTAGGGATTCTATAAAAAAATAGTAGGTTCAGAATTGGAGCAGAATGTCGAGAAAATAATACATATACTGTGAAAATTTTTAATGAATATATCATATTAAAAATTTGTTATTCTACAAAGCTATTTTCCTTCCTTTTGACTCGAAAACCTAAACATTTATCTCTTAAGAAGAGCTCATTAATATTGTTATGTATGTGCACTTCGAATTTTATAATAAGTTTCTTTTTGTTAGTGGATAAACTTTTACTTACTTTTAGCTTCAGTTATATTATATAATATTCTACATCTCTCTTTTTTTAAATAAAAAACCCTTATGTTAACGCTATTTTGTCCATCTGTAATCAAGATATGTTAATATTAATCTTTAAAATGTTATTTCGAATATAGTAAATTGGCCCAAAGATTATAACAAACGCGATCCTAAACTACAATAAAACTTTGGTATATAGTAGGATATTTTGTTGCCATTGCCACTATGATGAAATGTAAATTATAATGTAACATATTCAATGTTCACATTGTAAAACATTATATTGGAAACATAAGAAAAATAATTTTTATAGTATTAATAATGAACAAAAAATATGACCATGAAACTACTACCCAAGTATAGTAGTTAAATATTTTAATTTCCAGCAATTATTTTGAAAGATTTGTTTTTTCACTATTTTCAAAGTGTCAGATTGAAAATATACCTTTGATAATTTCATCCAAATATACCAAAAAAACTAATTCTCCCTTCATATGTTAACAAATCAATTGTTTTATTAGTATTTTTAATAGATATTTATATTTACATAACATAATGTTTTAAAAAATTCAAATGACGAACCGCAAAACATTTTTCACAGATTTTCACTATCACCCTTAATTTGTAGTGGTATTTACATATGAATCCATTTTTATACATCTTGTTTTCAAATATTCACGGGTAAAGAAATGGTATTGTAATGCGAAGAGCTGTTAACAAACCATTTATTCATGTGAGAACTCATACGTATATTATATACTATATATATATATATATAGGATCGCAACTATATTCCGTGAAAATAAACATAATCTATTCATTTATATTCCTCTGTGATTTTTACGAGTAAATAATGAATAGTATATGTAGTAAAATAAAATCAATATTTGCAAAACTAGATTGACTATAAATGGATGTACATATATATTTAAAAAAAAATCATATTTGAATTTAGGGTTGTTTTTAACAAGTTCATATTCGAAAAGGTTATTATAAAAAGAAGATACTAAAATTTGAGTACTTGTGTAAATATAATATTTAAAAAACTTGCAACAAAAATGTTTGCTAAATTATTATTTTCAGATAAAAGTATAAATCTTATAAAAAAAATTTAAACCAAAAAATAAAAAACAATTTAATGTTTTGTTTTTGGGAATTATGTCTAAAATTTGTGTTGTATACTAAACTTAAAAAACCTCAATATTTTTGCCAATAAAGAGGTAGAAATTTTATTATTTATAAAAATTATTTATTTATTAAGTGAAATGCTAATTAATGTATTTCGATTACATTTACTTTTAATTTACAGATTAAGTCAATCCATTTAAACATTACCATCACCTGATATACAGGGTACATTTTTATGGTGCCGTGACATAAAGCCTTAGGTTAGGTCATCATAAAGCTATATATGGTGTTATGTCCCAATCATTTTAAAAAAAAATTTCCCTATATAAATGGCAAAATGTTGCTTTTCGGAAAACCCATTTTTATATATGTACATATATACAATATACATACATATCGTAAATATAATAAATATGATAATTTTAAATAAAACTTGATAGTAATAGTAAATTAATGAAAAACTTTACACAATAAAAACAAACAAAATTACCTACATTAAATATATATTTTGTAAAAATTGGTATTTATTGTAAAATAAAATAAATATTAACTATGCTTAAGATGGACATCAAGTAATCTCAAGCATAGATAATTTAGTCTATTTTACAAAAATATCAATTTTTACAAAATATAAAAATGAATTAAATGTTTATAGATATTTTATCTTCACGACCTAAATATTTTTTCTTGATATTTTGATATTTTGATATTTTTTTTTTAAATTACGTGAACACCTGTTTTTGGTGCCTGAGATATTTTGATATTTTTTTTTACATTTTATGTCTGGCAGTACTGAATATTTCATGTTTTTACGTTTATTTTACATATTTATATAATCTGGTAGCACTGAAATAATTTAAACAAATATTGTTAAAAATTAGAATTGGCAAAATTTAAGGAAAAATAAGTAAATATGTAATAATACTAATTTTAAACTGCAATACTAATTTTAATAAACAATAATCCCCGTCAATACAACACAAAATAAAATTTAAAATTTCAAAACAGAAAATTTCTGACAGTAGTATTTTGACATATATATCAAAATATCAAAATATCAAAAAATACATGCCCCAGCGGCATGTATTTTTTGATATTTTTTTTGACACTATCGTGATATTTTAATATTTTTTTCAACCAATCAAAACTCGTTATTTCGTAAAATATCAAAATATCAAGAAAAAATATTTAGGTCGTGAAGATAAAATATCTATAAACATTTAATTCATTTTTTCTTTCTATGAAGTTACAATTTCAACGAACTTCAGGAACTATCTCAGATTTAATAAAATTTATTTTTTAAATGTATACATAGGCATTGACTAATAATAACATGTTATTATTAGGCAATGACATAGGTAACTAAATATTCAAATTTGCTTTTTTGATGTTAAACTTATGTAATTGTAAAATGATTTTATATATAAAACAGTTTAAGTCGATTTTCATGAATATAATATGTATGTACTTAATTTTTTTTGTACAGTCTATAAATCTATGAATAATATTAATAATTGTCGGCTTCTTACTTTTGAAACCTAAAAGCGGCCACTTCAAAAAATTTGGCATTACGCTTATAATTCTCATTCAATTGTTTATTATAGAAAACATAAGTTTTATGATTTATATTGATATTAGAGACAAGACAAAACGTAAAAATAATATTAGAAAAAAATTATTGTCAAAGAAAGTACTTTTTAATAATTTAAAAAATATCGATGGGTTTCATAAAAATTGACGGTATTCATGAATGAATGATTCATAAAGCAATTTCATTATGGTAAAATTATTTAACATTTAAATTGCTTACGTATATTTTACATATTATTAAAATTATTTATGGACAAAAAATGTAAATTATAATTCGGATGAATAATTTTAATTTTTTATAATATTCTTTTTTTCATATGTAGATGCGATAACACTGACAGAGGCACAATAATGGTATGTAAGCTTAGAAGTGAAGCTCTGAAAAATACAGTTGCGTTGTAAATAAAGAGAGGGAGAGAGACTTAGTCATTTCTATCTCATGGCCCATAAGAATATGCTAGAGGAAAAACGAGAGATGTACCCTAAGAACCCTATCTAAGAAGCAAACATCAATATATAAATTTTCATTATTGTATGTGGTCTTAAAAACAGTCTTATTAAGGCATCAAAAAATAACACTCCTTTTGTTCCTAAAAACTGTTTTGCAGCTTACATCAATCTGGCTTTATTTATAATTAAGCTCATTTTATATTTTACCTCGTAAATATTTTTTATCTTTTTAATATTCCGATAAAAAATATTAATAACCCCCGGCGGATTCCACCTTGTCGCGGTGGCGGGACTTAAGTAGATCCAGTGATCCATTGAGCAATGGCAATAGGTGCAACAATGTCGGTAAGGTAAGATCAAGAGAATCTAATTTCACGAAACGGATGTCCTGTGACTTCGGGACTAAGGTCCACAATATCAAACCTTATGTGCCTATGATCGGAACATGATGGTTCGCCTGAGAAATGCCGACCTTTAATATTAGTGGTCAGAAATTAGGTTGAGATGGTAAGATTTAGAACTTCGTTTCTGATTCTGTTGATGAAAGTTGGTGCCATACCTGTGTTTGCTACGAACAGGTTGTTATTAGTTATATATTCAAGTAATGACTCACCTCTGCTATTAATGTTGGTGCTACCCCAATTGGTGTGATGAGCGTTTGCGTCACATCCAATCACAATTTGCATCCTGTTCCTCTTTCCGTAGGATAACAGTCCGCTTAGTTCTGGTGGTGGACATTGTCCTTCTCCCGATAGATAAGCCTAGCACACAATAAAGTCTGCCACATCTCCTTTGGATGTTACAATGGCTGCTACTACGTCCTTTTTGCAGTAATCTGTAATGGGAACGTAATTTATATTTTTGTTAAATAGTATACAGGCTCTTGGTCTTGGGTCTTTGTAGTCATATAGAAGCTTACCTTTGGAATCGCCTAGCCCGCAAATTTTACCTTTTGCTAGCCATGGTTCCTGTATTAAGGCAAAGCTGATTTGTTCTTTTGCGAACCTGCAGCTTGCAACTGTCCTTTAGATAGTTGCTCTCTTCATTTGTCGCGATTTCACTTGCACCGGTATTCTGCATTTTAGCCCGTTGTAATAGTTCGATAGCATCCGCAAGGGCCGAGCCAGTCTCAGTGGCGGCTATATGAGCCTCCTGCGATACCTCAATTGTAGCTGTTACCGACGGCATCGTTGTTGTTGGTACTGTTTTTTTTTTTTTAATCCATAGTTGTTCTCACGAGTTTCGCGGCATATAAAAGTCCACCATAGCAGATGCCCGATACTATGGCAAGGCTGGTTAAAACCGAAGGTCGCCTGGTATCCGGAGTCCACCGTTAGTGACTGAGCTCACCCTCAGCCACGCAGCTCTAGGCACGGTAGGTACGAAATTACACCATTAACTTGGTTTCGCGTTTGCAAATTTAGTATGTATCCATATTAAAGACAGAGAGAGTTCCAGGGGCCACCACGAGGAGGTAATGTAAATACTTGTTCAGAAACCTCAACAGTTGCAACTAACTATGGCAAAGCATTCATTTGCCTACCCTGTTGACTTCCAAACCCGTCTTCCAAGTTGCTCTCAAAGAATATTAAAACGCCATGTGTGCTGCCAAGATGAAATCCTAGAAATCGTTGTGTGATGGTGGTAACGAGCCTTTTAAAAGTGTTAACAAGCCTTTTCGAATTAAATTAGTCTTAGCCAAAACTGACACTCAATCTGAAGTCCTTGTTCACAACAACGGAATTAAGGCGGAGTCACATGGAGCATCTGCAGAAATTCTCATGGAAGAACACTTCTCGGGATGCTTTAACCACCTGAATTTGTTGACGACAAGGGATCCAAAAGCGGTTCGCGCTTACCACTCATCCACCAAGTTCTTCAGATCAATCTAACTTCTTTCGTATTCAAAATCCTGGAAAGGGTTTGTTACCTTGAAATCTTTCCATGAGGTAGTTCACACCGTTGCACAAACATAGCATTAATCTACTGATGATCCGTCAATATGGATACAACTTATCTTGTCACGGTCGGTTTGATATATAGGCCTGGTTATCATCGCAACTAGCAAATTCGAAGTAAAACTCGCCGAATTAATGTGGCCAGCCCAGGCAATCATGTGCAACCTACGATTGCGGTAGAAAACCGATGGCGGTAGATCTGTTGTTTCAGTGAAAAGAGAAACCTTCAAAACCTGACTCTTGCAGTTATAGGTGAAATCAGCATTACTCTAAACCAGCATTACTCTGAGAAAAAGTATCTGAACATCATCTTAGACAGGAAACTCAAGTGGATATCTCACCTCGAAGAACGCTCTAGTAAAGAATATAAGGTTTTCGGAACGTGTCGGGGGTGATGGGTAGGAAATGCGGCCTCCAGCGGAAGATGATCTGTTCAACTTAGTAAAAATTCAATACACTTGGCAACCGCGCTATTAACTGGGCACTCTATATTAAGCGACCAATACGGCGGTCGAGGTTTACCTTTGCAGAGCTTGCGATGATGAAAGAGGGACTATCAACTATCACTCACTTCCTTTGTGACGGTCCCAGCCTTATGCACGTTAGAAACGCTTCGTCTCCATTTTCCTGAATGAGCAACAATTGTAGGCGCTCTAAGGTAGGAGGACAAATGTGGGCGCTCTAATGTGGGATTCTTAAATTCGGAATCCTACCACGTCTTTCTGTTTGTTTCTAGGAATAACAATAGATAGGAAACTCACATGGAAGTCATACATCCAAAAGACGATTGGGAAAACCACTAGAGCATTATGGGCGTACAATCGTCTAGTGGGGAAAATATGAAGCCAAAGTCGACATCATGGTCATACAACGCCGTCATTAAACCAATTATCTGCTTACGCGTCATTAAAATTGTGTAAACAGACAAACAAAACAAAAAACACTAATACGGTTGCAAAATTGCAACGACTTTCGTTTCTTAGTATTACTGGTGCAATGAAAACCTGTCCCACAACCGCAATGGAGACTTGATTTGCAGATAATTAAGAGCACTTAGAATTTTAAACCTCTCAAAGTGGTATTAACGGACCGCGTGGATAAAAAATATGTATACTATGCAGTTTCCATGGCGGATTCAACTTGAGTTCAATCCGGAATAGTGTGTATGGAAACAGGGATTGAGTTGAAATGGGAAGAGTAATTGATCGTTCCATTTCCAATCGATTTCAACTCAATCCCAACTCAACTCGGTAAATAGAAACAAGGCATATGGTGTGGTGTATTCTTTTCTCGATAAAGGGCCTGTCTAATGTGGTTAAAAAGTTAAAAAAAGTTAAATAATTTTTACCGAGTCCACTGAGAACTTACGTATATACCAATGCTCAGGTACTCTGTTGGTATCGAAATAACAACATATAAAAATATAATGTCCGAGTGAGATAGAAGATAATCAAAGTATTTTCTCGTTTTGTTTGGTAACACTAGCTCGTCAGCCTGACATGATACTAATTTAACCCGATTCGTTTCGTATGGACTGGATTAAAAGTCTACGCTCCAAGTGGATAATTGCTGCAAAGTGCAAAGAAAATAAAAATGTCAGAAAAAACAATAATGTGTCTTTATTTGGTGATTTTGGAGTATTTTTAAAGTGTTTATTTTGTATATTTAATTTGCAATAAAATTGTAAAATTTAAAATATTTTTTATCCGTGGAAAAGCAGATGAATTTCTTTTGGAATTTCATGAAGAAAAAAAAAATTATGTATGTATGATAATAAATACTGCTAAAAAAATGCATTGAAATTTAATCTCAAATTTATTAATTATTTTCAGAAAAACTTTTTTTAAATGGACTGGCAAAATTGATGATAGACGGACTCATTGGCGAATTAATTTTGTTATTTAGCTATTGTATTAGTTATGTAACTATTTACTTTAGTGAAATTAGGTATTTAAGTAGTAAAATTGTTATCATATTTAGGAAAAGAATTTATTGAATGTATACTAATTAATATAACTAACTTTATTATAAATAATTGTGGTAAATATGATGATTATGTATAGGAATTATGTATAGTAAAAAAATCTAAATATTATAGTTTTATATTAATTAAGAAATCTAATATCGAAGGTACAATTAAATAAATTAATATTAATATGTCAATAATAAAAAATATTTAAAATATTTTCAATTTTTTCATTTTCAATAAAAAAATAGCAAATTCCAATATGAACATTCTTTGAGCGACCGTTAAATAGATAAAATACAATACCCAACACGATACCTACGCGTCAATCCCAACGTCAGCAGAACAGGCCTGTGTGTTGTCAAGTATACGCGTTAGTATATAAGTCGGGCCCATGATATAAGTTTTCTTATATCATGAGTCGGGCCGACGTTGGTATAAACGTTCTCACTGGGAGGTGAAAGATATTTAATCGTGGTAAATATTTTTTACACTGTCTTTTGACAATTCAAATTAAAAATTAAATTCAAGATGAGTACAATCGTGAAAAATTATTTCCTAATATAACCATTTTATTGGAATATATTAAAAACAATCAATGTAGATTTAGATATTTCCACATTCCCTTTAATATACAATTTATGTTAATTGAAATATTGTCATTACAATTAACTTTTACGCGAGTATTGAAATATTTTTTAGGTGTCTAAATTGTGTCTGTTTTTTAGGTGTTTAAATTTTTTAGGTGTCTAAACAGAGCGTGTCTAAATTGGTTAAAAATTGGTTAAAATTCCAAAATTTTGACAACCAAATGCGAAATTTTGACATTTAAATTCATATTTTCCAGGTGCCGAAAATTTAACTTTTATGTCAAAATTTCATGACGGTCTGAGCAACTATAAATTAAAGGCCCTAAAAATTCGGCATTTAACAGTGCGTTCCCAATGAATTTTACATAGCCACAAAAGGCCCTAAAAATTCTGCATTTAACAGTGCGTTCCCATTGAATTTTACATAGTTTTTTCGCATAATTTTTAGAATAGCGTTCCCATTGAAATTTTTAATAAAACTAAAAAATCAATTGTAGCCAACTTTATTTTGCAAATTCACTGATACTATTTAGCGTAATTAAAGTTCCAAATTATTATTTAATTAAATAAAATATACTTTTTATTTTAGTTTATATTAACTTTTATTAATATATTTAAAATAATTTGTCGCAACAATAAAATAAAAATACACAAATATTTCATATGAAATTCGCCACCAACCTCAAGCCTATTTTCTAATGAAAATTTTATGAAAAAGTTAAATTGATTTAAACTTTTTCTTATGCGAAAAAACAGTACCAACTTGACGGGTTTTTTTTTGTCAAGTTTTTTTTTCATACAATCCTGTAAAACTAAAAACTAAAAATTTTAATGGGAACGCTAGGTAAAAATTCAAGATTTTTGCACTCAAATCGCGCAATTTTGCAGTCTTTTCAATTTAAAACGAACAGAAAAAGTTCTACATTTTGTTCATGCCTACACAGCCTTGTAAGTTTATTTTGAATTTATTTTTAATGTTTTAATACGAGATGTCGGTTGCCAAGGAATTTTAATAAAAGAAAATAAATTTGGTATATTTTAATTTTTTAAATGGACACGAATTTATTTTCAGTTCAACATTATTTCGAAAAATTTGCATATTGGACGGCTGTAGATAGATTAGATTTTCTTAAATCTGAAATTAGATTAATCTGGCTAGTGAATTTTAGAAAATGTTAAAATATTGCCGACTAAGATGAAAATAACACTGAAAATTCTTAAATTTACGAAATTATTTTTAAATTTAAACAACAATAACTTTAATTTTTTTCATTAAATATTACTTTTTATAATATTTATTATTATTAATTTACAAAGAATATAAATAAATAAAAAAAAATTGGTTAAACAAATTATTGTGATTGTGATTTGATAATATGGGGTGGTATTGCATAAAGTGATGGTGTGATAGTCACTTTGTGATATTCCAAAGTGATCACAATTATTTTTGGTATTATGTAATGTGATCACAAAATCACTAACTAGAATCTGGCAACCCGTGAAATATATTTATACCAAAAACTGGTAGCACTTGTACTTTGTAAGCAAAAACTTGGTAACACTAGTAATTTATGTCAAAAGCCGTGTTTTTTTTGTAGACCCATATATAAATTTATCGACAACAAATGGAAATTTGTTACATTGAAAACAATGCCCCCCCCCCCCCCCATTATTCTACAAAACGGCGTATTTGAAATACGAACGTATTTAATTTTTTTTAATGAAATATCGATACATATATGTATATTATCCTGTATGAAATTATATATGCCCATATTTTCATCTGGGATTTTCTTTGGTACCTCTGGATGGATTGTGCTGATATTTCATTATAGTGTTCTATAGTTAACTATGCCAGTGCTCCTCCATTTTTTCACACAAAATATCAGAAATCACGTTTACATCATATAACCATCTTCCAAGTAAAGCTAATGGAGGAACACTAGCATAATTAACTATAGATCACTATAATGAATGTGTTTACCAAATATCAGTCCAATCCATCCAGAGGTACCAGAGAAAATCCCAGATGAAAATATGGCCATTCATCATTTCATCCGGACCACTAATTTGAATGTGTTTACCAAATATCAGCCCAATCCATCCAGAGTCAAGAAAAAAAATCAAGAAAAAAATAAAAATATCCACCGTTGTGACAACAAATTACATATCACGCGAAAACTATCACAAAAGTGTGATTATCACTGTGACAATCACGTTACGCGATGCTAGATTGTAATTTGTGATAGTTGATAGTCACAATTCACAAATCACTTTATGTATACCCACCCAGATTGATCTGAGCAGAAATAAGAAACAATTTCAGATTAATTTGAGCGTAAATAAGAAACACATCAGAATACAACATTAGTCTTCATTCCATAATAATGGTGGATTTTAATGATAAAAATTTGCCGCTTGTGCAGGAAAATCTGACCGAAAGGTTTTATTTCTTATGGAAATTTAATATGTGCGACAAGAACAACAAATTCTCATTTGCAAGGGATATTTTTCATTTACCAGGGATAATTTTTATATGCAAGGAAATTTTACCAGGTATAATTTTTTTGCAAGGGATAATTTTCATTTTGCAATAGATAAATTTTGATATTTTTTGAAAACCATAGATAATCCTTCGCATATGGTATCACAGTTTTGTTGAAATTTGACATTTCAGTATTGCCATTAAAAATTTTTATTGTTTACATTTTTTTATGTTAATTATATTTTGAACTAAATTTATATATAAAATGTAAAAAATGGAAATAGTGGTCTTCACGACCTAAATATTTTTTCTTGATATTTTGATATTTTGATATTTTACGAAATAACGAGTTTTGATTGGTTGAAAAAAATATTAAAATATCACGATAGTGTCAAAAAAAATATCAAAAAATACATGCCGCTGGGCATGTATATTTTGATATTTTGAAATTTTGATGCCGCTGGGCATGTATATTTTGATATTTTGAAATTTTGATATATATGTCAAAATACTACTGTCAGAAATTTTCTGTTTTGAAATTTTAAATTTATTTTGTGTTGTATTGACGGGGATTATTGAGTATTAAAATTAGTATTGCAGTTTAAAATTAGTATTATTACATATTTACTTATTTTTCCTTAAATTTTGCCAATTCTAATTTTTAACAATATTTGTTTAAATTATTTCAGTGCTACCAGATTATATAAATATGTAAAATAAACGTAAAAACATGAAATATTCAGTACTGCCAGACATAAAATGTAAAAAAAAATATCAAAATATCTCAAGCACCAAAAACAGGTGTTCACGTAATTTAAAAAAAAAATATCAAAATATCAAAATATCATGAAAAAATATCTAGGTCGTGAAGACCACTAATGTTAATAATTTGAAAAAAAATAATTAACTTTTTTTATGCCGGTTTTTTTCATGTACAAGGATGTAAATAATTAATTTTGGACTGTACCATTAAAATTATTTAAATATAATTATTATTTACAATTATTATAATGAGTTTATATTTTATATTTAGTCATTTCGTATTTTAAAATATTATTAACGATTGGTAATGAAATTATTTCCAAGTTTTTGCAAAAAATATAATACGTATATTTTAAAACTTTAATTGATTGAATAAAATTGACACAAATGCATCACAATAATATATTAATCAATAAATTTTATTAATAAACGTTCGTTGATAATAATAAAAATTAAATTTTTATATTATTATTATTATTAATATATTAAATTATTTAATATAGTAAATTACTTAACATTTTTTAAATTACAACAAATTCAATTTTAAATATTTATTAATATATATATTATTCAGAAAAGTGTGATAATTATATCAGAAAAAATTCAAATATTTATATAGGATATAATATTCAATATAAATTTTGTAAATATAAATTTTTTACAATTGATTTTTAATTATACAATTTGCAATTAATATTTAATTGCTGATTTTAAATATAATAGTTGAAATGATTATTTTTTTAAATAAAATTCCACTGCCATTCAACAGTGCCATCTGTGATCTGTACAGAGATAATCAGCCATTTTATATTCCCTTGTCAAAAAATAAATTCCCTTCTGCAGCGATCTACTTTTTTCTCATATAAAAATACAATATACTATCTCGTTCTATTTTTCCTGCACAAGCGGCAAATTTTTATCATTAAAATCCAGCATAAGGCATGACAAAATAAACGGTGTGGATGAGCTCTGGCATATAAGTTTCGTATGTAAATCGCACACAACAATGGGAGCGTTCAGTGGCAAAAGTAGTTGGTAGTCGGTGTCGATGTCGATGACTATCAAAATTCATGCGGTTATAAAAAGTAACTTCGGTGCACTGAACGAGCAATGTCATTTGGTGTTCCAACTGTCATATGATATCAGCTGATCAAATCAAATTATATATTATATTCAAATTGTATATTATCAAATTGCATATTATCTTCAGCATTTAATTTTAAAATAAATTACAAAAAAACAAATGAAATATTTGTTTACAAAAATGACAATTCGTTTGCTTAGTACAAAATAACACCCGACGACTACACTCCAGACTGCAGTTAAAAATAGTCATTTGATGTCGATCAAAGTGTGTTCACTGAACGCTCGTAATCAATTTTAGTCGGTGTTATTTTGACACCTTTCTGTACCACTGAACGATAAGTAGTCATTTTTTGTAACTCTTAGTCACTTTTATGTGGATTTCGATTGGCACAGATCAAAATTTAAAAAAAAATCAATTTTTTTTATGTCCAATCGAACGTAAAAACAGATCAATTTTTTTTTCTATTACCTTGTTTCCATGACGAGTTGAACTCGAGTTCAACTCGAGTTGAACCCCATGGAAACACGAGTTGAGTTAAGTTTTCGTTAAATCCATTTCAACTCCACGAAACTAGTGGGATTGAGTTGAGTTATGTCATTGTATTAGTAAATTGACATTTTATATCTTTGTATGTGTAAATGAACAAAAAATTATTATTTTTTTAATAATAATGGCGTCAGGAAGACTTTTTTGGAGTGACGATGAAGTAAAAATTTTAATATCAGTAATGGAGGAGAAAAATATATTAAAATTAATGACATAAATTTAATTATTATGAAATAAAAAAACCTGTTTTATATCGTGTTGCCAGAACTGTCAATTCAACTCAACTCAACTCGAGTTTTTGCATGGAAACGACTGGGGTTGAAATTTGAATTTTTTCAACTGAACGATAACTCAACTCAACTCAACTCAACTCCGTGCATGGAAACAAGGTATATGAAATCAATTTTTTTTATCTATGGAAATATGTCACTGTCATACAAATGTTATGGTATTAGTGAAAAGAGGGGTAAATCTTTTATGTTATTGTCATACAAATGTTATGGTATTAGTGAATGGAGGGGTAATTCTTTAAAAAAATCCAGATTTTTGAAAATTGATCTAGATCAAAAAAAAAATTTATTTTTTTGTCCAATCGAAAACAAAAATTGATCTAGATAAAAAAAAAGATTGATTTTTTTTAAAAAAACATTGATTTTTTTGTCCAATCGAAATCCACATTAGTTACTTTTTTCTTGCCACTGAACGCCCCCAATGAATTCTGCAAATAATATGCGGACGACGCAAACAGCGTAAAAATTATACTTTTTTATTTTGACAAGCGAAAGTGATGGCAGGGTTACCAAAACCAACCTAAAATTACTTTTCTTTGAAAATGTTGATTTTTAGTACCGATAATATTTACATACATATTTATTTTTAATATTAATGCAATTTAAAAAGTAGTTAAAATTGCCAAAGGAACAAAAACAAGAAAATATTTCTATATGAGTTTTTGTACATTTAAGTTTAGCACTGTAAATAGCAGCAACTTCAACAGCAAAATGTAGTGAGTAAATCAGGTATAAGCGTATAAGACGTCTTATAAATCCACCGTGTAAATCATTCCTTGGAGTATGAAATTTTTGTAAATTTCATGACGTATACTAATCATTTTTGATGTGTTAATTATTATATATAGACATAAGATAAGTTTAATATTGTCACGGGTGAAAAATGTTTTTGTTTATTACTTTTTATTAACTTACATTTATTTAAATATTTCTTTTAATAAAATTATAATTCTATCTAATAAGATAAAAATTTCATAACTTAAAACCTATTTTTTATTAGTTAAGAAAAAATTTGTTTTACTCGTATACAGTTTTTGACAAATGATTTTGACTGGTATTAATTGTTAAAATCTGTAAAATATAAATTTTATAATATTTAAATTTTCCAAAAATATATATTGCTTTCATAAAAGTAATTATGTAATTTTAAATAAATATTTGATTATTTATTAATGAATACATTGAAAAATCAACTAAATTTGTGAGGGGATCGGTAATATCGTAAGTAACGCACTTTCATTTGCTTTGCAAATAAATAAAAAACCTACGCAGTGGATAATAGTTATAGTGTTATATTCAACTTATAACAACTTCTTACTTTATTTTTATATATATGACATAAACGTGAAATAATTTAAATATTTCACTTTTAAAAACACAAACAATAAGAATACATATTTACAAAAAAATAAATGTTAAATTTAACTAAAAGATGTTCACTAACGAAACTGCCTCTGTTTAGCAAAGTTGTCAAAAATCATATTAGAGAATTTAATAGCATAAATAGTTTATAAAAATTATTGCAATGTTATTATTACTGATAAATTATAATTTTATTGAATAATAATTATAACAATATTGCCTATCAAGTACGCCCCAAAACAAACACCTGCTATAATAACTCAGTTATAAAATTTATTAATTACCTTTAACATCTTATTGTAAGCAACAAAAATATTTTTAAATTATACTATTAAAATGTTTTATTGGGAAATAGATTAGATAGTATTATATATAACTATTATATACTGTAAGGTCTAAGCTAAATATTTCTTATATTCTCTAGATCCAGATATACATATATATTAATAAAATCTATATACTAGTTTTTCTTATTCCAATGAAACAATGTTATTTCGAATTAATTGTATAATATTTTCAATACTTTAGAATGGTGTATAATACTTAAGTGAATATGGAAAATCAAGATAATAAAGTTATCCGCGCTCCATCGTTAAAAAGAGGAAAAAATGATGAAAATTTAGGTGATAGAGTAAGTATTAGAATACCAATTCTACGAATGAACAAAAAGTAATATTGAAAAACGAATTATATATATGTATTTTCATCTTTATTGATATGATATGTTCTAAAATGTATTTTCGAAAATTATTATTTTAGATTAAACTAAAAAGAGTTTTGGGATTAACAGTATGCAATAATGCAGCATTAGATTTTGTCCAGAATCAAGGAATTTGGGTATATCCTGCAGGGTAAGAATCTTAAAACAAATATAAAATTCATTATTATATTTTGTTTACAAAAATTATGTATCATTAAAATCATAAAGGCCCTGGTCCATTAGTCTTGTTAAAAGTTGTGATGACTTTTTAATAGTCGTCACCACTCTTTTCTAGCAAAACAGAAAAGAGATAAAATGTAAAATTATACAGTACAGAGAGAGATAAAAATTCCCACTCTTTAACAAAATTTCGAAATATTTTTGACATTTCGAATTTTTGTTTTATTTGAAAATAATTTTCAAATTGTACACACAACACAGAAAATTGAATTTGTTTTTATATTTGTGATTTCTAGGTCTAGTTAGCATTAAATTAGACACAATTAATTTTTATATATAGAGTATGTACCTTTTTTAATTGAAATATTTTGAAAATTCATTATTATTATTAAAAATAAACTTTATTGAAAAAATATAAAATTTAAAAAAATAGATTGCCATTCAAAAAATGTAGAATTTTTTCAAAAAATTATGACAAATATTTTAAAGTATATGTCAAACGCCAACTTTTATTAAAAAAAGTTGTTAATTATCAACTTTTTTCGGATGCAACCACTTTTTTTCGAATACAACAACTTTTTTTCGAATACAACCACTTTTTTGTTGGATTCGACGACTTTTTTGTTGGATTCGACGACTTTTTTTTCGGATACAACCACTTTTTTTCGATAAAAAGTCGTTGTTCCCTCTCTATCGCACGCATGCTTTTTTGTATCTTGCATTACTTCTTCTAGAAAAAAGTGGTGACGACTTTTAAAAAAGACTAATGGACCTGGGCCTTAATACATGTACATATATATATATTTAATTTTTAGATGTACAGTGGTTTTCCTAAATATTAAACAAAATTCTCAAGAATTTATTTTAAATACATCTAAAAAGGCTATTACTTCAATTGCAGTTTCCAAATGTGGCAGGTAAATTATATAATCGTTTGTATAATTATACCATATATAATAGGAATTTTTATTTCACATAAATCATTTAAAATAAAATATTTGTAATTGGATATTCATTATTTTTCCTTAGATATTTAGCTACTGGTGAATGTGGAATAAATCCGTCTATTAAAGTTTGGGAATTAGATTTTTCTAATGAAAATAACATTGGAACTTTAATAGCCGAATTTCTGGGGCATAAATATGCAGTTAGTTGTGTAGTATGTTTATTTTTTGTTATTGCGCATATTTTAAAATTCCAAAAATATCAATTATTAATGTATCATTTATATATAGGCATTCTCTCCTACTGGAAAACATTTGGTATCTATTGGTTCCCAACATGATATGATAATAAATGTATTTGATTGGAAAGCTAATTTGAAAATTGCTTCTAATAAAGTTAGTGCAAAAGTATCAGCGGTATGTTTTAGTAATGATGGAAATTATTTTGTTACTGTGGGAAATAGACATGTTAAATATTGGTATTTGAAAGGAAACAGAAAGGTGATTTTGAAATATTTAATTTAATTACTCATCATTACTATAAATTTTATTTATAGTATAAAGAGCCAATTCCATTAATGGGAAGGAGCGCCATTTTGGGAGAGTTGCATAATAATGACTTTTGTGCTGTTGCTTGCGGTGTTGGTGAATGTGCAGATAGTACATATGCAATAACAAGAATTGGACATTTAGTTGAATTTAATTCTAGACGATTGCTCGACAAATATGTGGCATGCCGAACAAATTCTGCGAATTGTATAAGTGTGAATTCAAGTTATATTTTAGTAGGTTGTGCCGAAGCAATTATAAGAATATTTAATTCCTTAACCCTTGAATATATAACAACTTTACCACGAACGCATTACTTGGGCGTAGATGTTGCTCAGGGAATACATATAAATCATATAATGGCAGCACCAAGTTCTGCCAAGTATCCAGATACAGTTGCAATGGTATTTGATGAAGCACGAAGTAAAGTTGTATGCGTTTACAATGATCATAGCTTATATATATGGGATTTGCGAGATATGAAACGTGTCGGAAAAAGTAAATCTTATTTATATCATTCAGCTTGTATTTGGGGAGTCGAAAATGTGCCATGCAGTACAGATAATGATATTACGCCTGATATTTTGCCAGAAGAATGTTTTTTGACATGTTCCTCTGATGATACCATTAGAGTATGGGGTTTGGACGGCTGCGAAGAAAATGAAATTTATAGAAAAAATATATACAGTAAAGAATTACTTAAAATATTATATATTGAGAATGAACTAACATTCATTAAAGATAGCGACAATTCAATATTAAATTCAGATAAAAATTCTAGCTATGATGGTAGAAACGGTGTAAGATGTATTAAAATATGTTTATACCAAAATCATCTTGCTACAGGGGATCGCAGTGGCAATATTCGTATATATAATATAGAAAATTTAAAGCTAATCACAACGATAGAAGCTCATGATTCTGAAGTGTTGTGTTTGGAATATACGAATGGTAAATATGATCGAAGACTTCTTGCAAGTGCCAGTAGGGACAGATTAATACATGTTTTTGATGTTGAGAAAGATTATCAAATTGTTCAAACATTAGATGATCATTCAAGTAGCATAACTTCAGTCAAATTTGTTAGTATTGACGGACAATTGGAAATGATATCATGTGGAGCAGATAAGTCTATAATGTTTCGTTATTTTCAAGGTAATCAATTTTTAAAAGGAATTAATTGTTCTGGAAAAACTACTTTATATGATATGGAAATTGATAGTAACAGAAAGCATGTACTAACTGCTTGTCAAGATAGAAATATAAGAATTTATGGTACGCAAAATGCGAAACATACAAAAACATTCAGAGGATCAGTTTCGGAAGACGGAAGCTTAATAAAGTTATGCTTAGACCCAAGCGGAATATATGTGGCAACATCATGTACGGATAAAACTTTAGCAGTTTATGATTATTATTCTAGTGAATGTATGGCTAAAATGTATGGACATAGTGAATTAGTTACAGGTCTAAAATTCTCCAATGACTGTCAGTATTTAATATCAGCGAGTGGTGACAGCTGTATCTTTATATGGCAAATGCCACATGATATGGTGGTTACAATGCAAGCGAGATTATCACAACAACGTCTACGTTTTGGAAATGCCACGGCTGTACGAAATATAAACAGCCCCTCAGCTGAAATTCCATTTGAAAATTTAACAGTGGAAAAAGATAATTATCTCTATGGAACAGATGCTTTATCATCGTCCAGTTACAAGTTTTCTGAAGTTGGTCAATTACCTTTATGGGCAAAACGGAAAGTATCTAATACTGATACTAATCTTTCGAAAGTAATTTCGAATAGCAATAGAAATATTGGCATTTCAAAACCACGTGGTAGATGGGCAGAAAGAGGACAGATGGAAAATGACAATGCAATTCCTAATAGAAATGCAGATAGTCCTAGTAATGTAAACTTGCATAATATACAAACATCGGATTATAACAGTGGAAGCTCTAAAGAGGTTTTTTTTAGTCAAAGTAATTATTTAAGTGAAGATAGTTCTATTGATAGCGGAATGGATGCCAAAAAAGATATATTTATTAAAAATAAAAGTTTACTTGGTGAAAATAAAATTGATTACGAACCGAATAAAGATCATGAAGGAGACATAGAAGATCTTTCCGATGGAGAGAGGCCAAACTCAGGTATTGGGTTTTTCTATCCCAATCAATCACCAGCTTCACCAATGTAAGTTTAAATAAATATAAATCCTTATTTTTTTTATAATTGTAAATCTATTCACGACATTGAGATAAATTATTATTTTTTTAGGGATTTTAAAGTCAATGCAATGAACGAGGATGAACTGAGGAAATCAACGCGAAAACAAAAGTTTGAAAAGGTTAAATTAAATTTAACGGGACTTACAACTAACATAACCGCATCAGGTACATCAGACACTGAAGATGAAAGATCAACACCCAGTGGAGATAATGCTGAACGATCCTTAAGATCGCTAGGAGGCAGCTTTGAAAATATACCATCACAACCAACTTATAACTTTCTTCAGGCCGCTTTGGATGGTCCATGTCTTTTAAATGATAGAAGCGAGCGAAGTAATATTAGGATATGTATTTTAATTCAGAAAAACTAATACAATCATTTTTCAGCCCGTAAAAGTATAAGTGCAAAACATAACATTGAAAATAAAAATTTACCAAAATCATATACCAACAGTAAAAAAGAAGAGCTAATGAAAGTAATTAATGAAGCGAAACAGAAATTAGAAACGGTAATTAATATTATTTCTGTATTAATTTATTAATAAATTTGTGTAATATTACAATTAAAATAGGTTGGTTATCGGTCAAACTTACGCGGAAGCCAAAGTATTTCTGATCTGACTCATTTTACAGAAAGTTCACAGCTAAGCCGAATATCAAAACAAGGTAAACATAAAGTAATATTCAAAATATATTTATATATGTATATTACCATATTCGTAAATTAACTTTCATGCAGTTAAAAAAAAACTTTTTTTTTAATGCTGCCGATATTTATATAATAAGGATTTCATTATGAAACTATTAAAGATCACATTCTTTTATCTGAGTCGAAAATCTGGAACCCTCCAAATAAATCGCAAAATTATTTTGAAAAGAGGAAGAATAAATTTGTATACAAAAATTTTTCTTGTCCTGTATCACCTGTACATGATAAACATATTCATAACATAGGCGAAGAAAACAAACAAACTTCTATATTTTCTTATGACGCGAAAGTAATTATAGATAATATACATTCAGATACTGAAAAGATGATTAGAGAAATTGAACAAAAATATACAGATTTAAATAATTTTAATCCTATTTCTAAAAAAAATATACAAATATCAAATTTAAAAGAGGAAGAAGCAAATTTTAGTTCTGATTCTTTAGAAGACTGTTGCTTGGACGGTAAATGTAAAAGTGATTCATGTAAGAAACAAATACGCCATAGCAAATCTGACTTTTGTTTACACGAAAATTCAAGAAAAAGATATATATCTCTATCTGATATTTTAAATTTTGATGATAATAGTTACGGAAACAATAATAACTTTGATGAAGAGCAATTAACAGCAATAACATCTAGCTTTTTTTTAATTAATAAATGTAATAAGAAAAAAAGTGAGGAAAGTTTATTAACGGATGAATTAAATATGAGTAATTTTAATAGCATGGAAAGTATTATTTCAGATGAATCCGATTGTAAAAGTGCCCCATTGGAAGTATTATTTAACTATATTAAAAGAAATGATAAAAATACTTTTGTAGATGATACGTCAAAATCTTATGGTTCCAGTCCAAATTCTATTTATAATTTTGATAAATATACAAAAGGAAATGATTGTTGTTTATCCAATAATAATAAAGATATGCTACCGAAAGATGATATACCAACACTAAAAATAAAAAATATTCAATATATATCAGATGTTAAAAAGAGTTTAACTAAAGAATTTGCAAATCAACGTCAAAAATTTAATATATTTACAAATTGTAATAATTCTGAACTTGATTATTTGTTCACAAAAAAGAATATTAATTTAAAATATAATAACAATGTTAATGGAAATTTTTCTACAATTCCAACAATGAAAAAATCATGTAGTTATGACATTAGTTTAAATACATCAGTGAGAAAAATATCTGATGAAAATTCCATGCTAGCTAGAACATTAGAATTAAATTATGTGCCACATAAACCTCCAGTTGCCAATAAAAGATCTTCTAGTATGCGTTCAAAAAACAAATCTAAGAAGATTGATAATAAATTGAATATAGAAAATATTGAAAAAAGAAATTTTGTAAATAATGAAATTTCTGTTAAACATAAGATAGCGCCTCTTAAAAAAACTATTATAAATGTAAATAATAAATCAATGCCGACAGAACGAAATTATTTTAATTGGAATAAACAACAGGAAGAGAAAGAAAATGTATTACAATTAAAAAGCACTCCAATGTTATTAAAACAATCTAATAATATTCAAGAAATTAAAAGAAAAATTGGAACAGTTAATGAATTGCTAAAAAATGAATGTAGTATAACAGATAATAATGAAAGTTATCCAAATTGCATAGGATATGTTAAAAGTGTTACTATGAATTTTGATAAGCTCGCTAAAAGCATTAAAGATGAAATTGAATATGAAAGAAGTAGAAATATAAAAATTAAACGAAATCATAGTCTTCCCGATGTATTAGAGGGTGCCAATTTTTCGACAGAAAACTTATATGGATTTGATAAAGGTTAGATTTCTGCAAATTATATTTCTACATTATTTTAAATGTTATCTACTCATTTTTAAATAAAAGAAGTATTTATTATAATAAATGATACCAGGAAATTATTTATCGAAATTTCAGACAAATTGTTTATTTCAAATTTATTTGAATCGCTTGCTTTAAAATTGATCTCCTGATAAAATTTTGGAATTAATAATTCAAGACTACATGATACTGTCCATAATATAATTAAGTAATTCTATGGTCTATCAGTTTATATAAGTTTTTTGTGAACATAATCATTGGAAGATATTATTATTATTTATAGTTACTTTAAATTTAATGAGACTAAAAATATAAATATTAATGAGACTTTTTTTTTTTGTGAGACTATTTTAAAAACAAATTTTTAGTTTCTCTCTTTAGTATTTTTTTGTGTTTCTAAATTTGAATTCGTATATTTTAAATAAACATTCAAGTATATTTTCTTTTAGTTTTTATGTTGAATTAAATAATTTTTACCAAAATGTTGTTGTTGTTTTCCAATGGATTATTTGGAAAACGACAACAATAATAATCCATTGGAAAACAACAACAACATCATTAATATTTTCATAATTTACTATAATGATCTTACTATCTTGTCATAAAAAATAAATTTTTTTACAAGAAACGGAGTAAAAAATTCGGTAATAAGAATATATTAAAAAATGATTTACCAATAAAGAGCATATATTTAAATTTTGAAGTGATAAATGTTACAATTTGACTTGTATATAAAATTAAGTATATTTAAACCATTTTAACGTGTTACATATGTACCTATAATATGTAAAAAAAAAATTAGTATATCAGTAAGTATATCTCATGCAGTACATAAAAGTTCACGACATATCGAAATGATAGGAGCAGAACATATTTATTCCGGCCAATATCACATTTTTTTCGCATCTTTTATTATTGCCACCACTTACTTGTTTTTTAAGCATACAATATAGAGCAGTTTGTTTGTTTTGTTAGAAGAGTTAGATCTAAATTTAATATATATTAATTATGGCAAATGTATCCAGAAAAAATAGAAAATAAAAGGATTAAAATTATTCGTGTGAACAACCATTTGTGATGATCAAAAATAAAAATTTTTCGGGAAAATTGTGAAGAAAATGTAATATGAAATCATCTGAAATAGATCCGTTTTATTTATTGATAAAAATTTATTTACAGTTCTTATCTTATATCCTTTATTCGCATTTTAAAGTTGTTAAAAAAAAATTAAACTTATCTTAACTTTTTTAGCCAATATCATAGTTCCATAATACAAAACTAATTTAGATACAAACAGCAACACGTAAATGTAATTTTTTATAGATTACAAGGTTTTCAATTTCAATTAATCGCATTAATCGATTCTAAATTATTTAGCAAAAAAAAAGGTAAGTATACATGTTGTTATGGTACATTTTGATTTTCTTCTAATTTTTATCGAAACATTGAGTTCAAGATCAGTTACATACACTATTCAATTAAATCATAAATGTAAATATAAATGAAAATTGGTGGATTGAATGTTCCTGATTGAAAATTGCAGATTAAGTTGATATTAAACAGATTCTTTGTTTAAAATTTTATTAGAGTATATTTATTATATATGTTTCAATTTGTTTAGAATAAATTATAATAAATATATATTTACATATATATGTATTAAAATATTCTTAAATATTTTTAGGGAATTTTAGGACTTCGAAATTTGTAACTTATGACGAATCATCTATAAGACGCGCCTGTTCACTAAGTGATTTATGTTTTTCCAAAGGTAGTTTGAAATGAACTTCTAAACTTATTGGAGGAAATCATTAATTTAAATGTTTTAATTGGATTGATTAACTATTCTTTTCATGCCTAGGAACTGCATCACAGAATTCACAGATACCTACACCAGCTATTCGTGTTACTGCAGCTCCACGAACAACTAGAAAAAATAATTCTCAAGCCATTAAAAACAACAATTCTATGAATGCAAGAAGCAGTTCTGTTGGTATTTTACACCAAGTGGTATATAAGATTTTGTTTTTATATATAATATTAATTAATACTTTCCTTTCAAAATGTATTTATAATATAGAGTGATTCTGATACAGATTCTCGGAATTGTCGAAATAATCTGACTAAAGTTTCACCATTAAGTCGAAACATATCATCATCAGGTAATATTCTATTATTGTAAACAATTGTTATCCATATAAAATTATGTATTTTATTGAAATAATTTAATTTTAAAGGGCAAATTAGGTCAAATTCCACCACAAACATAATACTACCTCGGCGAAAAAGTATGCAGTCTTCATACAGTAGTAGTAAATAATTATTATAATCTTCAGTTGCTTAAGCTAATTTTTTCATAAAACTTTCAGTAAATCTATCAACAGGAATACATGAAGATTCAAGTTCAGAAGAAATATCAAGTGGCCCAAGTTATAAAAATGGGAAACCATTTCCAAACCGGCAAAAAAATCTTGTACCTGATAACAGGCTATTGCCGAGTATTAGTAAAATTCGGGAAACGGTTGATCTTTATAGTTTTAATCCAACTAATACTCCAGAGCTACAAAGTATTATCATATGTTATTATTATTATCCATTAGGAACATCATTTAATTTAATTTAATATTTTAGTCACTTCTCAAATGTGTTCTAATGTTATAAGCATGTTAAATACAACTACTAATGCAGTACTTCAACTACACACACGACTTAAAAGTAATGAAGAATCAACAATATCTCGGAATAATCATTTAATGTTGATTGAATTAGAAAATGCAGCTATCATGACTCAAAATATGTTAACAAAAATAACAGAAACTACAGAGTAAATTATTCAAATAACTATTTTAACTTGTTTTAATTATGATCTTTATTTAGTAATGTAGGTAATTCTAAATTATCTAATACAAAATATTTAGAGGGACAAAGTTCTAGTGATACGGCAGACTATATTTTAATGATGAATAATTGTGCCGAAATAATTAAAAATTTATCAAAATTACGAATGGATAACCAATTAATTGAATCTGATGAAAAAAATCATTAAATTTTGAATTATGTAGTAACACATTAAAGATTTTTTTAAAAAATATATTATAAAAATAATTATTTAATCATTTGATAATAATTATTCATTTTAAAGTTGTTAAAAAAAATTATTTTGTTGCTTTAATAAAAACTAATTTTTTATAAGAAAGTTTTAAGAATAATTATATAAAAAAAAGACACTAATTTTTAGAAAATTCCATTTTAAAACTATAATAAATAACTACATATTTATAAACTAAGATTTGTATTTAATTTTGGTCCATTAAATTTCAATACATGAAAACCTGCCAGATTCTCATATATATTATATTTATATATCGACAAAGTAAAACTATAAAAAACCTTTTACTAGCTTGCGCTAAATGACGAATAGGTCATATTTATAGAAAAAATTACAAAAAATAAAAGTAATTAAATAATAAAATTTCCTAAAATTCATTTTAGAAATGTCCTAAAATTCATTTTTGTTCTGTTTTTAGTTTGTCAGTTGTGGAAATTCGAAATTTTGTCTGTGTTCATCCTACTTAGTAACATATTATTTTTATAGGTTTTTATAAAACTTTTGAGTATATAAGTATATAATTAACTTAAAAACAATCTCAGACAACAATCTCAGATGGAATTTAAAATTGAGAATCACAAGCAGAAAGTTAGATATTTTACAAAATTCGTATATTTTTACATAAACAAATCAATTACAGATAGCTATACTTTTAACCATTTTGAATATACATATGTAGATAAATAGAAAAATATTTAATTTAGGGATACAAATTTATGTTTATCCCAAATCAAATATGATTTTTTTAGGTAAAATTTTTTTGTTTTGTATTTTTTGTATTTATAATATCACGAAAATTATGTTGCAATGTAAATATACTATAATTGGTGAGAGTTATTTATAATACCATACAAAAACCCAAACACATTAATGTTATTAAAAAGTTTTTTTTTTTTAAATTTTCATAGCTATTCAAATATAAAAAATACTAAATATATATTATTTGCTTGACAATTTTAAAATGACAAATATTAAAGAAATTAATATATTACATTGTATATGTACATCCATATATGTATATCTTTATATTTAATCAACCATTTATTCCTAAAAATTTGTTTAATTTATATAATTAATATTTTTCAGTTCAAAGTTCAGGTACACGAAAAAATTAGTACTTTTATATTTGCAGTTTTCTTCAATTTATAATATACCTTTTCTTAATTTTAACACATATTATGAAAAATCATATTATAAACTTAGAAAAAAGAGAGAGTTTTTTTTAAATAATGGTTCATGGTTAAAAACAAACTATGTCATATTGGTAGGGTATTTTATATTTTTTTCTTTTGAGAAAATGTATGTGCAAACAACTCGAAACAGTTTTGATTTCTATTCAACTGAATTTAGTCTTAAAAAGTCAATTTACAAGTATACACTTATATTTTGGAGAAAATAATATAATTAAATATTGTAATTTAATATGAATCGTTTGGCTATATTATGTATTATAATTTTAAAATGTGAGTGATTTTATTATGAGTTGTTAAAGATATAATTTTCGAGTAATATAAATATTCATATTTTTTTTAATATTTAGTATAAATACTTAAAAGAAAATAAAAAAACTATAATTTTTGAAGTAAATTTTGTAATATCGAAATTAGAATTACTTATAAAATTATGTAATTCATAATAAAGTTGGATATTAAATTATTTATTAATAACGGTTGGAAATTAATACGATTTGTGTTGATATACATTATTTACTTATTTTAACGCATATTTATTTGTTATTATTAATTTGCAAAATATGTATAAGTAATTATATTTATTATATACCTACTTTTATTAATTAGTAACGAAATGTTTTACATGTTAATATTTTATGCATTATTTTATTTTGCAATAAATAATTATTTTATTAAATTATTTTAGCTTAATTTAATTATTTATGAAAAATGTGTATACATTTCACAAAATAGATTTAAAAAAAGCTTTTCGTTAAATTCAGTATACATTATATAAATATGTTATGTATGATGAACATATACATATATAAAAATAATATTTTTAATTTTGATTAAGTATTTAGCCGGTCTATATTTTTTAAATCAAGATTAAAAATTAAAAAAATAATAATGTTAAGGTGGTTTACAATCTCCAATATACTATTATTTTGAATCATATTGTTTACAAATATTTAAGTGTGTGGATATGGTAAAAATAATTTCAAAACTTTTACAACAGTAAGAATATTATTTTAGATTTCGAACGAAATATATTTTAAATTTTTTGAAATATATACTATAAATATTTTATTTTTCTGTACCTACATTGATTTTATATTTGTTTTATAGGTGATGCTTTAATTGTTCCACAAGAACTTCCATCACTATTATCTCTAGTATATTCAACAATACCTCAAATTAAAAAAGGTTTAAAAAACATTCGTTTGGTGATTTCTATTCTATATACATACATATATTTATATATATTTTTAGGAACCGACTCAAGATTTGGTTTCGGATTTCGTTTGGGTGAACATGCAGATTTTCAAGTAATGTTAGAACTTGGTCCTCAAACAGAAACTAGACCTATAGGTGGAACAGATTCATCTGGATCTAACAATAAACGTCATATTAATACAAATGATTATAAAAAATTAATTAAAAATGACAACAAAAAGGAATCTAATTTGTGGCTGGAGAATTGGTCTAAGGATATGAATAAAAAAATTAAAAAAAATGATATAAAAGAAAATCCTAAAATAATGAATGAACAAACAGCAACTTTTATATCTGTGCAAGCGTTAAAAGAATTGCAAGCTCTTTATAAAATAAATGAAAACAAAACAAAAACTTCAATAACGTAACCGCGGTCGGACAATAATTTTAATGTAAAAATAGAATTAACATTTTTATGATTAATATAAACTTACTTTAAGAACAATCCAAAATAATATAATCTAGATAATTTTAAACTAGTTAATTTAGTTGAAAGACTGAAGGCAATAATCAAAGATTCTTTAAGTTGGTGATGCTACTTATTAAATTTATTGCGCTAACATAGCTTCTTTCCAATTTTTCCGTTTTTCGAATTATTTAGTTTATTTTTTTTTATCAAATTTATGGTATCACTTTGCGTTTTCTTAGACATGATTACTCTGTTATTAAATGATTACTCTGTTGACATTTTTTTTCTACAAATTTTCTCATATATTTTTCGTATTTTTTATAATTTGATAAATACAGAAGAGAAAACAAACAAACAAACAAACTATAAGATTATAAAAAGTAATGCATTCAAAAACATTGCATAAAATAATTAACAATTTTATTTTAAGAAACTCCACAGGTTTCGTCATGAACTAATTCACCATCATCTTGCGGGGCAAAGGCACCGCCTTGAAGCACTTTATTTACAGTTGCCCTTGCTAAATATCCGGTAGTTACTGAATAAGAGAGCGCAAATAATGGCTGGATATCTTTAGTATTTATAATTTTGTTATCCTAAAAATATATATATATATATACATAAAAGTTAATTAAAAATGTCCAATAGATTTACATCACAAAATCTCTTCGATTTCCAGAATAAAATATTAATTTTTTTTTCAAATTATTGGATATATAAATCGACTTGATCGATAAAAATATTTTATATTTTATGTTCGATGTATTTACGTTAGATGAGTAGGAAATGCTCGACGGCATCGATGATGAAATGTGTAAAAATATGAAAGTATATATTGCTTAATGTTCTTATTTTCATGAAATAAAATATTAATATAAATTATTGAAAAATTGCAATATATACTTTCACTAATATATAACCGGATTTAATATACAAATTTGCAAAAAGCAACTGGTTGTTGAAAATTCTCATTTACTGTATTTATAGGTCTTAAAAATATAAGTTTTAATTTTGCACGTGGAAAATTGACAGAGTTGAAAATATTTTAAAACCGGTTATAATTTGATTAGAAAATATATAAAAAAAACTGATATGAATTTAGCTTGAAGGCGTAGTTATCTAGGTTTTTTCCCATATGTATTATGTGCGAGTATAATCCTGGTTTTTTTTTATTCAAGTGCAAGAGATTTTGCAATAATTACTCCAGTTTCAGATATTTTATTAGACTTATAAATGAATTTTTTTTTACTAATATAATAAATCAAAATATATATACTTACTTTACAATACATCAAAAACGCTTCGAGTAAAATTTCATCTAAATCAAGAGGCTGCTGGAAACATAGCTCAGGATTCCTGTAATGAAAAATAATTTGAATTAAAATGATACAATAAATGTTAAAAATACAATAAATACCTGCTTAAAATTGTAGCAATAATACATAATAATTCAACTGAAAGTTGTCGCCTTTCGGGTTGTAAAATACATATAAGTGTTTCTTCTACCAATAAAGAAAATGAAAGTTCACCTCGACTCATATTTGTTAATGTTGGAACAGCAGGCAAGTGATGGTTCTGAACTTTTATACCAAGTGGGGTTTTTTGCAAAACATCCCAAACCATGTTATAAAAATGTTTTGGGACTCGACAGAGACATCCTTCCAATTGTCTTTTCTGAATTGTTGTCAATCTAAATAAGATGTATTACAAATAAAAATTTTTTTGTCTTAGATTATTTATATTGAAGAAATATTTCCTAAGAATATCGAAATCTTACTTCTCGTCATTTGCCCATTCGCGAACTGTAAGAACACGTTGTAGCAAAATTCTTACTTGAAATGGTGATAAATTATCTAAGTCAACATTTTGTTGACCAGAATTTTGTAAATCTATGCGCATTGCTTCTAATACCCATCCAACTCGTATCTGTAATATATTAATTAATTATTAAAATAGTAATTTTTTTAATTAAAAATGACCTTTAATATTCCACGAAACATATCAGGATTTGTAGCTATTAATCTTCCACAATATAATACTACTTCTTGTTGTAATACAGCTTGTATTACATCATAAGGCTGTACTGTTGTATACATTACATCTTGTATTTCAGCAGGTGTCATTGGTTTATCGAAAACAGTTTCCTTATGACCGATAACACCAACTGTCAATTCTTTACCATTAACCAAAACTGTTGTAATAAATGGACTAATTGAATCAACAATATGATGTAGCAATGAACTGCAGTATCGAACAGCTCTCCAATAACGTAATGATCCTGCTCTATGATACAATTGAGTTAATGCCTGATTTACATTTAAACCATTAACCTCGTAATATGGACCTTCCCTTTTAAAAAGAATTCCCCAGAGCTGACATAATGAATATATTGATTCTGTTTTACGTAACACATCTACAATTTCAAAAGTTGGTTTATTCTTGTAGATCTAAAATATTGAAGAATTAGATTACAGACATTAATTTAGATTACAATTATATATACATCACAATTAAATTTTTCTTCGGTATACGACTGAGCTTTAGGTACATCTGTTAAACTTTGATAACCAATATATTCATGATTAATTTGAGCGAATGCGTTTTCATTTTCAGGTAAATCGTTTTGATTCATAAAATCCAAATGTTCTGTTCAAAAGAAGTTTAAATAATATGTATATGCTGGGTTGAAAATAATTTTAAAATAATTCATACAATACATTTTGTAACAAAAAAAAATCGAGTATTATTTAGAAAAGAAAGGAATTCCTTGTTTGATGAAAATTTTTTGTGTCTTTTATACAGGAGATTTCTTAAAAATGTTGAATTTTAAACAAGATTAGATACGAATTAATAAAATAAAGACCATAGTTAAAGAACTAACTTTAGAAGTTAATTAAAATTAGTGTACATTTATATTGTACAAACAATATTATCAAAATTATATTTTTGGAACTAATATGATGAAAAATAATTTGTTATAATTTGTTTAATTTTATTACCTATACATGAACTGGATATAAGATTTTGCAATCGGCCAATGCGTACCTTCATACCATCACAATATCCCTTTTTCAACATAGCTAACAAATCCAACATCTCTTTAAATTGCGGATCCCTCATATGTTCTTCTCTTATAAGCAGACATACTGTTGGCCTTCCTGACAAACGCCAATATTTACCAACAAATTGAAGTTCAGTTTTTATATCATCAATTAAGAGTGCCATATCTCTATACAGATAAAAATCAGACACCTCAAATATTAGTGGATAACATAATACAGTCATTCCACAAATTCGGTAAACTTTACTTGTTCCTAAAGAACCTACAGGACGATTTGGTCTTCCAGTTAATCCTATTTTATCATTAACTCCAAGAAATTGATAAACTTTAATTAACTCTGTCGATGACCAAATCTGAACAGGCTCTACCTAAAGATAATATTAAATATTTATGTTTTTTCTTACTTTTTTTCTTTTAAAAGTATAGTAAAAAATATTTTTGAATAAAATTAAATTGTTTCATAAAAATATACCTCATGGGGTGTTTGTGTTTGAATTCCATATGTTGCCATCATAGCCTGAAGTCTCATAGATTCAGCAATCAGAACAATTTGGACAACTAAGTCTGTTGCTGTACCCTAAGAAATAATTAGGAATTTAAAATATTTTTATTACAAATTTGTATATTTAGTCACAATCAGATTTATACAAGCAAATGGAATATAATATGCGATATTAAATTTAATAAAATTAGGTATTATGTCTTGAACACATCCGTGCAAACACAACAAGAAAAATTTAAACAATTTCAAAACTTACGATTCCTGGTTTCGCCTGTTAAAACAAAATATATTTCTATAAATATTTATGTATAATATATATATATATATTTAAATTGAAAACTTTTGTAATCTTTTATTATTTATTTTGAAAAAATTTTCTACGAATATGTATTAAAAAAATTGGTACATATATACTTTATTATTGATATATTTCAGAAGAAATTAACTCAATTATAATGATCAAATAATGTATGAGCATGCTATCTAAGGTTGCCAATATATTTGTTAAATCCAATTCAGTCGTATCTATATTGATATTTAATAAACATTTATATACATAACTATAATATGTAGTTACAAAATTAAACACCATTGTGTTTCGAATATTCGAGCAGAATCATTCTTACTTTTTTCTTTCACAGTTTCAATGGATTCTAAATAAAATCACTAAGAGAATAACGAACATTAAATATTGAGCAATTGCTATTCTTGACATCATTACGATTTTCTTTAATTATTGTTATCAAGCTCAATTTTAAGCAAAAAGCATAAGAAAATTAAAATATTTGTAGACATAAAGCATTTATTTGCAAATTATAATTATTCCATTTTTTTTTTTGCATTTTCTATAATATTATATAATTATACCTAAAACTTACATCATTTGGTTTGCCCTGTAGAATCAAATTAATTTAATAAGTTTTAAATAAATAGTAAATATTGTAGTTTTATCGTAATTTCATAGAATTATTAATTAAAATATTACTCATCAGTGTAAATGTTTAAAAATTATAGCTAGATGTAATGGAAAGTTAATGGTAGCAAAGTATAATTTTTTCTACAGATCTTATATTAATAGTATATAATACTTTTTACAGAAATAAAAAAAATTTATGTAAATTGTATAAAGAAAAGTAAGAGTTTTGAATGTATTACAGTTAAATGTATTTACCTGAAATGCTGAATATCTTCCAGCTTTTCGAGGTCGATTATAACTTGGCAAATAACGTCTTATTGGATCTAATTCGTTAATATGAAGAAGACTTGCAGTAAGAAGCTGAGCTATAATGAATACGGATTGACCCCATAAAAATAGTGCTTGGGATGGGGCTCTTTGATATGAACCATCACCATCTGGTGCAAAATACATTGTTACCACAGGATCTCCGTTTGAATCAGAATACATGCATTTTCTAAGTTCGATTTGATATTCTTCAATTTGTTCAATATTGTTCTTAAAAACACCATCAATAATCATGTATATAAAGAATATTGGCCATTCACATTCAATACCTTCAAAATCTTTAATTTCACCTCTATTAAAATATCTATAAAAACAAATATGATTATATAAATTGAATTGCCTATTCCTTATTAACATATTAAGGTGCTATACAGATTGAATCAATAATTAACAATCATTATCTGTATACTAAAAATATCTGGAATTTAAAATCTGAAGGAAAACATTGTTTTTTTCTTATAATAAAAATAGATACATATACATATGAATATTATTCATATTACACGAATATAATTATATCAGCAATATATATACAAATTTACCTTCTTGTTTTATCTTCTAATTTGCTTAGATATCCATCTCTGCTAAACCTTTTAAAACCCCTCTTGCCTCGCAAACGATTAATTATATTTATTTTGGTTTGATCAACCAATCTTTCCTCATGTGAAGCAAAAGCTGGAAATGACAATGTTGGTATCAATGATGTATCTACTCCCTAGAAAAGATTAATATGAATTAAGAAAAATGGAGAATATTAATTAATTTTGATTCTATTAATATAATACATTAATTAATTTATATTATATTAATTACTTTAGAACTGGATTCTCTCGGTAACATTGTTTCAAATATACTTCTGTTACGGTTATGTGCATCTATATCTACATATACAACACTCCATGAAGCACCCTTTTCTCCAAACAAATTGCATCCATTAATAGCTTCCAATGCTGATTTGGCCATACCTAAAATATAATTATTATAAATTACATATGTATACAAGAATGTAATATAAATAATTAATTTAAAATTTAATATACCAATTGAGGAAGCATGAATTTCTGGAGTACCATTATTGTATTTCGAGCCTCTTTCCCACATTCCAAAATCTGGGGTACGATAAGCTCTTTCCACATAATATACTAAATTTTGAACAAATGCTACTTCATCCTATGAATTATATTTAAATATCGTTCTATAAAACTATATGGTTTTATTAAAAATTTTCCAAATCTTACCTGAGTATATATTATTTGAAGACCAGATGTAATCATTTGTACTAAAAAAATTATATACAAAGAAACTACATCAATTTGTAAATGATTATACTGTTCATCTGAATAAATTTCTTCTCCAGTATGTAATTGAAATTTACAGTGTAAGGCATATTGATTACTTTGTCGTTGCTTAAAAAGCTCTACGCGGGATGCTTGTTTTATCCAACATTCAATTATACCCCTCATACATTTTACAGTCGATTGTCCCAATTCATATGATTTACCACGATCATCATCAATTCTTCTGTATGCCTGATATAAACTCCAAACAGCAGCAGCACAGTAAACACTATCTCGAACACTTCCAACTTCTTGATCTGTTGACATAACAGGAAATAGTCCGGTTATGGGACTTTGATATCGTAATAATTGCCTTTTGACTATATAATAACATAACACAAGTTACTTCTTTATAATTTTATTAAAATATACAATATGAAAGTAGTTTTACCAATTCCATAATATATGTCCAATTGTTTTATCGTGTCTTCATAGTTGGAAGTTTTTAAAAATTGATCTAAATTAATATCTTCTAAACTATTCTGCCGAACTTTTCCATCTGTAACTGATTCACTACAAATAATAGTATTAATTATACTAAATTATTGAGTTATAGAATAAATATTTAAAATAAAATAACCTTTGCGGAGTGTTACGCATATCTCCAATCCGAATCTATGAACTTTTGTTATTATATTTTTTTTATTATTATTATTATTATTATTATTATATAGTAGTTAACGTTACATCAATTTGCTATTTAAGATAACAATTTCAGTGCCTTCCACTAATCCAGCTACTATTGTAGTTGTTGCATTGCGATCAATATCAAATTAACACCTCTACCGGCCAATTGCTATAACTGGATGTGTTCAATCTTCAATGTACTTTTTTATTGCAATAGCGCTGAGCCAATAAATGCCAGTATTACCACGCACTGTCATAATAAAGACAAAATAAAAATAGCAGAGAAAAACAATATTGTGTCTATATGGTGATTGTAGTTGTAGAGTATTTTTAATGTGTGTATTTTGTATATTTAATTTACAATAAAATTGCAGTTTTAATAGTAATAATTATAAATTGTATTATTAATTTAAAATATTTCATGAAGGAAAAAAGTATGTATGTATATGTATATGTATGTATAATAAAGCCAGACAAAAAATGCATTGTAATTCTAATATATCTCAAATTTATTAATTATTTTCAGAAATACATGTTCTAACTTAATAAAACCTAGAAAATAACTGGACTGGCAAAATGGATCATGGATGATGGAAGAGCTCATTGGAAAATTCTTTTTTTTTTTTTTTAATTAAAATTAATATAATGAAAGTATTTAATTTAATATGCAACTATTTATTTGCAAAATTGTAATCAAATTTAAAAACATAATTTATTGAATGTATATACTAATTAACTTTATAATGAATAATTGTGGTAAATTGTAAATACGATGTGATAAAATTATGTATAGTAATAGTATTTAAATATAAATTTGTATTTATAAGAAATAATATGTATATCATAAATTTGAAAAGCCTTATTATATTTTTATATTAATTAAGAAATCTAATATCTAATGTAAAATTTAATAAATTAATATTGCAATGCCAATAAAAAAACAAATTAAAAATGTATTCAATTTTTTAATTTTGAATAAAAAAAAGCAAATTCCAATATGAACATTCTTTGAGCCACCTACCGTAAAATAAATAAAGAGTATGTATCTTGTCAGGCATACGCGTCGGTATATAAGTCGGGCCGACGTTGGTATAAACATTCTCACTGGGTTGTCCCATTGCCATACAAATAGAGATTTTTATTGGCATAAGTGATTGAACACCCGCCAAACTTTGCGTAACGGAAACGTAAAGTTTTCCGAGTCTAATTCCTTCTAAGGTCTTGGAAAATGTTACGTTTTGGGGTAACAGAATTGATACGCAACTGTTACATTCCTTATATGAGAAGTGACACTATTTTTCGTTACGATAAGTCCTCGCAAAAGCGTAATGTTTCTGTACAGTTTAGGTGTAATGTTTTCGTACTGTTTAAGTGTAATGTTTTCGTACAGTTTAGGTGTAATGTATTCGTACATATTTAGCGTAACTTGTGCGTACTGTTTATGTGTAACGTATACGTACAAATTTAGCGTATTTTTTTCGTACTGATTTAATGTAGCGTATTCGTATTTATTTAATTAAAAAACAAATTAGTTATTTTAATAATATATTTCCAAACAAAAATAAATAAATTCATATTTATTAATATATAAAAATAAAAAAAATAAAGAATAAAAAAATTGTAACTTTTTGCAAAAATTTTCGTAACTTTTCAGGCGTTCGTAAACTTAACATTTCCGTAAAGAATTTAGCGTACACTTGAAATAGTAGAAAAAAAAGTTTACATTAATATTACATTTTCATTCGGAATTTAGAGTATACAATTTATGTGTACGCCAACGTTACATTTTGGTTAAGAAATTTTCGTAACTTTTTAGGTGTTCGTAAACTTAACATTTCCGTACAGAATTTAGCGTACACTTGAAATAGTAGAAAAAAAAAGTTTACATTTCGATTACATTTTCATTCGGAATTTAGCGTATACAATTTATGTGTACGCCAAAGTTACATTTTGGTTAAGAAATTTTCGTAACTTTTTAGGCGTTCGTAAACTTAACATTTCCGTAAAGAATTTAGCGTATACTTGAAATAGTGGAAAAAAAACTTTACGTTAACATTACATTTTCGTTCGGAATTTAGAGTATACTTTTAAATGCTTGGCGGGCACCCTCCAGAATGTTATTACCCAGCAAACTTGTCCTAAACTTATGGTGTGTTTCTTAGTTATGTTCAGACCAGACTGATCAATCTGATTAATCTGAAACTGTTTCTTATTTCTGTTCAGATCAATCTGATCAATCTGATGGCTGTTTCTTATTTCAATTTCAGATTAGTCAGGTTATGAATCTTTACACGATTGATTAAAGTGTCGTGAAAAATTACGACAGACGATAGTCGTAATTTTTTTTTAAGATCATATGTGGCGATTGTAATGCTATCGTTTTTTATTGGTATAAACCGCTATGGGCGGCGGTAGGATAGTTTTATAAATTGACATATATGTTTGTTATCCCTTTAAGAAAAGCGAACCGTAAACGAACCGCCGGCGCAGTCTTTTCTTCATAAATGAGTTCATTTACGAACCGCCTTAGCAATTCGTAAGCGAACCGGAAACGAAAATGTTAGAATAAGAACAGTAGAAAAAAAAACGTAACGCCAAGAGTTCGCTAAAATCGGTTCGTTTACGAAACGCCGTAACGATTCGTTTTGGAACCGCAAAAATCGTCACGTTTACGAAACGCCGCAACGATTCGTTTGGGAACCGCCAAATTCGGAACGTTTACGAACTGATTTTATTTCTAGAAATAAGAAATACGAAAATTTTTTTTTTTTTACTTTTTTGGCATTTATTGCATATAAAAAATATAATTTTTAACAATAAATAACAATTAGAAATTAATTAGAAATTAATAACTTTTACATTAATCAAACTAATCATTTTCTTAATTTTGTATGTAAGTAATTTATATAAGTAAGTTAAATTAAATAGGATTTACTTATTACTACATTAATTAAAGTATTAAAATTTCTTTATCACATTATAATAATAAAAGTAATTTGGTAACTAAATTTTACTTATATCCTACAAAAAAAATCAGCATTTTAATTCTACCTGCTACTAAATTTATATTAATTAAAAAAAATAATTTTCTACCTTTTTCTGCCTTTTATTGGACTTCCATAGGCGGTCTTTTGAATATTGGAACCATTTCATATTAATCTCTGGCACATTCTAAAAATAAAATAAAATTATAATTCAAATGCAAGTGAATCCTCTATAGTCTATATTAAACTTCGTATTTAAATTTACCTTTAATTATGTATATTCATTACAGTGAATGAATGCACTAGAAAATTTCGATGATGACTAAACCACGAAAAGCTACATGCAATTTCGTTAAATTTTTTGTCCATTTTTATTATTTAACATATTAATTTTAATTAAAAAACACAATACTCACTATTTTTTTATTATATTAAAACACAATAAAAGTAAACAACACTTCACTCGGCGTTTACTTTGTTATAAAATTATTTATATGTATAACGTATATGAAATGTCAAAAAAAAATATTTCCTTTTCAAACTATCAGTTCGCTATGAACGAAACAAAAGTGGAACGGTGGCGAACCGCTTTTCCCGTGGTTGAAAAATATGAAAGTTTTTACATATCCGGTTCGTAAATAGTTCGCCAAAAGCGAATTCGCTTATTTCGCTTAAAGGGATATCGCCAGTCGCCACCACGTGTTATCTTATTAGTTTAATTTAAAACGAAGAAAAGTGGTGACGTATTTGTATTAATGTTTAAGAATTAATTAAGCTATATTTTAACTATTTAAAAAAAAATTCTTTTAATATTAGACATTTTAAACTTACTTTTTATATTTTGATAGGTATATATTTTTATTGTATACATAAAAATAATAAATAGTAGGAGTAATAATTATAAAAATAATAAATAATAATAATAAATAAAATTAAGTTATGTTGTAATTGGAAAACTTAAAAATTAATTTATTTCATTATTTAAATTTTTATTATTTGTTTACAAATAATTTTGTTTTTTTTTTTGTTTACAATGTCTATTGACAGAAAAATCTGACAAATTTTGAAAAATAATTTGTTATTTTTCGCCCTAAAATTAGTCAGTACAAATATCAGAAAATTACAGTTTTGGACAACTCATTGAAAACAAAAAAAAAAGTTTCGAATAGAAAATATCAACTAAAATTCTCATTGAAGAGCAAATTGTCATATTTTCTGTTTTTTTATCGATATATATTAGTTTTGCACAGCTCATTGCACAGTATAAGAAAATCACCTTTTTTATTTAAAAACTAATAAATACATCTAAACTCTCAAACTAATAAACAAACACTTTTAACAACAATTATAATTCAAAATATTAAATTAATTAATATATAATAATATATAATTAATAATATTAACATTAAGTTTTATTTGGATATTTCTGAAATAAAATATTATATTTTAAATATCTGTAAGATAGTTGTGACACCGTGTAATTTTTTTTGTTAAAAAAAAAAAATTTCCTAAAAAGTAATTAAGAATTATTAAAATAAAATAAATTTAAAAAAATTACCTTATTTATTATTTGTTTACATAGTCCATCTTATGTTAGTTGAATACCGGCTTCTCACATCTCAAATGTCAGTCAGGGGACAGGCGCGGAGGTAAAATTGGTTAGGTGGGTAGCCATATTAATAGATTCGAAATTCCCGTCAGCGCTGCGGTCTCTTGATTTTCGGAACAGAAAACAATTGACAACCTTTGTTGCCCTTGTGTGACATGTTTTGTTTCGAAAGTCAAGAGATCGCGTGATCGGGGAAACAATAGTTTTTTTCGAAATGAAAAATTTGAAAAATTTTGATTGTTTCGGGGAGTCGGAGAAAATTTTTATTGCGATCGGTCGGATATTTTTTTTTTGGGGTTTTTTTTAATTAATTTTTTTTGGAAAGTTTTTTTTTCAATTAGAGATTTTTATTTTGTAAAATTTTTTTTTAAAGGTTTATTTAAAAAAAAACCATAATTAAATAAGTTAAAAAAAAACACAAAAATCATTTTAAAAGTGTTGGATTAATTTAAAAAAATAAATTTAAAAAAAGAAGAAAGAATTTTTGTTGAGAAAAAAAAAAAAATTGGGATTGTGGAAAGTTATGATCCGAAAATTGTTAAGAAACTCCTTTTTATAAAAATAAATTAAACCCAATAATATAAAATATAATAATAAAAGAAAGAAAAATTAAAAATTCACGAAAAAAAAAAAATTAAAAATTACGAGATTTTTTTTGTGTGAAAGAATTTATAATAATAACAATAAATTTTGATAATAAAACCCGGCAGTGAATTACGCTGCACCGGCCGATCCAGAAAAATCAGAAAAAAAAACAAATTATTCCAGTCACATTTGGGGAGGAGCAGAGCAGCGGCACAGCGTCCTCAGCATCATTTCATCATTAAATTTTTGTTTTGGTTGTTTTTTTTTTGTGTGTGTAAAATTTTTTTTTGCAGTGTAGGTACAGGTTGCTGGTTCCGGTCCTGACATGTCGGAGCAGGAAGCAGTTTTCCAGGTACTGTAAAAATTTGATTATTAGTAATTATTTATTTATTGTGGTGTACGATTTAATTTATTTATATTAGTTGCTTTTGCTTGGTTTTTTTTTGTGTTAAATTATTAGTAATTTTTTTTTGTAAAGTAATTTTCTTTTATAAAGTAGTTTTTTTTTAAAGTAAAATCGTAAAATTTTTTTTGTGTAGTATTTATTGATTTTTTAATTTAATAGTAGATAGAGAGTTTTTTTTTGTATATAAAGTATTAAATATTACGTACACCACATATATATATATATATTTTTATTTATTAATTATATCTAAATATATTTCTTTAAATTTTTTTTATTAATAAAATAAAAACAAAAAAACAACCGCCTTATAAGAAAAAAAAAAATTTAATCGTTTTTTTTTATTTAATATAATTTATTTGGAAATTTAATTATTTTTTTTTGAAATTTCCAAAAAATTTTATTATTGTGGTATAAAGAGTGGCTGCTGTGTTGGGTTGCAGATCGCTGTGTTGTGATGGGATTATTTTTTCTTTCGTTGATTTTTTTTTAGAATGGCTGGCTGATTTTCCGTAATTCCCCAGGATGGATCGCAATGGATTTCTCTTCCTTTCTTTTTCCTCATCCTTATGGTGATACTGCATAAAATTGGTCAAAATTTTTCTATGTTGGAAAATTTGTGTGGAAGTATCACCATGTTGTTTTATTGATTGCCGTTTGGATCACTGGTCGACTCACGCCCCACAGGCTGAGCATAGCTGGCACACTTAGGAGGAAATCCCAGTGGTCCAAGGAGTTCTAGTAACATAAATTTGGTCTAGCGTTTTTTTTTTGTGATGCGCTGTTGGTCACCCTAGACCTGGCGCCCGCTTCACTAGAACTCCGAAGTTACCTCCTCCGACTTACCTTATAGCTAGCAGGTGGTAATTTTTTTTGTCGATAATAAAAATTACTATCCTGTTACAATTGGCGCCCAACTCATGGGACTAATAGATGCACCAATTGTTTTACAATTGGTGTCCAAAATTTGTGGCTTATTAAATTTTTTTTGTGGAAATCTCCATCTGAGGTTGTTTAAGTCGGATGGAGGGGCGATCAATATCGCAACGTCTTCCCCTTCCGTGGGTGGTATTCTTCCTTCCCTATGAGGAGGATCGGAGGTTGTTCCAATTTATTTTTGTCTGGTAGTTAGATAAGGGTTTTGGTTGTCCATTGCCTGTCCTACCAGTGTCTTTTGTTTATTTATTTTGGGTGTCTTTTGTTTATTTATTTGTTTTTTTGAAAATTTTGTTTTCCTGTTGGTACCTCGATCGGGCGAGCGCTGACGGAGAGATAAATTTGAAAAAAGAATATACATATAGAAATAAAAATAAAAATTAGTAGTTGGGTTTAGTTTTTTTTCTCTTATTTATTTATACAATAGTTGTTACTTTATATATTTATTTTTCCGATATTCGTTAGTATTAGTTAGTTTTTTGGTAATATTAGTTATATTAGGTGTATTTTTCCTTCTCTCGTTCATTTACAATTATTGTTATTTATTAAATTATTTTTTTTTGTAGTCGTATTTAGTATTAGTCCTTTTTTTACAATTAGGTTATTATTATTTTACACTATTTATAATTATTAGAATTATTTTTTTTTGTATATTATTTATATTAGGTGTAGGGCCATTTTTATTTATTTTTACAATTATTGGTGTATATTTTTGTTTAAAGTAGTGTTAGTAAATTAGTAGTAGTTAGTAAATTTACAATTAATGTTATTTATTTTGCAGTAATTATAATAAATAGTTCAAAAAATTATTTGATTATTTACAATAATAGTGTTATTTATTAATTTATTATTGTTGTAGCTTAAATAGTAGTAGTAATTACAATATTAGTTAATTTAATTTTATAAAAAAACAAATTTAATATAAAAAAAAATATCTCTCTTAAGCTGCCGGTAGGTACACGCCATAATTTGTGTGCTGGTGGTATTCTACAAATAGAAAATTTTTATTATAATTAGTCTTGGCGAAAAATTAATTTTTATACCTGAACCAAATATGGATCCAGCCAGGTTAGATCCCGACGAAATTCAATATGAATTAGAGCTGCGTGGGTTGTTAGGGTCGTCGGGCAACGCCCAGAGTAAGTACGCTCAATTGTGCACCGCCTTAGAGCGCGAGCAACGTATGGGTCGTCGTCCCCCAGAATCTAGCATTCCAGATTCCGCCGCTGAACTTGCACTTTGCGAAAGCAAAGCCGCTGCCTGTCACTCTCTGGTCAGTGATGGTATTCGAGAAACGAATGAAGATTTGTTGCTCCGCGCAGCAACAAACATTCAGCACGGGATAGATAGATTATATCGTTTAAAGTCGGCTCGTAAGGATTACTCGGCATCTGTGCGGCGAATTCTAAATGAACTCAAATCGGAGCTCAATCGGATTGCAGAGCAACAATTCATTACCGCACAGATGCTTGGCTCGGACCATTCGTATTCTGAGGATGGTATGTTGACAAGAATCGACGAACAGGAGGGTGCTATAGGTCCACCCCTTGACCAATTTCCGCTGCCGCCTGTGGACGCCGTTGCCAAGCCGATTGGTAATAAGGGGGTGTTGCCGAAACAGCCGCTTATTCCAGCTCCGACAATATTGGCCGGCCACCCCTCTTCTGATCCTGGTGCGACGTTGATGACCTCTCGAAAGGGAGCTGAGCTCCTCGAACAATTTGCCGCATTCTGACCCTACTTCGATACCAGGGTTATCAACTCGGTTGTCCACAGGTACCGTTGAAAAAACTGGTTCATCTGGAAGAAGAGGAAAACGGTTTAAGCTGAGCTCCTCGAACAATTTGCCGCATTCTGACCCTACTTCAATACCGGGGTTATCAACTCGGTTGTCCACAGGTGCCGTTGAAAAAACTGGTTCATCTGGAAGAAGAGGAAAACGGTTTAAAAATCAATCTAAACGTCAAAGCGTCCACTTACCTCATGATAGATCTGTAATAGCCTCTGCAACCCAGTTCGATCACACGCAAATTTCCGCCATGTCCAGTCTGCTCGAAGAACAGCGGCAACAAATCGCCGAACTCCAAGCGCTGGTAGCTCGACAATATCTTTCGGAACCAGCTGCAGCGCCCCGGTTTGTTGCTCCTGTTCGTAGCCACCGTCTGTAATGCCACCACTGAGCGGGGGTAGGCCAGTGAGGGAACCATCAAATGTCGCTCCCATTCAACGCGATACCGACGATGAGCCTGACGACCGCCTCCCTGAACATTTTAGGCGTCGTAATCCAGTTTCTAACTGGCGTGTTCGATTTGATGGTTCGGGCAAAGCTCTGTCGCTAGCGGAGTTCATCTTCCGAATTGAAACTTTGGCCAAGGGAGATGGATATCCGTTGTAAGGTTTGGTGTTGTCGGTCAATCAACTCCTTCAGGGCCGTGCCGAGACCTGGTACTGGCAATATATTCGGAGGCATTCGAACACGTCATGGTCCAACCTGAAATCGGCCATGAAAATTGAATTTGACGATGGGGAAGATGATGGTGATGTCAAACGGTTGATGGAAGCCAGGAAGCAACGTTCTCCGGAAAAAATTTCTGACTTCCGAATGGACATGGAGGGACTTCGTCTTCGTCTGACGCACGAAATTTCCGATGATGATTTTTTTAACAGGCTCTTATATAACCTATACCCGGGTTACAAGAAAGCTCTGATTTTGGAGAATATTGTAACCCTTAATCAGCTGGATAGAGTTTGTAAGAGACTGGAAAGGAAGTGGAGGGAAATTGGTGAGTCAGCCGAGGACCAAGTTCGTCCCCGTAGAATGTATGTCCATGAGTTGGAAGAGAACGTTGACTCAAATTACATACTTACAAATCCGGCGCTCCAAAGGTCCAATCTGCCAGAACCGCCAAGTCCGTCCGCTCCAATTAAAGAAGTCCTGTCCGTCCAAGATAATAAATTTCATCCGGGAGTTCCGTCCGCCACTGTCGTAGCAGCCGACAAAAGTACATATGTTATTTGTTTTAATTGCGATGATTTGGGACATCTATTTCGAGATTGTCCCCATCCATTAAAAGTATTTTGTTACCGCTGTGGTTTCAAAAATACTTACGTTAATAGGTGTCCAAGGTGTCATCCCGGCAACCTTCAGGGAAACTCCAAAGCGGGTTTGGGAAACTGGAGGCAACCAAGCTACCGCCTTCGTCCGAATCCTCCAGCGTAGAGTCCGGTGATAGGTATAAGTTAGGTGTAGCTTCTAAGAATCCTCCATTAAGTAGCATAAGCGAATTAGGTTTAGTTAAAAGTAGAAATAATAGTAGATCCAAAAAACATTTTAGTAAGATGGAGCAAATCCGAAAAACGTTGAAAGCTACGTACCTCAGGCCGGATGGAGACAATCGTCCTTTCATGAAGATACAAATTGCAAATAAAAACCATTTTGCGTTGTTGGACAGTGGGGCCAATATTACTTGTTTGGGGAAGGATGGGGAAAATTTGTTGCGGGAGTTGAATATTTTGTGCACTCCGATCACGTCCAGTGTGAATACTGCCGATGGTAACCCTCAAGGTGTCATCGATTACGTATTCCTGAACATTATTTACAATGGCGTGACAAAAACCATCAAATTTTTCCTGATCCCCTCCATTCAATGATCCATGATTTTGGGAATAGATTTTTGGGACGCTTTTAATGCGATTCCGTTTAAAAATCTAGAAATATCAGAATTAACTAATGATGATAAAAAAATGCATAAGTTGAATATTGACCAACAACAAATGCTTCACGAAGTGATCGATTCGTTTCCGTCGTTTAGTACATCTGGTCTGGGGTACGGTTCTTAAACACGAAATCGACGTTGGAGATGCAAAACCTCAGGTTGTCCGTCCGTATCCATTATCTCTGCCTATGCAAAAATTATTAGATTTAGAATTAGATAAAATGCTAGAGCAAGACATAATCGAAGAGAGTCGAAGTGCATGGCCATCGCCCTTGGCGTTGGTGAAAAAAACAAACGGCACCCTAAGGTTGTGCCTGGACGCCCGCAAGGTGAATGCCGTCACCAAGAATGATGCCTATCCACTTCCTCACATCAACTCGATTTTTAGTAGAGTCAAAAAAACAAAATTTATCACTAGTTTAGATTTGAAAATATCGTTCTGGCAGCTTGAACTGGAGGAGAAATCCAGAGACAAAACCGCATTCATCGTCCCCGGTCGTGGGTTGTACCATTTCAAACGAATGCCTTTCGGTTTGTCCAACTCCCCGAAAACACTATGCAAGCTTATGGATAAGGTTATCCCTTACGAGCTTCATGAGGATGTCTTTGTTTACCTTGATGATCTTTTGATCCTCTCGGAAGACTTTGACACCCACATGGAGCTCTTGAGTAAAGTAGCAGGGTGTTTGAGGGAAGCTGGACTCACCATAAACATCGAAAAAAGCCGAATTTTCGAAACATCGTCACTGCTATCCGAATGTATATAGATCAAATCAACCATAAAGAATGGGATGACAAGCTCAGTCACATTGCGTGCGCTCTGCGGAATGTCGTCCATGACGCTACTGGGTTTTCTCCATTCTACCTTACATTCGGATATCATATGATGACCGACGGTACTTCTTACGAGTTCGAAAATTAAATTCGCTGATTGAGAATATCATTATTGACCAGGAGCATCGACGTAATGATGTGCATGATGCGGTAGTCAGGAATCTAGAAAAAGCACTAAAAAGACACGAAAAAACTTACAATCTGCGATCCAATAAAAATTTTAAAAAGTACTTACCTGGGCAAGTTGTTTACCGTCGAACCCACGTATTAAGCGATTTCAAAAAAAATATCACCGCGAAATTTGCTAAACCCTGGACAAAATGTACCATTGTCGCCGAAAAAGGTCAAGTATGCTACGTGGTAGAAGATTCCGACACTTTAAAACAATATGTTGTCCACTCAAAGGATCTAAAAACCTGAGAAAAAAAAATTAGTTTAAAAATATATTGGTCAGAAAAAATAAAATAAAATTACAGTATTGATTTGAAAAAAAAAATATAATTAATGGCCCGGCTAGCATAACATAGAGCATGAGATAGTCAGGGTGTGGGACAGCCCCACGTTGACTGAAAAAGAAAAAAAAATTCCACCTGTGATATTTTCGGATAATTGTTAATTGGTTAGTGTTGTTAGATTTTTTTTTATTTACAATTATTTGTTATTTATTTAGTATTATTCGTTAAATTTTTTTTTGGTTATTTATAATAATATTATTTCGGTTAGTTTAATTTTTTTTTGTATTTATTATTATTTATTAGTGAATAGTTATTTACACTTAGATGTTAAGTGTAGTATTAGTATTAGGATTAGTTAATTTACACTTAAATGTAGTTAGGATAGTTAAAATTTTTTTTTATTTATTATTATTTGTTAGTAAGTAGTTATTATTTATTGATTTACACGTATATGTAAGTAGATTAGTTTTTGTTATTTATTAATGAGGTGTTAGGTATTCTAATACCAGTTACATGGCTATCCACCTTTACCCCGGGTCCCCCTTTTTAGGGCTTTTTTTAAAAAAAAATCCCTTATGTTAACGCTTTTCTGTACGTCCGTCTGTCCGATGTAAACAATAAAAAGCAGTTATTTCACATAGTTACTGTACACACAAGTTTATGATAGACCCACCCACCGATGGAAAGCTTGATTTATTGAGAACCAGATGTAATTGATAGAATTTTAAAATTCGGCCGGTAGGCGGCGCTATTTGCATTTTGCAAAAACATCTTTTTCCGAATAAAAATGTAATTTTATATATTAAATGTGCACCAAAAATAAAGTTTGACCACTCGTTGGAAAGATATTTAAGAGTAGAATACGATTTAAGTAACCGTATTTCACATTTCTACCGCTAGAGGCGCTGATTACTAAAATATATAAAATGTTAATTTTTAAATGTGATTTCCAATAGTCAATAAGCCCCATTTAGGTTTAATGTCGCAAATGAAAGGTACTAAGTAGTAGTATAACATTACAGTTGTTATATTTTCAGTTTCTGCCATTAGAGGGTGCAACATAATACTCAAAATATGCATTTACAGCAGATAATTTAAAAAAAGCCCATGATTTTAAAACTACTGATCAGTAGTTCGGCTGCGCGGCATTTTTTTATTAGTTAATATTAGAACAATTATTAAAATAAGTTAGTGAAAGGGTTAGTTAAACATTTTTTTTGTTAATTATTTGGAATTTATGTTGCGTATTTAGTGATTTTTGGTTAGGAGTTAGTATTTATTTATTTATGAGGAATTTTTTTTGTTAATATTATTTATTTAGGTAAATTTATTATTATAGTTATTATTTATTTATATTATTTATAGTTAATATTTATTATAAATTAGTAGTTATTTAAGTGTTATTATTGGTAGTGTTAAATAGTTTGTTAGTTAGAGATTTTTTTGTTACATTTGGGGTGTGGCGAGTCGGTGTTTTCCAGGCCTATCTGGAATGCTAAGCTCCAGATAGGTCTGTTTTGTGACACCGTGTAATTTTTTTTGTTAAAAAAAAATTTCCTAAAAAGTAATTAAGAATTATTAAAATAAAATAAATTTAAAAAAATTACCTTATTTATTATTTGTTTACATCGTCCATCTTATGTTAGTTGAATACCGGCTTGTCACATCTCAGATGTCAGTCAGGGGACAGGCGCGGAGGCTAAATTGGTTAGGTGTCGTTGCAATCGTTGCAGTGATCCTGGTAACTCTACAATCTTTGCAGAAGCGAAATGTAATTATGGCTAACTTCTTTAAAGATAGTGAGCTAAAGTTGTCTGATTTTACCTCGTCTGATTTAAATAGCCGTGTTTTCTTAAATCACAATCTGCCACCTAAATTGTCGCAATTGGTAAAACAAGCCAGAATCGTACAGGAAATGGTTTTAATTAAGATTTTTTTTGGATTGTCTCAAATTTCGGTTAAAATCAACGACACTTTTTCAACTAGGAATTTTTCAACTATTTTTATTATTATTTTTTATGCTTACTATTATTTTTTTATATTATCAATTTTATTATTTTTTATTATTTTTATTATTTTTATTATTATTTTATATTATCAAATCAATTTTTTTGTTGCTTTTTTTTATTTTTACTTTTTATAGTTATTATTTTTGCTTTATTATGATTATTATGCTTGAATTTTGAATTATATTGTTTTGATTTCTTTTTTATTTTTTATTTCTTCAATTTGCTAATATACAATTACTTTTTCAATTATATTTTCTTTATTTTTGGTTGGTAATTAATGTATAGGTAATTCAAAATTTATTAATGATTTTTATAATGTTTTATAATTTTAGTTTTTTTGTGGCCGGAACATGTTATGATCATCTTCTTTTTTCACTGGGGTTTTTTGATTATAATGCAGGATAATCTTGCTGGCGATGTAGCTTCTGATAACAGTGTTTTTTCAAAGTCATTAAATAGTCTCTCAAAAAAATATTTAAATGTTGGACACATGAATGTACAGTCTTAGACCTAAATATAAGGACTCAAAATTTGATGAGTTTAGTAAAATTTTAGATTTTTCTCTTTAGATTTCTCGATGTTGTTGGTGTCTCGGATACTTGGTTGAAGCCTAATATATCTAATTCTGCAGTTACTATTGATGGTTACAGATTACACCGTCATAACAAGGCGGTTAGTCGAGGTGGGGGTGTATTGATATAACGGATAATGTAAGGACGAATCGCGAAGAAGAATCTCAATACTACTTTTACTAGATTTTAGCAAGGCCTTCGACTCAGTTGATTTTAGCCTGTTGATTAGGAAACTTAAACCGCAATTTTATCTATCTAATAGTCTAAACTTATGTACTCGTACTTATCTCGTAGGTCCTCCCCCATGGACCTCTGCCTTATCGTGGCGAGGGGGGGGTTTTCGTGCTCCAATGAATCCTAGGGCGCGTGTCGGCGGTAGTGTGCTACCGGTAGGTCTAACCATGCCGAATTGGTTTAGGAGGAGGTGCCTGACTAAAGGGGTCCAAAACACTCAAGCCAAGGTGTGCAAGCATCGTGCCGAGGGCTGCATGGTATCAGGTGTATAAATGTGATATCGCTAACGATATCCGTAGGGTACCAGGCGACCCCCTGCGGGACCTAGCCTTGCATCCGTAAGGGAGCTCTGCAAATGTCGACTCTTATTCCTTACTCGTGGGTTCAAAAAATGAATACTAAAACAAAAACAAAAAGAAAATTTCCGTTGAGGAGAAATCCTCCCAAAAATCACTAAATGTCGTCCAATCAATGTCGTCCAAGCGATTAGATCGTTTGGATCTAGGAATCCGGAGGATCTTGATCCCCAAGAAAATAGGAGACTCGACTGGGCGAGGACTTTTCTTACTGAACACCCCGCTAGACCAAGTTCCGGCGAGGTATCCAACCCATCATTGGCAAAAGCTAATGTGAAAGGCGTTCAGAAGAAGAGAATTCGCTCAGCCGATGACGAAAAAGTTGAGCCTAAAGACCACGTAAGGTGCCAGTAGCTACCTCAGATAGACTACACGTCGCGATTAGGGATCTCAGTGACCAGGATCACAAGATCTCACCAGAACGTTGGTTGCTTGTTGAAGCTGCAATTACCGACCAGCTGTTGGCAGATCCAGCAGGCTTCTCAGAGGTGGATTCGTTTACCATCATTGCACGAGGATGGTACAAGGGGGTGCGGACCATGATCTGCAAAAACGAGTCCACTCTTGGGAGGCTTGAATCCTATATCTCTCAAATCGGAGGGATGGTGCGAGGTTTAATGTGGTCACCAGGTCGACATTAATCAAACCTCAAACCTGGGTCACTGTTCCGGCGCCTGTATATTGGGACCAAAAGATCCTCGACTTGCTAAGAAAGCAAAACGCAGGTATACCAATGGCTGGCCTGAACATAATCAAGAGAGATTCCCCGCAAAAAGAGTGGCAGCGCATTCTTCTTGCGTGGGATAAAGAAGCGGTCCCTATCCTAAGGGAAAGAAATTGGACGCTGTCCTTCGGTTGTGGCACCATTACTGTAAAGATGCCGCAAGTGGAGGTAGTAGACGAAATAACTGATCCTCAATGATGAAGGTTACCGAAGTTAATCTTCATCATTGGAAGGCTGCATCGGCAAATCTGTTCGGGTATTGGTGGAGAAGCAGATTGATGTAGCCCTGCTACAGGAACCTGGGATACACAACAACCAAATCCAAGGTCTAAAAACACCAAACTATAGACTGTTTTACTCTGATACAGGTAAGAAAAGAACTTGCATCTTAGCTAAGAAAAATATTAACATGTTTCTATTGAGCAATTACAGCAATGGAGACCAGACCACAGTAAGATGCGAGGGGACTGAAGGTAGCAATCTTATCTTCACTTCCGTCTACTTCGCATCTGACTCGGAAGAATCACCACCACCAATTTGGTTCTCCAACTATCCTAGGTGAAACAGAAGAATCTAGACATTGTTGGTGGATGTGATGCCAATGCACATCACTCCCATTGGGCCAGCACGGACATTAATGTACTACTAACCTACTAATCTGTAACAAAGGTACAGAACCTACTTTTGTCATAAGAGGTAGTAAAGAAGTCTTATTCAAGAAAGCAAAAAGAACCGAATCAGAAGAGGACTGGGACCAATACCGTCTCAGTCAGAAAGAATTCAAATCTTCCCTTGCACACGCTAAGCGAAGTTCATGGAGACGCCTCTGTGAAGATATTGATAATACTAACGAAGCCTCTAGGTTGCGAAAAATCCTAGCGAAGGACCCGGAAGTTCCAGGTTACCTTCTAAGGGACGACGGAACCTGGACCGAGACAAGTCAAGAAAGTTTAGATATGCTAATAGAAACTCATTTCCCAGGGAGTACCACGAATCTTGAGATTGATAGCTCTCAGGAAGGTCTCTTAACTTGGAAAATGACGACTTCCCAGAACGAATAGTTACCTTGGAAAAAGTTAAGAATGCCATTATGTCGTTCTCCCCTTTTAAATCTCCGGGGACTGATGGTGTGGTGCCCATCATGCTACAGACGACCATGCCACTAATTGGTCCTTCCCTGGTGAGGATCTTTAAAAGTTGCTTATATCTGGGATACATCCCGGAACTATGGCAAGAAGTTAGGGTAACATTTATTCCGAAGGCAGGTAAGCCGCGCCCAAGGACTATAGACCCATTAGTCTTTCATCGTTTTTACTGAAAACTATGGAACGACTATTGGATTACCATCTCAGAACGACTCTAGAAAAGAGAGGATTTTCAAGTGCACAGCATGCTTATGTCAAGGGAAAATCGGTAGAGACTGCTCTGCATGAGGTGGTCTCTACGGTGGAAAATCTCTCTTGTATAAAGAATACACCCTAGCAGCATTCTTGGATATTGAAGGTGCCTTCAATAATGTAAGAATGGATGCAATAGAAAAGTCGCTAGCAAGAATGGATGTTAATCCATTCGTAACGCGATGGATCGCATCAATGCTTAGGTTTAGAACAGTTAATTCTTGCTTGGGAACAGGGAAGATAAGAATTAGGACTACTAGAGGCACCCCTCAGGGTGGGGTTCTGTCCCCACTCTTATGGCTTCTGAAGCTGGGCTATGGAAGAGTGGGAATAAAGGGCACGGTAAAATACTGATGGACGCCATGGCGTCGACCCTACCCCATACTACAGATTATATTACTCCAACATACGACTTCGAGCTGTCATATAAAATAGTTATACCAACGAGGGAGTTGTGGGCCCATAGTGGTGTCACGACAAACTCTGAGGTGGCTGTTTACACGGATGCCTCGAAAATGGAAGAAGGAACGGGGGCGGGTATCCACTCTCTAGAAATAGGACTCGATGAATCATACCGGTTACCTGATAACTCGAGTATCTTTCAAGCGGAGATCTTTGCTATTCAAAAAGCGGCTCAAAAGCTGCTTGAGACAAACCTGAACCGGCATAAGATATCCATCTATGTTGATAGCCAGGCGGCCATCAAAGCAATGGGATCTTATGTCACCAAATCGAAATTAGTTAAAAACTGTCAAGGATTCCTAAATCAATTGACACAAAGACACTCGGTTAGAATATGCTGGGTTCCAGGACACTGCGGCATTGAAGGTAATAAAAAAGCGGATTCACTTGCTCGCCAAGGCGCGGCGCTATCCTTGGACAATGTCGAGCAGCAAATTGACTGTCCAATTGAATTCGCGAAACGCTTAATTGAGGAAGAAGCGATCAGAATAGTTAACAACACTTGGGAACTATATCCTCGGTGTCGTCAAACCAAACTATGCTGGCCGCGGCTATCCAAGAAAAGATCGGAATTTGTCCTATCCATGAATAGAACAACCTGCAGAAAACTGATCGGCCTCATTCCTTGTCATTGTTTGGTCGGTACACACGGTACCTATCTAGGGTTTCCCATGGTTGACTTATGCCGCTGTGGGGATGAAACGAAAGAAGCCACACTAGAGCATCTAGTGTGCGAATGTGACAGTCTCGCACGCATCAGGTACAAATACTTGGAGAACGGTTCTCTTCATAAAGGTAAGTAGAATTTTTGACAGGATTAGTGCTTAGTTTTTTTTTTGCACCGCGCGAAGGGACCACAATGGATCCACCGAGATCTCTCGTGACGTGTGTTGACCAAAGTTCAACCCACACCCCTTCTTAACCTAACCTATCTCGTAGGTCACAATGTGTTTGCTCTGGTAATATATTTTCTATTGTCTTAAATATTTCTAAATATTAGGTTCACTGTTTTGTTTTAATTTTTTATTAATGATATTACATCATGTATTCACTCCATTCATTTGCTGATGTAGTAAAATTGTTACATTCTCTGCCTGTTTCCTGTTACTCTCAAGTTACTAGTTTGGGTTTGGTGTTGGATAATAAACTTTCTTGGGAACCACACATTAATATTTTTTGTTAAACTTTACATTAATGCTTATGTAGTTGCTTATTATATTTTTATGTACTAGTTAGCATTAATGTAAAGCCTAATATATCTTTTTTCTATACATATATTTACAAATGCTTGTTACAATCTTAATGGGCTTTCTGCCGGATTGATAAATAAATAAAAACTAAATAAAAGTGAAAGACTGATGATGATTCAATTAAAAGGCAAACTTAACTATATTAATTTAATTCAAGTCTACGCTCCGACAGCTGACTACGACGAGACAACATGTGAAAAATTGTATTTGGAAATCGAAGATCTAGTTTCAATGGTAAGAAACTAGATCTTCGATTTCCAAATAAAATTTTCAATTCCAAGGTGGGACAGGGGTCCGTAGAAGGTGTTATAGGTAATGTTGGTCTAGGTACACGTAACGAAAGGGTTGATAAATTAATTGAATTTTGTACCGAAAATAACATGATAGTTACCAACACATGGTTCGAAATGCCTAAAAGAAGATTGTACACCTGAATATCACCAAGAAGCAATGATAATGCAATAATAAAGAAACAAATTATCTATATTCTAGTAAATTCTCGTTATAAAAATGCAATAAAAGTTGTGAAAACATACCTGTTTGAAATTCAATCGGACCATATCTAATTAGTAGCTAAAATCAGAATCAGCTTGAAGAAGATACACAAGGTAAATACAAAACGCTCAACTAATCTGTCTGTTTTAGATTCACCAACAGTTAAAGAAGAACTAAAGAATGACATAAAAAACAAATTAGAATCAGTTGTTTCTAATTTGTGCATCAACGAATATAAATGAAGAACAAAACGTAAACGTATTATGGAACACCATCAAAAAACCATTAGTTGATGCAGTTGACAAGTTATCGCGAGTAACACAAATCCTATATTGAAGAAAACTTTTCCCGCGAAATTTTAATTTTAATACATCAACTCACCTTAATTTTAATGTAGTAATCGCAATAATTCGCGTTATAAAGAACTTAATAAATTAATTAAAAGTAAAATTAAAAATGCAAAAGTGAAATATTGGAATGAACAATGTTCTGAAATTGAAAGATTAGAATAATATCACAAGCACTTCAGCATGCATAAAAAAATAAAACAAGTAACTATAATAGGAAAAAAACACGGAGTTCTGAAAGGCAAAAACAACAATATTATTACATATGCTGAAAAGAGAATAAAAAGATGGGAAGAATACGTTAAAGAACTTTTCGATGATTCAAGATATGACTTTCTCAAAGCATTGCTGAATGCTGCGGGACGCGTCCACAGGTTGCGGATAGCAAAACGGCCTACAGATATGTAGGTTAGCTGCGAATTAAATAAGCAGTCGCGGATACCTCAGGGGTATGGTTACCAAGTTGTGAGTCGTGCGAAGTAACGTTCGCATTACAACAAATATCACACAAAACTAATGACAACCATATGACATAGGCGAGTACGTACCGCCTCTCAAAAATAAACACACTCTTTTGAAGCGTCTTATCTTCATGGAAGAAGCGGCTTCGAAAGGCGGCTGTTTCCCCATGTTAGGGGCGGCCTATATCAGTGTGAACACAACGGGATATAGTTCCTTCCAAATCCTGCATTGAGCTTATAACCATTGCACGGAACACTATCAACCGAAAGGTTGTGATACAACAAATACATGAGTTCAAAAACGATGGAAGCAACTTCTCCAAGAGGTAGTCGTCAACTGATGACAAATCCTCCTGCTCAGGCAGCACGCATGTCGGATTTGGAGGTGCGAAACACATGTAGTAATAACAATAGTTCACATATAAAGGAAACATCAGTAAATCACAGAAATCAAGTCAAACATCCCCTGGACCTGAAAACAACTTCAAGTCTGGCAACTTGGAACGTACGAACTTTGTATGAAGAAGGAAAATTACACCAAGCAGCTAGGGAGCTTAAAAGATTGAATCTCAAGATCCTGGGGCTTAGCGAGTGTAGATGGAATGGCTCTGGAGAACACCTTCTAGCATCAGGCGAAAAATTCCTATACTCAGGTAAACCAGTAGATGATATCCATCAGAACGGAGTAGGATTCCTTCTGAGCAAAAAGGCACTAAGTCGCTGTTTATATGCGCCTGCCCAGGCGACTGCCTCAACCATTTTCGTAGAAGAGAGGTAAGTGCGGGCAGAGGTAAAAAAAGTTCAAAAAATTTAGAAATTTTTTCTGTTGCCCCGTTCCTCTCCATTTGTTTCAAGTTTCCATAATTCCTTTTTTGTCAAAAATTTATTATTATTTTCAAACAGCCGGACGAGTAACATCTCCGGAAGAAAATATTTTTAATTGACCATAATTTTCAAACTGCCGAATGAGCAACATCTCCGGAAGAAAATATAAATAAATTAGTAATTGTGGAAAATATAAACATTATTTTTATTAGTGAAATATTTTCTATTATTTCTAATTATTATTTTTTTACAAATGATTTTAAAAGCAGATAATTATTATATCTTTTTCTAAAAAAAACTATATTTTTATATTTATATAAAGATAAAAGAAGGATTTCAAAATTATTGTCGTAATACTTATATTTATTGGACCTTATTTGTTTGGCCTTAATTTCCTTTTTCATTTTTGTTATACAAAGGATAATAAAATATTATAGAAAGATGGAAAATTGAAAAAAAATTTACCTTTCTAATTCTGTTTAAAATGAATTAATCCTTCTTTCTTCTTTTAAATGTTGAACTATGAAGTATAATCTTATCTTTCTATATCGTAATTTCAAAACTTTAATTGAGTCATATAGAAAACTAATTTATAACTATGTATTATAAAATAAAATTAGAATAATATAATAAAAATGTAATAATTGCTTAATACAAATAGAGAAATATTTATATAAAAACAAATAAAATAGATTTTATATCTAATAGAGATTTCATAGATTTTATAATCGTAATGATAAATCAAAACTAATAATTTTCAGGTTTTGTATTTTTGGAGTATAAAAAAAATCAGGATAAATATATATATATCTCTCTGTCCTTAATTTTTTTAAATCTGTCTCTATATTATTATACATATAATAATATAGACAATAAATATGTATATAAAATATTATATAAATATTTATATAATAAATTTTCTATGTTTCACGCAAAAAATATAGAGACAGATGAATATTAATATTAATATTAATACTGAATATAAATGAAATATATAATTAAAGAGGAGGAATTAAGAAACCTCTATTAATTTTGTGATGTTTTTATAAAACAAATATTAAAATAATATTAAATTAAATTATTTTTAATATTTTTTTATATTGAAAACAGTGATGGATACGTCGATCGCATTATTCGAGGAACCACAAATTCGTTACATTTTACATTTTAATTGATTTTAGATAATTTATACCATGTATAATATACATAGAAACAAATATATTATATTTATTATACATAGTATAAATTATCTAAACTCAATTAAAATGTAAAATATTATACTTGACTCTACAATGAAATTAATTCAAATTCATGATTAGTTAAATATTTGTATTTACGAATATGTAGTAAAACTTTTGGTATAATTTAATAAATTTATTAATACTTGTAAAAATGATTTTTTTCAATTTACGAATGTCAAACTTAACATATTTCAATACCAAAATGTTCCTCTATAAACTCCCCAGGTACGATCTTTTCCTTAAAATTCAGTTTCGGCCATTTTGAAATTGTTGAATTTTAAATGAAAAAATTGGGCGAGGAAGGCGCGTCTACTCACAAAAAGTTTATCAAGTCGCTTCTAGGCAGGCGCATATAAACAGCCACTAATGGAGTGGAAACCCCTAAACGAAGGAATTATCTGTGCCAAATTCCACACTCGAGCCAGAAACATCGTTATAGTGCAAGCGTACGCTCCCACAGAGAGAGAAACCAAGGAAGAATTCTACTACCAACTGTCCATCCACCCTAGCAGAAATTAAAAAGAAGAACATTTTAATTCTTAGTTCAATGCTCAAGTAGGCTCTAACAATCAGGATATGGAACAAGTGATGGGCAAGCATGGACTCGGTACGATAACAAAGAACGGAGAACTATTCGTTGACACTACATCCGATATGGTTACTGGCGGAACGCTCTTTATACATAAGAAGTATCACAAGACAACGTGGATACCTCCGAACAACGTTACTGAAAATCAGATTGACCACATATGTATTAGCCGAAAATGGAGAAGCAGATTGCTAGACGTTCGCGTAAGAATAAGTGCCGACATTGGCTCCGACCATCATCTTCTCATTGCAGACTTATGCTTGAAGATTGCTTCCATAAAGCGTGAAAACAAAAACCGAGCCGCAAAGAAATTCGACGTTACCAGATTAAAAAATCCACAAGTTCGTGCAGCCTTCGTAAATGAAGTCAACATCTTCCAGGCGGAGACTGTTCATCAGACTGACGTAGAGAACAACTGGACCATCGCTAAGTCAGCTTTAATCGGTTCGTGCGCAAAAGTGCTAAGTAGGGTACTGCCCAAGAGAAAAAAGGAGTGGTTCAGTGAACATACGTGAAAAAAGGTTGAAGGTTGAAGGTGTAAAACAAACAAGAGATGAAGCCAAAACTAGAGAGAAAAAACACCAAAGCGAAAAACACTACAACGCGAAAATAAAAGAGGTAAAGAAATCCTGTAGAAGAGACAAACGCTTATTGATAGATAGTCTACCACAGCAAGCTGAGATAGCCGCAGGAGTGAAGAAGTTAAGGCTACTTTACGATATCAATCGTAAGCTTACGGGAAAGAGGATGCAAAACCGACCTATCAAAAGCAAACAAGGTGTCCTCCTTACAAACGAAGAAGAACAGCTCAAGAGGTGGCACGAACACTTCTACACTACTTGCTGATATAACAATGGAACGGAACAACAACGTGGATGCAGCATTAATACTACATCACCTACGATTGAAGAGATAAAGAAAGCTATCCTCTCGATGAAAAACAAAAAAACAGCCGGCTGCCGTCAGATATCTGCAGAGATAATGAAAACTTGCCCTGAACAAATAGCTAATCTTCTCGAACTGAAAAGTTACCGAATGATTGGCTTGGAGGCATTCTGATCAAAATTCCGAAAAAGGGTTATTCATCCATATGTATTGAGCAAATCAGCATACTGAGGATCATTATTGAGCAAGTGAACTCAGCGTTTGATAGCCTCTCCCGTGAACACATTTGGGACTCTCTCAGAACACGAGGCATCCCAACTAAACTAGTCAATATGATACGAGCTCAATATGAAGGTTTCAAATGCCAAGTTCCTGTCTACTTTCGGACCCTATAAATACTGTCTGTGGAGTAAAACAGGGATGCCTTTTATCGCCAATTTTATTTTTGATCGTACTAGATGACATATTAAGCAATGCTTTAGATTTAGATGATCTTGATAGGGAAATATACTGGAATTTCAGCGAATATTTAGAAGAACTAGATTATGCGGACGATATTAGCATCTTATCGGTAAAACACTCCAATATGCAAGAAAAAATTAACGATCTTAAAATCGAATCAGCACAATGCGGACTTTAGAATTAACACGAATAAAACAAAGGCCATGAAGAGCATCCAGTTCCGAAAACTTCAAAATTGTACACACAAGTTGGAAAAATTGGCATCGAAAATATTCGTTGTCAAAATTGGCAACGAAAATATCGAGACAGTGGAAAGCTTTACGTATCTTGGAAGCGTAATTGCACCGGAAGGAGGCGCTAAAGAAGATATCATATCAAAAACAAACAAAGCAAAGGGTGCTTTTGCTCAACTTCGTAATGTATGGAGTTCCTCCATTCTTTCTCTGCACACGAAAATCAGGATATTCAATTCAAACATCAAGTCGATTTTACTATATGGCTGCGAAACCTGGCTAAAAAACAGACCAACTATAACAGCAAGATCCAGAGCTTTGTCAACATATGCTTACGCAGTATTCTCAAAGGATGGTGGCCGAACACGATTTCAAAGTGAGATGTCAGCAGAAACAAGTTACAACTGAAATTAAAATCCACAAGGTAGTGGAATCCACAACGTAGTCGGAAACGAGGACGTCCAAAAAAATGGAAGAAAACCCTCGATAGAGAAATAGTTGAGTCTGGTAAGACGAGATCAAGTTGTTAGCAAAGAACTGGACAAGATGGAAATGCTTTACTGATGCAGTATGCTCCATATAGAATTAACAGGAAAAAAGAAGAAGAAGATATGATTTACCAAGTTCCTCTGTGGCTGAAGGGCCTACTATTTTAGTAGATTAAGTTAGGTCCGCCATCACAAAATTCAAAAATAGATTAGCAGCTGGTCCGGATGAGGTTAGTAACCATATCTTAAACAAAGCTGCTAGACGATAATGGTATTAATCAAGCTACTTACAAAAGTGTTGAATAAAATCTACAATTCTGGTATTTTTTTTTTTATTTATTTCTTTATTTCAATTCAAAAAGTATAAGAATTACACTTGTGTCGAATATAAGATAACTATTTAATGTATATTTATTAATACTGGTACTGGTAAGAGAAAAAAAATAAAAAAAAAGCAAAAAAAGTTCAAGAGAATAACTAAACAATAGTATCAAGTTGATTATAAACAAAAATAGATAGAAGATAGAAAATAGATTATGATTATGACTATATAAAAAAAAAACTATTAAAGCAAATTATTTAAAAATTTATATATATGTGTACTTTTATATTATACTATCTTATAAAACTTTAATATTACTTTTGAAAAATATTACACATTTAGTTCATTTCAAAATTTCATTTTTTGATATGTAAAATTATTTTTTACTATTTTGTTAAAATTTTGTGTACTACAAATTTGATATATATTGCTTTAGTTTTTTTTTTAAATGATTCAAGTGCTACAATAGTTTTTAGTTCATTAGGCAATGAATTAAAGTTAATTATGCTTTCATCGAGAATGCCAAAAGGTGAGAGATAGTGTCGAGCTAGATTATCGTGTTGTATAGTAAGGTAAGAGTGAAAACTTGAGTTAACCATCAATTAGATTCCAGTTTTCATCAAGTTGTTTTTTATTTTATATACCGTATTAAATATGAATAGATTCATATTTTTTTAGTTTTTCAACAGGAAGAATAGAGGTTTGATACAAACTTGTGGTTGGTGCTAGAAAACTAAGTTTGTTTGCTGCTCTAAGAGCTTTATTTTGCAGCACTTTCAATTCTTGCATAAGATAAGCTGGAATATTACTCCACATAGAATTAAGATATAATAGGTGTGAATGTATATGTGCAAAATATATTTTGAAGAGCGTAGGCTTAGGTAAAATATCCTTTTGTCTATATAATACTGAAATATATGGTATAATTTTTTTCTTAATATTATTTACATGAATATTCCATTTTAAATTCTTTTCAATATGAAGACCAAGATATTTAATAGAAGTCACTTCTTCAATAATGTCATTGTCGACCGAGAGATGGAAATTATTATGCATATTGTTTTTAAAAACGAGATATTTTGTTTGAGATTGGTTTATTTTCATACAATGGTTTTTGAAAAAATTGTTTAGTTTATCCATATCTTGCTGCATAGATTGGAAAAGAGAATCTATGCTATCCTCACTATATATTACTACAGCATCATCGGCGTATATCCTTTTAGCCCGATTCGAAACATATCATCAACGAAGATAATAAAAATTAAGGGGCCAAAAAGGGGCCCAGATCCCTGAGGAATACCTCTTTTAATTAACAACTTAGTGCTAGAAATGTTGTCCACTCTTATGAATTGATATCTATCAGATAGGTAGCTTTTCATTAATTCGATGCTAGAATTAGAGAAATTACGTTCTTTGAGCTTGACAAGAAATAGATCGTGATTTATACAATCGAAAGCTTTATGTAAATCAATAGATATTATGGAAGTAATTTTTTTTTTTGCAAGTAAGGTCTGTATGGTATTCAAAACCTCTAGAGTTGCAGATAATGTACTTGAAAAAGGAACAAATTTTTATTATTATTTTTTATGCTTACTATTATTTTTTTATATTATTTTTTTTGGCAATTTATTTTTGTTGGCAATCAATTTTTTTGTTGCTTTTTTTTATTTTTACTTTTAATAGTTATTATTTTTGCTTAATTTTTTGCTTATTTTTTTTGCTTTATTATGATTATTATGCTTGAATTTTGAATTATATTGTTTTGATTTCTTTTTTATTTTTTATTTCTTCAATTTGCTAATACACAATTACTTCTTCAATTATATTTTCTTTATTTTTGGTTGGTAATTAATGTATATGTAATTCAAAATTTATTAATGATTTTTATAATGTTTTATAATTTTAGTTTTTTTGTAGCCGGGACATGTTATCAAGTTATCATCATCTTCTTTCTTCACTTCACTGGGGTTTTTTGATTATAATGCAGGATAATCTTGCTGGTGATGTAGCTTCTGATAACAGTGTTTTTTCAAAGTCATTAAATAGTCTCTCAAAATATTTAAATGCTGGACACATGAATGTACAGTCTTAGACCTAAATGTAAGGACTCAAAATTTGATGAGTTTAGTAAAATTTTAGATTTTTCTCTTTAGATTTCTCGATGTTGTTGGTGTCTCGGATACTTGGTTGAAGCCTAATATATCTAATTCTGCAGTTACTATTGATGATTACAGATTACACCGTCATGACAAGGCTGTTGGTCGAGGTGGGGGTGTTGCCATATACGTTAAGAAAGAACTATACTCAAAAGTTCTTGAAACCATATCTTTGCCACGTGTTGAAGCACTTTTTATCCAGGTTACTTCTGGCTCATCTCAAACCGTTATTGGTGTTGTGTGGTTATCTGGACGTGACCTTAAATTAATTGAGGAAATTCTTGTCGATTTTTCATCACGTTATAGCAATGTAGTTATTATGGGTGACTTCAATGCCAATTTGCTATCTCCAAGCAAAGCTAAGTCTAGTAATATTATTTGTGACAGACTTGGCCTTGAAATTATTCATAACGGCATTGCTACGCATTTTGATTTTAGATCCCCGTCGTTAATTGATTATTTTCTTGTTTGGTTAAACCGTGAAATCAGTTTTGGGGAACCAGTATATCTCACCATTCGTTTGTGTTTCTCTCTGTTGACGTTGATAAGAATTTATCAAGTCAGGAAGTATTTTTCTGTGTGATTTTGGTAAAATTTACTCCACTAGTGATACCAATGTCCAAGTTGTTTGTCTTAATATTATTATTACTGGTTTATACAATGCTCATGTTCCACTCAAAAGATTACTTTTAAATCCCAGTAATAGTCTTAATCTGTCTTCTGAAATGCTATATGTTAAAAGTCTAAGAGCCTTAGCTTTTAAAGCTTTTTGCCAGTCTCGTTCCGATTCTGCAGAGAAAACGTTCTGCTCATATCGTAACAAGTTCAAATCTATGATTATGAAAGCTAAACTTGAACATGGCGCTAAGATTTTTGCAGGTGTTAGATCTACAAAACTGTTGTGGTGTAAAAAAAAGATCAATGGGGGCTAGTAACACTAGCGGTGATCCTATTCATTTGAACAAGCATGATCTTGACAATCTCAATATTTTATTCGCCACTGTTAATAACACGGCTCCAGTACCTCTCTTTGATGAATCCATTTCTGAGTCGGTAAATTGTTTTTCGTTTAGCTGTATATATGAGCCTGAACTGGTAACCGCTTTTAGCGAGATATCTTCAAATGCTGCTGCGTTTGGCGACATCTCATTAAAATTTGTTAAAATTATATTTCCTTTGATTTATCCTCATACTCTACTCTATATATTTTTAAATAAATTTTAACTAGCTCTAATTTTCCTAAGACGTGAAAACTAGCTAAGGTTATACCTATTCCTAAAGGCTCTAGTTCTGAGTTTCGTCCTATCAGTATTCTTCCTGTCCTATCCAAAGCATTTGAAAAAATCGTTCATGATCAGCTGACTGCGTTTGCCAATGCTAATGATGTTTTATATGATAAGCAATCAGGATTTAGGAAAAAGTTTAGCACACCTTCCGCTCTTATTTATATAACGGATAATGTAAGGACGAATCGCGAGAAGCAATGATAATGCAATAATAAAGAAACAAATTGCCTATATTCTAGTAAATTCTCGTTATAAAAATGCAATAAAAGTTGTGAAAACATACCTGTTTGAAATTCAATCGGACCATATCTAATTAGTAGCTAAAATCAGAATCAGCTTGAAGAAGATACACAAGGTAAATACAAAACGCTCAACTAATCTGTCTGTTTTAGATTCACCAACAGTTAAAGAAGAACTAAAGAATGACATAAAAAACAAATTAGAATCAGTTGTTTCTAATTTTTGCATCAATGAATATAAATGAAGAACAAAACGTAAGCGTATTATGGAACACCATCAAAAAACCATTAGTTGATGCAGTTGACAAGTTATCGCGAGTAACACAAATCCTATATTGAAGAAAACTGTTCCCGCGAAATTTTAATTTTAATGCATCAACTCAACTTAATCAACTTAATTTTAATGTACTAATCGCAATAATTCGCGTTATAAATAACTTAATAATTAAAAGTAAAATTAAAAGTGCAAAAGTGAAATATTGGAATGAACAATGTTCTGAAATTGAAAGATTAGAAGAATATCACAAGCACTTCAGCATGCATAAAAAAATAAAACAAGTAACTATAATAGGAAAAAAACACGGAGTTCTGAAAGGCAAAAACAACAATATTATTACATATGCTGAAAAGAGAATAAAAAGATGGGAAGAATACGTTAAAGAACTTTTCGATGATTCAAGATATGACTATCTCAAAGCATTGCTGAATGCTGCGGGACGCGTCCACAGGTTGCGGATAGTAAAACGGCCTACATATATGTAGGTTAGCTGCGAATTAAATAAGCAGTCGCGGATACCTCAGGGGTATGGTTACCAAGTTGTGAGTCGTGCGAAGTAGCGTTCGTATTACAACAAATATCACACAAAACTAATGACAACCATATGACAAAGGCGAGTACGTACCGCCTCTCAAAAATAAACACACGCTATTGAAGCATCTTATCTTCATGGAAGAAGCGGCTTCGAAAGGCGGCTGTTTCCCCATGTTAGGGGCGACCTATAACAGTGTGAATCTGGTCACACAACAGGATATAGTTCCTTCCAAATCCTGCATTGAGCTTATAACCATTGCACGGAACACTATCAACCGAAAGGTTGTGATACAACAAATACATGAGTTCAAAAACGATGGAAGCAACTTCTCCAAGAGGTAGTCGTCAGCACGCATGTCGGATTTGGAAGTGCGAAACACATGTAGTAATAACAATAGTTCACATATAAAGGAAACATCAGTAAATCACAGAAATCAAGTCAAACATCCCCTGGACATGAAAACAACTTCAAGTCTGGCAACTTGGAACGTATGAACTTTGTATGAAGAAGGAAAATTACACCAAGCACCTTGGGAGCTTAAAAGATTGAATCTCAAGATCCTGGGGGTTAGCGAGTGTAGATGGAATGGCTCTGGAGAACACCTTCTAGCATCAGGCGAAAAATTCCTATACTCAGGTAAACCAGTAGATGATATCCATCAGAACGGCGTAGGATTCCTTCTGAGCAAAAAGGCACTAATAGAGTGGAAACCCCTAAACGAAAGAATTATCTGTGCCAAATTCCACACTCGAGCCAGAAACATCGTTATAGTGCAAGCGTACGCTCCCACAGAGCGGAACGCTCTTTATACATAAGAAGTATCACAAGACAACTGGCGGAACGCTCTTTATACATAAGAAGTATCACAAGACAACGTGGATACCTCCGAACAACGTTACTGAAAATCAGATTGACCACATATGTATTAGCCGAAAATGGAGAAGCAGATTGCTAGACGTTCGCGTAAGAATAAGTGCCGACATTGGCTCCGACCATCATCTTCTCATTGCAGACATATGCTTGAAGATTGCTTCCATAAAGCATGAAAACAAAAACCGAGCCGCAAAGAAATTCGACGTTACCAGATTAAAAAATCCACAAGTTCGTGCAGCCTTCGTAAATGAAGTCAACATCTTCCAGGCGGAGACTGTTCATCAGACTGACGTAGAGAACAACTGGACCATCGCTAAGTCAGCTTTAATCGGTTCGTGCGCAAAAGTGCTAAGTAGGGTACTGCCCAAGAGAAAAAAGGAGTGGTTCAGTGAACATACGTGAAAAAAGGTTGAAGGTTGAAGGTGTAAAACGAACAAGAGATGAAGCCAAAACTAGAGAGAAAAAACACCAAAGCGAAAAACACTACAACGCGAAAATAAAAGAGGTAAAGAAATCCTGTAGAAGAGACAAACGCTTATTGATAGATAGTCTAGCACAGCAAGCTGAGATAGCCGCAGGAGTGAAGAAGTTAAGGCTACTTTACGATATCAATCGTAAGCTTACGGGAAAGAGGATGCAAAACCGACCTATCAAAAGCAAACAAGGTGTCCTCCTTACAAACAAAGAAGAACAGCTCAAGAGGTGGCACGAACACTTCTACACTACTTGCTGATATAACAACGGAACACTTTCTACACTACTTGCTGATATAACAACGGAACGGAACTGATATAACAACGGAACGGAACGTGGATGCAGCATTAATACTACATCACCTACGATTGAAGAGATAAAGAAAGCTATCCTCTCGATGAAAAACAAAAAAACAGCCGGCTGCCGTCAGATATCTGCAGAGATAATGAAAACTTGCCCTGAACAAATAGCTAATCTTCTCGAACTGAAAAGTTACCGAATGATTGGCTTGAAGGCATTCTGATCAAAATTCCGAAAGAGGGTTATTCATCCATATGTATTGAGCAAATCAGCACACTGAGGATCATTATTGAGCAAATGAACTCAGCGTTTGATAGCCTCTCCCGTGAACACATTTGGGACTCTCTCAGAACACGAGGCATCCCAATTAAACTAGTCAATATGATACGAGCTCAATATGAAGGTTTCAAATGCCAAGTTCCTGTCTACTTTCGGACCCTATAAATACTGTCTGTGGAGTAAAACAGGGATGCCTTTTATCGCCAATTTTATTTTTGATCGTACTAGATGACATATTAAGCAATGCTTTAGATTTAGATGATCTTGATAGGGGAATATACTGGAATTTCAGCGAATATTTTGAAGATCTAGATTATGCGGACGATATTAGCATCTTATCGGTAAAACACTCCAATATGCAAGAAAAAATTAACGATCTTAAAATAGAATCAGCACAATACGGACTTTAGATTTAACACGAATAAAACAAAGGCCATGAAGATAAGAGCATCCAGTTCCGAAAACTTCAAAATTGTACACACAAGTTGGAAAAATGGGCAACGAAAATATTCGTTGTCAAAATTGGCAACGAAAATATCGAGACAGTGGAAGCTTTACGTATCTTGTGTTGTAAATTAAAATATTACAATCAAAAATAATGTTTTCTCACCTTTTGTATGTAAAATTTTCTTCTTTTTTATTATTTATAAATAAAACAATTTTAGTATTTTATTTTTTACATAAAATTTAAATATAGTTTATTATAAGTTTATTTATCAAAAAGTAATTATTATTAAAATTTAGCAAAAGGTTATATTAATATTAGTTAATATAAAATATTCACAATCTTAAATTTCGTATTTACTATTTTAATACATTTGTTAACTTCTGCATTTTTTATAAAAAGGAACTTTATGAAAACTGTCAATTTATTTTCTAATTTTCATTAATTAGAACTTAGTTTATTTTATTTTATTTGACGTCAAAATCACGATTTAGAAATGAGAACCTTTTTTAATCAACTGACTTTTTTTTCTATATCACGATAATAATTTTTTTTAATAATTTAAAATAAACCATAAAATTTTAACACGGATAGACTGACTGTTTATTTTTACGATTTTCAAAATGGAACTTTAACCGATCAACTGGCATGATTTTAATTTTACTTTCTTTTTTATTTTGTTGGAGAGCTCTTTTGGCTTTCCAAAATCTTTCCAATAAGATTTTGGAAAACCAATCAGCTTCTCCAACAAAATATGTAAAATCAATTTTAATTTAATTGGCTGATTGATTTTACGCGTTGTCAGCACAGAGAAATTATTATTAATTAAATTAAATTATTTCTCTGTGTAAAATTATTTACGAGCAACGCGTAATTTGAAACTTTTGTTTTTCGAATAATTAATTTTAATAATTTAATTAATTTGAAATGGATTGGAATTTTATAATTTCCGTTATGAATTGAAGCACAGGGTGCCTCAATTCACAACACCTTCCCTCTTAGAAAAAATATAAGGGTCGGAGATTTTCTTCGACTCTTATATTTTAAAATTATATTTATATATTTGTCTATATATTGGTTTTTTTTTAAACTTTATTTTTTTTTTTTTTTTTAAATTTTTTTTTTTAATAACTTTATATATTTGTATATATTTACCAAAAATTTCTTTTATATATATATTTTTTTTTAAAACAATATTTTTTTTTAAATTTACTTTTTATATATGTATATTTTTTTTTCTAAATATTTTTTTTTTTATTTTGTAAATATTGTTAAATATTTTTTACTAGAAATTTATATCTTTGTATACTAAATTTTCTTTTGTACATTTTTTCTGTCTTTAATTTTAATTGATACTTTCTTTTATAAATTTCTTTTATAAATAATAAATTTCTTTTAATTTTAATTATATATTCATAATTTTATTTCGATTTATTTTCTTCATGTGTAGGGGTCATTGCAATGTTCCCCAAAATACCATCATTTGGTAACTTAATTTTCTTATTCTCGATTTCTGTTTCGTTTTTTACTTTACCTTCACAAGAGCCTATATTCAACTTAACATAATTTATTTCCATTTCATTTTCATTATTTTTATTAATTTCATTATTTTCTTCTTTATCTTTTATTACATTATTAAATAATTCAGGGTCTATCCAATAATATTTTTCTAAATTAATTATTGGCTCTTGTACGGTTACTTTGCCCTCCGAAAGGAATGAGTAGGGCTGTTTTAGTTCACTCCGTCCTCGTTTCCCGAAACCATTGTCATTTTGGATTCGTAGGATTTACGAGCTTCACACTCTGAAATTGTATGTCCTTTCCTTGCGCACCATTCGCAATTAGTTTCTAAACTTTCTTCGTTATTTAATGCGAGTATCCTTTGATTTGCAAAATTATTATTTCCCGAACGTAGTTTAAAACAATGAGTGTATTCATGTCCATTCATTCCACAATTAGTGCATTGCACTGGTGTTAACTGGCTTTGCCATGTACAATCTCTACTAAGGTGACTTGGTTCACCACACTTAAAACATTTAATCGTCGTATTTGCAGTTGTTCCTTTAAATGGAACCTTGTTATTACCATTATTATTATTACCATTATTATTGTTCCTATTGTTATTATTATTATTGTAATTATTATTATAATTATTATTATAATTACTTGTATTATTTTTATTGTTGTTTGGAAAATTATTACCACTAACCATATTGTAATTCCTGTTAGGGGTCTTATTGTTATTTTGAAAATTATTATTGCTATAATTATTGTTATAATTTGAGAATTGTTTATTATAATTATTGTTGCTACTACTGTTTGAGAATTGTTTATTATTATTATTATAATTATTATTATTTGTAAATTGCGCATTATTGTTGTTGTTGTTGTTGTATTTAAAATTCCCTGTTGTTCCCCGGAAATAATTATTATTACTATTATTTCTAAAATTGTTTCCATGATTTAACCGGTTATTATTTGGTTGTTGCCCATGTACGCCATTTTCATTTAATTTTTTCATCATAGTGGTTAATAAATTCATCATTTGGTCCCCTTGATTATTACTACTATTTTTATCCGAACTCCCTATATTTCCTAAGTTCCTTGTTTCATTCAAATACTGTCGAGCCGCTCCTACGGACACTCTTAAGTTTTCGGGGTTCTTACAGATTAAATATTGTTTCAATTCTGATGAACGCAGTCCTCCTAAAAATATTCTCTTTGCGGTTATCTCCATTTCATTGATTAAAGCTCGTCCCTCGTTTTGATATCTTTCGTTTACTCTGTTTCTATATGCCGCCAATTTTTCTGCTATTCTTTCTCCAAATAGTTCCACTGATTCGTTTTCGTATTGATACATTCCCATCATTTCAGATGCTAATGTAGCCATATATTTACTCTCTATGAAACGATTACGTAAAATATCTTTATATTGGTTAAAGTTTTCAACGTTGGCATATCTGAAAAGTGCGTTGGCTGCACCAGTCAGTTTACTTGTAATCAATATTCTCAATAATATACCCTTTTGTTCGTCTCTTGTTAATTCATATGCTTGATGAGCTAATTCGAGAAAATTGTTTAACTCATTCTCAATGTCCAACCCTACACCCGAAAATGTTGGAACTTATACTAAAAATGTTTTTATTATTTTTTCCACTGGTAACAATGTTGGTTCCAAATGATATGAGTTGTCGTTTGTAAAGTTTTCCGCAACGTATTCATCTCGATGTGCAATTGGTGGTGGTGGTGGAATAGGGGTCGAGTTTAATCCTGATGGTCCCGGTTTATTTATTGTTCTATTTGTATTATTTGATTTTTGGAAATTAAAATAATGGGGGTCGTTTATTGGATTCATTTTGTCACTTGTTTTTATACTCAAACTTTTTCTTTCCGTTTTGGCAATTATAACTTTATATCTCCTAGCTTTCCTTTGTTTCCTTATTGGGCCAATTCTGTTGTATTTTGCTCCTGACCTCAATGGTCTAAAACTTATTCTATTTTCTGATATTCGTTCTCCTTGTACTTGATGTAAAAAATCAACAAAGTTATTTCAACAAAGTTATAAATTTGGTTCCGCTTCTATATTTTCTACGTTTGTTTTAGTTTGTTCGTCCGAATTTTCAAATTCCGCACTTGAATTTAAAAATGAAAATGTTGATATTCTCGCGCCAACGTTGGGGATTTTGAATTTTGCGACATTAGTTAATAAAATAAATTTTAAGCAACAACAACAATATATATATACTTTTTTTATTTTGTTATTTAGGGGTCATATTTTAATAAATTTTAATAAAAAAAATTATTTTAGGGGTCATTTTATATAAAAAGTTCTGAAAAAATATATTTTAGGGGTCGAAAAAAAATTTATTTGTTTTTGCTACAATTTATTTTTATTTAATTTATTCATTTAAAATTTTATTTTATTCAACGTAAATCATGTAAAATAAAATTTATTTAGGATAAAATACTCCTTTATATTTATTTTATTTTTATTTTTCTCATTCCCTAAAAGTATGCAATAATAAAAAATTTTGTTTCTCAAACAAACAGTAAATCAATAGGAAATATAAGTTTTCCAACTCCTAAAATTATGCAAAAAAAAAATTTTTTCATTTCCAAAAAAAAAATTTTGTTTTAAAAATGTTCATAGTATGATACTTAAATGATTTTACAAAAAAAAACGCGCTTTGCTCTAATGAAACTTACGTACGTCATTTAAAATATTTTAATTAATATCAATTTTATATTAAAAATTGACAAAATTATTTTATATAAAAATGATCAAACGTAATTTGAAAATATATATATATATCATTTTATATATATGTATATATAATTTTCGTTATTACGAACAAAAAATTGAAATTTTAATATAAAATGAAAATATAGGGTAACGAAAAAACATTTTGGTTATTAAAACCAATTTTTATTAAAAAATTTTAACACTTATGTAAAAAAAATTTTTTATTAAGTTCTTTATTTTTACACAGCCCTGTGTCAACTTAGTGCACAATTTTATTTTGCACTTTCTGTATACAGTTTTGTGTTAAATTAAATAAACTTAACCTTTTACACCGTAATTAGTTTTGTTACCCTATTTTTATGTCGATTTTACTTTGATAATAATACACTTCTATGTATATTATATTTCACGTAAACAAAACTTTATTATAAAATTTTTAAATTCAAATTGATCAAAAACGCACAATTTGCAATTTGTACTTGGAGAATAAAAAAAACTGTTATTAATACAAATAAAAATTATAATATGTGATAATAATGTTTAATAATTTATGATTTTTCATTGTATAGGTATTTGTACATATATGACTCTTATTTAAAACTTTTACTTATTATTTTTTATATACCTATGTATGTGTACCCCAATTTTATTTATTATATACCTATTTTATTTTAAAATTTTATTGAAGAGAGAAAAATTGAAATTAGGTTAACTATTAGGATAGGTTAAGGTTTTTGGTAGTACCTATATAAGAAAAAATATCATTTTTTTGTATATGTATATTTATACATATATTATTTTAGGGGGTTCTTTCATATGTATATGCATTTTATTTTAACTTTGTATATAAAGTAATATTTTGATTCATATTTTGATTTATTTATTTTGATAATATTTTTATTCACTAGGAATTTCAAGTAAAAAAGGATTTTTTATATATATATTTTTTATATAATTTCATTAAGGATTTTATATAATTATTATTTTTTATATTTAAAAATTTTATTTTACTTTTTGGCCATTAATTTAAATTTTTCAAAAAATTTTCCTTCTAAATTAACAAATTCTTTTATTTTATTTTTCAATTTTTTTTTATTCTTTTAATTTATTTAAAAAAAAAAATTTTTTCACACAATTTTTTGTCATTTAATTAGATTCAAAAATTTAAATTTTTTAATATTTTGCCAAAAAATAAATTTTATTATTCTCCATTATTAAGACTATTAGATTTGGAGTAATAATAATTATAAAAAATAATGAAGATCCGTATCTTTCTAAAGATTTCGATTTATTCATTTTAAAAAAAAATTATTTTTACAAAAAAAATTGATTTTATATTTTGTTATATATATTTTATATTATATATATATATATTTTTAAAATATTTAGCAACCCGTGTTTTTATATATTTTTATATTAGAAAAAAAAATGACTTACTACTTTACAAAAATTTTTCAAAAAAAATTTCCCTTTTTTTTTTTTGTTTTTTCTTTTTCCGCTACCAGCTTCTTCTTCTGCTATTTTGTTAAAAAATTTCTGCTATTCTACTGCAACTTTTAACTGCAACCTTTATTTAATCTGCTACCACTTTTCAACTGCAACTTTTCTGCTATCACTGTTTTTATTTTAATTTTATTAAAAAAATGTTTTATTTAAATTACTGCTACTTTTGTTTTTTTTTTGTTTTTACAAAAAAAAATTTATAATAATTATTTATAAGATTTTATTTAACGTTAAATTATTATTTTTTTTTTTTTTTTTAACTATTTTTAGTCCACTTTTATTTTATGATAATTTTTTTTTTTTTTTAGATTTAATCTCCCGTTTTACCTTTACACAAATTCTTTTGGATGAGAAAAATACTGCGCATCCTGTCCGCAGCGCCATTTGTTGTAAATTAAAATATTACAATCAAAAATAATGTTTTCTCACCTTTTGTATGTAAAATTTTCTTCTTTTTTATTATTTATAAATAAAACAATTTTAGTATTTTATTTTTTACATAAAATTTAAATATAGTTTTTTATAAGTTTATTTATCTTATAATAATAATATTAAAATTTATCAAAAGGTTATATTAATATTAGTTATTATAAAATATTCACAATCTTAAATTTCGTATTTACTATTTTAATACATTTGTTAACTTCTTCATTTTTTATAAAAAGGAACTTTATGAAAACTGTCAATTTATTTTCTAATTTTCATTAATTAGAACTTAGTTTATTTTATTTTATTTGACGTCAAAATCACGATTTAGAAATGAGAACCTTTTTTAATGAACTGACTTTTTTTTTTATAACACGATAATAATAATTTTTTTTAATAATTTAAAATAAACCATAAAATTTTAACACAGATAGACTGACTGTTTATTTTTACGATTTTCAAAATGGAACTTTAACCAATCAACTGGCATGATTTTAATTTTACTTTCTTTTTTATTTTGTTGGAGAGCTTTTTTGGCTTTCCAAAATTTATTAATACTGGTAAGAGAAAAAAAATAAAAAAAAAGCAAAAAAAGTTCAAGAGAATAACTAAACAATAGTATTAAGTTGATTATAAACAAAAATAGATAGAAGATAGAAAATAGATTATGATTATGATTATATAAAAAAAAACTATTATAGCAAATTATTTATAAATTTATATACATGTGTACTTTTATATTATACTATCTTATAAAACTTTAATATTACTTTCGAAAAATATTACACATTTAGTTCATTTCAAAATCTAATTTTTGATATGTAAAATTATTTTTTACTATTTTGTTAAAATTTTGTGTACTACAAATTTGATATATATTGCTTTAGTTTTTTTTAAATGATTCAAGTGCTACATAGTTTTTAGTTCATTAGGCAATGAATTAAAATTAATTATGCCTTCATCGAGAATGCCAAAAGGTGAGAGATAGTGTCGAGCTAGATTATCGTGTTGTCTAGTAAGGTAAGAGTGAAAACTTGAGTTAACCATCAATGAGATTCCAGTTTTCATCAAGTTGTTTTTTATTTTATATACCGTATTCGCAAAATAGATTCATATTTTTTTAGTTTTTCACCAGGAAGAATAGAGGTTTGATACAATCTTGTGGTTGGTGCTACAAAACTAAGTTTGTTTGCTGCATGCTGCTCTAAGAGCTTTGTTTTGCAGCACTTTCAATTCTTGCATAAGATAAGCTGGAATATTACTCCACATAGAATTAAGATATAATAGGTGTGAATGTATATGTGCAAAATATATTTTGAAGAGCGTAGGCTTAGGTAAAATATCCTTTTGTCTATATAATACTGAAATATATGGTATAATTTTTTTCTTAATATTATTTACATGAATATTCCATTTTAAATTCTTTTCAATATGAAGACCAAGATATTTAATAGAAGTCACTTCTTCAATAATGTCATTGTCGACCGAGAGATGGAAATTATTATGCATATTGTTTTTAAAAACGAGATATTTTGTTTGAGATTGGTTTATTTTCATACAATGGTTTTTGAAAAAATTGTTTAGTTTATCCATATCTTGCTGCATAGATTGGAAAAGACAATCTATGCTATCCTCACTATATATTAATACAGCATCATCGACGTATAAAATTAGGATTCCTTTTAGCCCGATTCCAAAAATATCATAAACAAAGATAATAAAAATTAAGGGGCCAAAAAGGTGCCCAGATCCCTGAGGAACACCTCTTTTAATTAACAACTTAGTGCTAGAAATGTTGTCCGCTCTTATGAATTGATATCTATCAGATAGGTAGCTTTTCATTAATTCGATGCTAGAATTGGGAGAAATTACGTTCTTTGAGCTTGACAAGAAATAGATCATGATTTATACAATCGAAAGCTTTATGTAAGTCAATAGATATTATGGAAGTAAATTTATTTTTTGCAAGTGAGTTCTGTATGGTATTCAAAACCTCTAGAGTTGCAGATAATGTACTTGAAAAAGGAACAAAGCCAAATTGATTGGGGCGTAGAAGATTGTTATTACTTAGATGTTCCCAAATTTGGTTAAAAATTATTTTTTCTAAAGGTTTTGACATTACCGGTAAAACTGAGACGCCCCTGTAATTATTAGGATTTGTTACAACTCCTGACTTATATAAAGGTGTTACTTTAGCTAGTTTCAAAATTGCAGGAAAACTTGAGCTTTGAATGGCTTGATTGTATATTAGTTAAAATTTCTAATTTATCTGGATTTAATCTTTTTAATTGGCATGCAGACATGTTGTCATGGCCACTAGCAGCATCATTTTTCAAAGAAAATACTAATTTACTCACATCGACATTTACCTGAGAAAATCTAAATTGTGGTTCAATAATTGGTGTAATTAAATTTAGGTCAATGATATCGATTAAAATATTATTGGATATTGCATTGGTACAATTTATGAAATGATAATTCAAGTTGTTAGCAATTTTTTGTTTATCAGTAATTGTCTCATTCCCAATTATTATTTTTTTCGGAAAGTTACATTTTTTTTTCACGATTATACAAGGAAAAATTGATGATCTTCCATAATTTTTTAGGATTACAAATGTTTAAGTCGTGTTGTTGTATAATAAAATTTCTTTTCGCTTCTTTGATTTTTTTGTTACATATATTTCTAGTACTTTTGAATATACGAGATGTGAATTCATTTAATGGGTAAAACTTATGAAGCTTGAATAGTCTTTCTTTCTCCCTAGATAGGGCCAAAAGTTCTGATGTCATATATGGTTTCATTAGGATATCTTTTTTTAATGACTCTTTGAATTGTATTACAACTAACAATTGTGGACCAATTGTTGTAAAATTCTTCACAAGTAATATTATTTGATAGCTGCACAGAATTAAAGTCAAGTATAGATTTTTATTTATTAATAATGGTTAAGTGAACGTCATTAACATTTCTTTTTTACTAATTAAATGCTGAACTGTTCGGACGTGTTTTTAATTAACTCCGTTTATTAAAAATTAATATCATATATGTTTTTGTTTACATTTTTTTTTTATATAAAAATTAATTATTTCTGTGTCACCAATTTTACGAAAGTGCATTAACTTTATACATTCTTCTTTGCATACCGTAATTAGATACACAAATAAAAACTTAACATAAAACAAAATATAATTAACAAAATTATAATAAATTAAAATTTATTTAAATTTTTAATTATTTGCAAAATTACTCAATATCCGTTTTGTAATATAATATATATAAACTATAATAAACTTGTGACACAATTAATTCGAGAGTATATTTACCCCAGTGTATAAATATATATATATATATAAATATATATCTTCAATTAATCATTTTAAATTTTGAGTACAATTTAATTTTATGTGTAATTTTTAATCTGTGTGTCATTTTATTTTATTATAATGAATAAGTGTAATAGTGAAAATTGTTGTACTAATACTCAAGATACAACAATTTCTGACTTAGTTGCATGCAACGGCATCTGTGGTAAACTTTTTCATACGCATTGCATTGGTTTGTCACCATCTGGCCTAAAATATATGAAAGAACTGAAACATTCTCTCTCATATTATTGTAAAGAATGTAAGTCAATTAATCTATCACACGTTATGCTAGCAATCAAAACAAATAACGATATATTAAAAGTATTCTCGGACACAATAGAATCTATGACAATTCTCGCACGTAATAACGAGAATAAACTTTCAAGGGCTGAAGAAAATATCAACCTGTTAATGCAACATATTGATGACATGAGCTCCCAGGTTTGAAAATCGAAAGTAGGCTTAAAACACAAGCACAAACTGATAATTTCAGCCTACTAATAAAAAATTTCGATAAAATTTATGCTACCTTGGATTCGTTTAAGGATTTAGATTCCAAAATTGGGGACTCATTAACTGACAGATTTCGTTTTCAATTTGATACTATATTATCGTCTTTAAAGAAATTTAAAATGTCGTCAGAGAGCAATTCACTAAAATTTCAATCAATATTTGATAAAAACGTGACTGCGAGCTCTGAATACTCAAAGAAAATTTTAGATGCATTACCTCAACTTAACAATATCAGCAATTTAGAGACTAAATTAATTTGTCTTGGTAATGAACTTGCTGCTTTTAAATCGAGTTGTGGTGATATCATTGACGAAGTAAAAAATCTAAAAAAATTGAAAATTGAGTCAAACAATATGGAAGGTTCATCTAAATCACCTCCGAGCGACGAAGGTGTATCCCTATTCGATGAAATCCTCTGTATTAGTAGCAATAAACTATCTAATTATAATAAAATCAACCAAGTTATTAGCGAAAATATGGATAGTAATAGTACTTACATTAATACTAGTAATAATAATAAAACTAACAATAACAATGATGCTAATAAAATTATGAACAAAAATAGTAAAATTGAAAATAATACTGATATCCTCGAGAATAATGACGACAACAATCTTGCGAACTCCGTACCACCACATGTATATGCATTAGTTAAGGTGGTGCAACGATGCTCTCTGCACATTAAATCCTCTGACAGGAATTTAAATACTGACAGATTAATAGATTACGTCAAAACTAAATTCGGGGTTTCTGATGTAATTTGTGAATGCGTGACACCAAAATACATCAAGTTTTCAAAAATTAAATTTTCCAGTTTTAAGATGGATGTACCGATACATACAATAGTAACGTTACTAGATAGTGATAGAATATGGTACAGTATCAATGCTATTGCAACGAACTGGAAAACTAAAACAAGGAAAATGAGAAAAAACAAGAATAATAAGAAGAATAAAAATAAAAATAATAGCAATAAAAATAATATTAATAATAACAATAATAAAAATAAAAATAATAATAAGAAAAATAATATTAGGAAGAATAAAAATAAGGAAAAGTCTAAAAAACCAGCTAGAAAACCACTTAAAAATTCAGGGAGAATTCGTCGGAATGGCGGATCGCATTTTTATTTTGCGCATAATATTCGATATGCGCGGCGGTCGAATAGTTTCATATTAACTGTCAAATTAATAATATGAAAAAAATTATAACAGCTGATTTTAGATTTACAGGGCTGGCTTATTTTTTTAATTTTAAGAGTCTCAATATAAATTAAAAATATTAACTAGCTAACAAAATTACTCTATTTTACTTTCAATTTGTATAATTATCATTGTGCGAACTAAAATATTCCTTAAGATGATCTTTACATGTATTTTTCAAAAAAAAAAATGTTCTCTCCTTAAAAATTGCTGCCCGAATTAAAAAAAATCTAGTCCGGCTCTTATTTGCTATTTATTAATTTTGACAGTTTGGTGGTGAAAAGAAAGAGACTATTATATCCAGACTGGCTTCAATTTTTATTACTTATACTCCTTCCATATATTCTTATTCGTAGAATAATCCATTCTTTTGATAATTCGGTTATCATTTGGTATATACCAATATGGGGTTTACCAAACCACGACCTGGAAGCGCATTCTTCATTAAATATTTAAATATTAAACTTCATTAAATATTTTCATATGGCTTTCTATTATATTTTCCCGCTTTCCATGTGCCGGCAAATGAAAACGGGTAAATGAAAAAACGGGCAAATGAAAACGGGCAAATAAAAAACGGGGAAATAAAAAACGGGCAAATGAAAACGGGCAAACGTACCCAACCCATCTTATAGATAGCACTACTGATTAAACTAATGTTCATTAACATTATTAAAATTTGAATATAATTTTTATTAACATATTCAACTTGTATTGTAATATATAATATACTTAAATTAATTATTCATCATTTACTGGAATATCACTATATTCGTAACTTTCGTCAATTATGTCTTCACTCATATCAGCAAAATCACCAGAATTATTTGAATTAGATGACAAAATAACTGAATTTTCGTCGTAATATATATTTTTTTGTACATATTGTTGATTATTTTCTTTTGATTTATTTACTTCTTGATCCAATGCAAGTTCCCAATCAGTAGTACCTATTATACCATCCGAATCATTAGTGTCAATTTCTTCCTCTTCATATATTGTTTCATTTACAGCAGTGAGATTATTATTTGAAACTTCGGTAGAAATATTAACTTTTTGGAAGTTAAAATTATCTATATAAAATTCAGATATTGGTAATATATCCACTGGCGTATCTTCAGTAATAATATTTGATTTTGCTTCAACATTTATCATTTTACTTGATATACGTTGATTATCTGCATTTGCAATGGATCCAATAACAACTACTTTTTTTTTTTGTAATCCTGAAATACTTTGAATAGGCATAAGCGTAGCTGTATCTATATTATTTGGTTTAATTGTTTGTTCTGTAGTGAGAAATTGATTTCTTTGATTTGTTTGCAATATTACCATATTAGGTTTTCTTATATTTAATGGTTGTGAATTAATGTTAGTCAATGGCGTAATTTTTCTCAAAGTAGTGCAACCGGTAGATTTTATATTTAAAGGAGTTATTTGGGAAGTTTTAATGGTATTTATAAAATTTGTATTATTAAACCTTTTTTGAAATTCTGTATTCGGCTGTATAAACACCTTTCGCGCCCCTGACGGCACTATACTTAAATGTTTCTTATTTCGATCACCTTTGATATGAATATTATTTGGCAATTTAATATTACGCATAATTATTGGTCCTATTTTCTTTAGAGTTATAGCATTGCCGTTGCCTTTTATAGCCAAATTTGAATTTTGATCATTGGTTGTAAATGATACATTTGATATTTCATTATCGATACTAGGTTGATGTACAAAATTATTATTTGGATTTAACATATCATCAGATATAGCTGAATTAATTTGCTTAGCTGTATTATAATTATTATCATTAATAACATTATTTTGAAATTCTAAATCAACTTTTTTTGGTGAATGTAAGATATTTACGATATTGTTAGAGGTAATAAATTTATTATTATTGACATTTATCACAGTTTTCTGCATTGATGTTTTTGGAGAATTGTCTTGTAAAATGACTTTCTTTTGTGTAAGCATTTGGGAATTCAGTTTTGAAAAATTAACACTTATATCTTTTTTTGATGTTGCAATTTGCAATTCATTGGTTTCACTTGTCATACCGGTTGTTTCATTTTCTTCACTTTGTATCGAATCTGTTGGAGTTGGTAATTTATTTTCACTTTGGCTGAAACTTTTACACCTTTTCCTTTTTGTAGCACTTGTATTTTTCAATTTTTTAAGATCTTTTCTCTTTTTTAATAACATATTGTGAGCATGATAAAGATATTGTATCCGAGAATTAGGATATTCAATATTTCTTAGTGAGGTTGGACATCGTTGATGACCTTTACTGAAATTACTAATATTTTGTGAGCTTTCTTCACAGCCGCTTGTTGTAGAATTCTGAAGAAAAATTAAATAAAGTAAGGTTCATTATTAATATAATTATCTTAGAATTAAGAAAATCTAAGTTTGCGTGAACCAATGTGATTAAAGTATATAAATATAACAAACTATATAATACATAAACAATATACCTTTTCCAAATTAGTATTTACTCCAATCATTTCTTCTGCTATTTTATTTGAGGTCGTATTTTTTTGCGATAATTTCCCATTTTTTTTAGATATATTTTTCACCGCTTTGTTAGAGATATAAGATAAGGATGTCAGTGGTATACATCTTGAAATAGGAAAATGTCTTCTTCCTTCCTTTAACCAATCTTGGTAAGTATTAGATCCACAAATTCTGAAAAATTAATTTATTGAAAAATCTTAATTAACAAATTTTCTTTAGTTACGAGTCTGCAATTGTGCATAATTTTTCATCATTGGCTACTCTTCGTGCTTCAGCACGATGTCTTTCTTGAGAAATATTAAATACATTTCGCAGGCTTTGCAAAAGTTCGGTTTTATTTTGGTTTAAAACTCCCTGTGCCCGAAAAACACTCAGCACATTTGAATAGCATTCTAGTTCTATAAAATAAAGCAATTAATATACTTCGCACCAAAATAATTATATGAATAAAAACCTAATCTTCGTAACATTCCACGACACTCATCTCTAGTCATTTCTAATAAATATGGTGTTGAAAACATTGGAATATCATTCCCTGTGCAATTTTGTATGTAATACTTTTTCATTCAATAACTCTATTAACGATAAATTGAAGTTTTGAGAATTTATGGTAAATTTATTAACTATATTCTGCAAATCTTGGACTATATTGTATATATATATAAATCTTAGGAGTAAATACTATTTACTATACTCAAAAAAGTCAAAGATATAAATATGGACTGCTGCTAATGCTCTAAAGTGCTAATTGATCCGCGACAGTTTACTTTGTTGTCAAAATAGTTTGTTTGAGTAAAGTGCCAGTCACAGTGATTTCGATTCGAACGGCCCGTTCGAACCGATTCGAACCGTTCGTTTCGAAAAGAAATTATAGTCACAATGTATTCGTTCCGTTTATATAAAAAATATGTTTAATCTCTATTTTGTGTATTAAAATAACTATTTTCTGCATTTATTATACAATAGGTCTGTTCGTTAGCTTGATACAAGTTACTTGGATCAATATGTGTCAATTTGACCGTGTTCGTTTGCGTTAGGTTCGGTTAGGTCCAGTATACTCTATGTTCGTTAGCTTTTTTGAACTTAATCCGATCTACTTGGAGTTGCTTTTTTCTAACCTTCCAAAATAGATAGAGTCGAATAGGTTAGTATATTTAATATGTCATTCATACGAAAAATTTAAAATTATATCAAAGCCGCTTTGATTTAAATTTTGATTTAATTATGTTTATGTTTGGCAGCAAAATGTTAAAAATTCCAACTGATTTGATCTGAGCAAGCGAACAGAATTTGGGTTTGGGTCACAAATGAACCTAAAGTGATCTGTGACGTCACTTATTCTAACTCAACCTAACACAACCTAACCTAACCTACTCGGGTTATGTGACCTGAGCAAGCTAACGAACAGACCTAATACTGGATGCTTCTTAACATTTTCAATAAACTCCCCCATAATAATTCAAAAAATTTAAATTTCAAATGTGTTATGTCATTCGACCCATCCGGCAAAGTAAAATATTTTTAACTCTTTTCGAATGAATTCGTTTCGACACGTTCATTGTGACTTGCAATCCGGCATACCATATAAAATATATGGGGCTGTCAAAATTTGAAATTTTCGATTCGAACGCTAGAAAATTGACTAAAAATAGAACTCAGATTATTGTATACAGGGCATGAATTTTGTTTTATCTATCATTATAATTTTGACAGCATGTGACGATTGTCGTCTCTTGTGATCTTAAATTCCATATTTAAAGATACACGACTGTCGCAATCGTCTCTCATGATTCATGCCCAGGATTTATATGACTTTACACCGCTGTTGCAGTAACGGTGGCGGTGGCGCGTAAAAATGTTCACAATTTAAAAATATAAACTTTCTTATCATAAATAATAAAATACATATGTCAGGTATACATATTTTTTATGTTTGTTTTGTATGTCGGTAAGAAAAACTTTTTTTTGGGTATTTTTTTGTAAAATTGCGTTTTTGGTGTCTGAGATATTTTCATATTTTTCTTATGTGTTATCGCTGTCAGCACTTAATATTTCATGTTTTGACATTTATTTTACATATTTACGTAATCTGGTAGCACTGAAATAATTTAAACAATTTTGTTTAAATTATGGTGCGTATAAAAATTAAATTTGGTGTATATTATAAAATTGGTGGTAAGAAATTAAAATACATAAAATAAAATTGGTATTAAAAAAAGACTATAAAAGTGTAATAAAAGTAATAAGTTAAAATAAATAAATAAAAAAAATAAAAAAAATTAGAATTGGTAAAATTTAAGGAAAAATAAATAAATATAAATTTTTTTATTACCAAATATACAATTTTTTAATTTCAAAATAAGTAATTATTTTTTTTTTAAATAAAACTATTCTAGTAAAATATCTAAGAGTGCTTTTCTTTTCAATTCTCCCATTATATCAGACTGATTGTTGTTTTCATTTTCTGCATATTCTTCATCACATAAATTAAACAATTCGTCTTCATCCCAATAAGGTAAAATAATGTTGTACAAAATGCAGCATATTGTTATCCATAAGCAACAATGCTTGTGACTGCTTTCATTATGTATTTGAATACGTAAACCTTTTAGTGATCTGAAAATTTCTTTTAGAAATCCAAAACAATTCTCGATTCTTACCCGGTAACTGCTAAATATCTTATTAAAAAAAAATTCTTTTTCGGAAGTTTCAGCTCTTGAATTGCTTCGGAATGGTGTAATTATGTGAGCTGTTAATTTGTATGCTGAATCTGCAGCAATATATTCTTGTTCAGATAAAAATTTATTTGGATTTTTCCCTATGGAGCTGTTGTTATATATTCTGGAATCGTGAACACTTCCTGGATATCCGACAAATATGTGACGTATTTTAATATTTTTGTCGCAAATTGCTTGAATTTTAATTGAGTATTGTTTTTTGCGACTAAAATATGAGATTGCATCAAACTGTGGTGCTTCAGCTAATGGAATTTCGGATCCGTCTAAATATCCTATACAATGAGGCAATTCATGCATTGTTTCTGCAATTAAATTTTTCCGCTCTTCTTTTGTTGGCCATGTTAAAAAACTTTTTCCAGCGATAAAATTGCTTTAAATACTCGGTGAGTAATTTTTTCAATGGTACCGCCATCACCTATACCAAAAAGAGCAGCAATTTTCCCTAAACTTGCACCCTCACCAATGGATCCAAGTCTGTACAATACCAGAGCAAGTTGGAGACATGGCGAAAATTGTTTATCACAATTACTTCCAGTAAAAACCTCATGCTTGCTTATCAAATCCAAAATCAAAAAGAACTGTTTTTTTTTAACGCGCATATACATTTTGAATTTCATCGTAATTTGGTAAGATATTTTCAAACCACGATATATTTTTCGGGACATAAGATTGGAAGCTATATCGGAGAACCGATACTACTGCTAAGTTTTGTTCCAAATCATCTATTGCTTCTAAAGCATCTTCCTCTTCTAAAAATAATTATAATTTTAATTAAGTATACTTCAAGCTGTATATTCAACAAAAAACCTACCAGAACTATCCAACAATAACAATTCAGTAGCTGCAGCATTAATTAAATCTTCCTTTAATTTAATTTTACTCATTTTTAATTTTAGTAATTTCAATAAACAATAATACAATTAATTTTAATAAACAATAATCCGCCTCAATATAAAACAAAACAAAATTTCAAATTTCAAAACAGACAATTTGTGACAGTACTATTTTGACATAAATACCCAACAAAAATTCTGTCTTGCATGACAGACCCAAGACATGTCAGTAGTTTGTCTTGGGTAATTTAAAATGTATTAGAAAGAAAGAGATAGGTATACAATATTTTTCTATGCGATGGTTAAGACTCTGGTGACTATTACAAAAACTAAAAAAAACTTGTATTTTTTGTATATCTTTTTTATTCAGTGTCAGACAGTAATGTATTGTATTTGTCTTGCGGAAAAAAATCGTGAATTTCTTTAATTACATTTTTTTCAGTCATATTTTGACTTATATAATTCTTGTTAAAAGTTTTTATTGATTAGTTTTAAATGTATTTTATTAGTTTTTAAATAAAAAATAGTAATTTTCATATATAATATGAATTTCTTTTCCACAAGGACAAACATAATACACGTCTAGCCAGACAAACTCAAGACACGTCATGCAAGACAGACCCAAGACATGTCATGCAAGACACACCCAAGACATGTCATGCAAGACAAACCCAAGACATGTCATGCATGACGACTTGTGACATTTGTATGACGATGTCAGCAGTCTGTCTTGGGTCTGTCTTAAAGACATGTCTTTGATGATTCATGGGTATGTCATTGAAGACATGTTTGCTGGGTATCCAAACCTTCATGCACGGCGTATCGTACACGTATTAAAAAAGAAGTCACTTTAATATGGGGAAGCTCGTTTTCAATTACGTTTATATAACGTAAACTTGAAACGCAGTTTACGTTATATTTACGAACTGACAAAAAATAAAACATGTTTTTTTGATAGAATTTTTTTATCTTTTATTTTGTATAGTTACAATATATTAATTTATTTTAAATTTTACAATATTGAATTTTCTTTACAAATTTAAAATTAAAAACAATAGTAAATTAGTAATTTCTTGGTAATTTGAATTCATACTTGAACTTCACAATTCACAATTATTGTTTTCTAAATTTACAATTTCTTCATTGTTTATGATTTTAAATTTTAATACTTTGCAATCACCATATAAAGACACAAATATTGTTTTTCAAATTGATATCGTGTCAGGCTGACGAGTTGATATCAAATCGAGAAAATACTTTGATTATTTTCTGTCTCACTCGAACATTATACTTTTATATATTGTTATTTCGATACCTTCAGAGTACCTACGCGTTGGTATATACGTCAGTTCTCTCTGGGCAGAGCCTGATACGATACCAATTTTCACCCGATTCGTATGGATTGGACGAAAACTCTACGCTCCAAGTGGATAATTGCTGAAAATAAAATAAAAATATCAGAGAAAAACCATATTTGTGTCTTTATATGGTGATTGTAAAGTATTTTAATTGTGTATATTTGTATTTTGTATATTTAATATGTAGGTTAGGTTAGGTTCTAGTAAAGGGATGACACTAGAGCGCCACGTCACTGCAGCCATTATTGGCTTATTGTAACATCCCTCAAATTACTCGTCTAGCAGGCCTGTGCTGCAGATGAAGCTGTACAGAACTGATAGAGATAGGTTCCATGTATCACAAGGAGAGATGATATACCCGTGTAGATACCTTAGCCTCCTGTTGGAAAAGGCCATGCATTCGCACAGCAGGTGTTCAGCCGTTTCGTCTTCGTCTTGGCAGTATCTACATACTCGTTCTTGCGATAGCCTCATAGTATGTAGATGTTTTCTGAGCCCATAGTGTCCTGTTAGGAAGCCAGTTAATTGATCAAGACCTTGGTAGCCTATCTTGACCTTTTTCCTGCTACACTGCAACAGCTCATTTGTTCTTTTCCTCGATGGTTCGTTCATAAAGAGCTTGGAGTGTTTCATACCGCCTTTGCTGTTCCATGAAGAGATCTGAGCGCATCTGGTTTCTTCTTTTATTTTCCCCTTAAGATGACACTTTGGCACCCGCAGAATGGTTCTGTACCCTCAAAGATTGAGTCCGCGCCTTCCTTTGCCAATTCATCTGCTCGTTACTCCCATATTCCGCATGCCCGGGAATCCATGATAAAGTGACCCTGTTCCTTACTCCTAGTTTAATCAGGGTGTTGAAACAATCTATCACTGTATTTGATTTCTTCTGAGAGTCAAGTGCCTTCAGAGCAGCCTGACTATCCGAATAGATTGTTATGGTTTTATTGGTGTATTTCCTGCGTAAGTTATTTGAATTGCGTATACTTCTGCTTGAAATACCGTTGTTAGTGTTCCTAAGTTTTGTGATTTGCTAAACCTGGGTCTGTTACCATAGACTCCAGATCCTACACCATTGTCTGTCTTGGATCCATCTGTGTACCATTCGAGCTCGGTCTCCCTTGGTTTCGTGTGTTCCCAGTCATGCCTGTCCGGAATTACTACCTTGAATGGTCTGTTGAATACATATTTTATCATGCAGTCATCTCTCGGCATATCTAAATATGGTTTGTTGATGGCTGCTGACATTATCGATGGATGCCTTTTCAGCAGTTGTTGATCAAGACCATGGTAGCCTATGATTCTCCTCGCCCCCATCTTGGCTTCTTCTTCTATAGTGATGAGAAGTGGGGCCAGATTTAGTAGTACCTCCATTGCTGATGTGGGTATTGAGTTCATTGCTCCAGTAACGTTTAAACAAGCTACCCTTTGTATTTTATTTAATTTGTTTTGGATATTCATTTGTTTACTTTTTCTCCACCAGACCACCGCCGCATAGGTTACGATCGGTCTGATGATTGTTGTGTACATCCAAAATGCAATTTTTGGATGTATCCCCCAGGTCTTTCCGCATATACGTCTGCAGGTCCACAGGGAAAGGTTGGCTTTTTTGATAATGTTGTTTCTATGGCTATTCCAGTTAAGCTTTTGGTCCAGGATTACCCCCAGGAATTTGGCTTCTTTTGAGAAGTTCAGTTCTGCTCCAAACAGCGTTGGTTTGCTTAGATTGTTTATCTTATGCTTATTGCTGAATGGAATTATGATTGTTTTTTCCGGATTAACACGGAGTTCTTCTTCTATACACCATCTTTCTACTATGTTGCATGCCCTTTGGAGCAGTTCACATTGTACATTGGTGAATTTACCTCTAATGATTAGTGCGAGGTCATCTGCATATCCTTGACAGTCAAATCCATTTGTTTGTAGTTTGATCAGTAGTCTGTCTACTACTAGTGACCAAAGAAGGGGTGAAAGAACACCTCCTTGTGGACATCCTTTCTTCGTCCTTGCCTTGATGTTTGTACCGCCAAGTGATATTTCTATATTCCTACTAACTAGCATGGAATAGGTCCACTTACAGATCCTGTCGCTGATTCCTTCCTCTCTCATTGCTCTTACCATGGATTCATGAGAGGTATTGTTAAAGGCTCCTTCGATGTCCATGAAGGCCACGATCGCTACTTTCTTGTCCATTATAGACTTCTCTATTTTCCCCGTCAGGTTGAGTAGCGCCATCTCAGTAGATTTACCTGCTTGATACGCATATTGATATCGGTTCAGAGGATTATTTGTGAGGGTTGTCTCTCTTATATGTCTCTCGATTACCTTCTCCAGAGTTTTTAGTATGAAAGACGATATGCTGATGGGACGCAGGTTTTTATGATCTCCATCAGCTTTCTTGTTCGCCTTCGGTATGAATACTACCTTAACATCTGTCCATGCCTTCGGTATATGTCCCCAGATCAAACTGGCCTTGAAGAGCCTAGTTAGTATAGTTGATGATTGTCTCACCTCCCTCCTTCCTGCAGGAGGGCCGGGAATATGCCATCAGGACCTGGTGATTTAAAGGGTTTGAATGTGCTGATGGCCCACCTTACTCGTTCCGGGCTCACGATATTAGCTACCTGCTTCCACTCTTCTTTTAGGTTTCTGCTGCTACCAGTGTTCGTCTCGGACATATATATCTCTCATCTTCATCTACAATTACGGATCCTGGAAAATGTGCTTCCAGCAGCATCAATAGTTTCCTTCTTGGATTCCGTATAGCTACCATGTGTTTTCTTGAGTAGACCGATGGAGCCTGTGGCTTCATTGCGCTGCTGCCGGTAGGTCTTCAATACCCTCGCAGAATGTCTGAAAGGAAGATCTCTTTGCTCTCCTGATCTCCTTGTTGTACTTCGTCAGTGCTTCCCTGTAGTTTTCCCACCCCTGTGGGTTCTTCTTTTTTGCACTGTTGAATAATCTGCAAACTTTTTTCCTTAGGTCCGTTAGATTATTGTTCCACCACTGTACCTCTCTATTGCTGGTCTTATTACGTGGTGGACAGTTGCTTTCAAATGCCTCAACTATAGCCTTGCTGGTTGTCCATGCTGCTTCTTCAAGACATTCGATGTTGTTGATCCTCTTTGGAATGATTTCTAGTTTGTTTACTAGTTCTTCCTTGTAGGATGACCAGTTAGTGCGTTCTTAGGACGATATACTTTGATTTCGGGACTAAGGGATATCAAACCTGATGTGCCTATGATCGGAACATGATGGTTCGCTTGAGACATGCCAACCTTTGATTCTATTAGTCAGAAATGAAGTTGCGATTGAGATAGTAAGATCTAGAACTTCGCCTCTGATTCTATTCATGAAGGTTGGTGCAGTACCTATATTGGCTACAAATAGGTTGTAACTAGTTATGTATTCCAGTAATGACTCACCTCTGCTGTTAATATTTGTGCTACCCCAATTGGTGTGATGGGCGTTTACGTCACATCCAATCACCATTTGCATCCTTTTCTTCCTCGCGTAGGCTAGCAATCCGATTAACTCCGGTGGTGGACATTGTTCATCTCCGGGTAGATAGGCTGAGCACACAATAAAGTCTGTCGCATCTCCCTTGGATGTTACGATGGCTGCTATTACGTCCTTCTTGCAGAATTATTAAGGCAAAGCTGATTTGTTCCTTTTCAAATCTGCAACTTGCAACTGCCGACGCAGCCTTTGCATGTTGCAGATTCGCCTGCAACACCTTGAAATCTTTTTCAGTGTCTAAGAATTTTTCAATAGTGAGGGAATTCAGCTGGAATTTAGTAAAATTGTAAAAAATGAAGGGTTAAGATCTTTTGCAAAACTAATGCTCAATTCATTTGGACAAAGAGAGAATCAACCTACAACATCAATTATAAAGAAACCAGATGAATTCTATACATTGATTACTAATGCAGCAATCGATGTAATTGATATTATGCCTGTAAATGAAGATACTTTGATTGTCAACTGGGAACATAAAGAAGAAGCAATGGAGCCATTAGCAATGGTAAATATTTGCATTGCAGCCTATACAACAGCGCAAAGTCGTCTCAAACACTTTGAATTTAGAAATTATTAACGAAAGTGTATTATATTATGATACAGATTCTGTAATTTATGTATCAGTAAATGGTAAATTTGAACCACCTACAGGAAATGGTATAGGTAATATGACAGATGAACTTAATGAGTATGAAGTAGGTAGTTATATCACAGAATTAGTGTCGGGTGGACCAAAAAATTATGCCTTTAAAATATGGTCATCAAAAAATAATGCTGAAATTATAATATGTAAAGTAAAAGGTATTAATCTCAACTACAATGAAATCAATAAAAAAAATGATAATAATTGAAAATGAAGAGCCAATCGCTATAATATCCGACAATATAAGACGTACTTGCAATTGAGTTTAGTTTGTTTTGAGAGATCTTAAATTCATATATTTAATTTAAATTTACTTTAAAATTTAATTTTTTATTTGAAATTTACACCTTCAAATAATAATTTTAAAACAACCAACTAATTTATTTTTACTGTGTACTTCAATTATAAATTATTGAAACGCCAATTGAAAAACGCACACCAATCGCGTAAGGTAACACTTATTGTATTGAAATTTAGATTTTATTACTGTCATATTGTAATATACTTATATATAAAGATTTTATAAATGATATTAGATCGAAAACTTAATCATATCTTTTTTAATTTATAAGCTCAATCAGAAGTTATGTTTTTTTTTATTTAACAGGCTCACCGAACAATATATTCTATCTAAATTTCTTGTTTCATAGACATTGATAGAAAATTTGTATCCCAATCTCGATAAGATGATTCAGAAACAAAACTGATTGCTTTATTTTCAACAGCACCTTTATATTTAAGAAAACAATTTTTAGCACATTTCCAACCAAATTGGAAGAAATATGTATATTAGTTTCACTCTGTCTGTCCGTCTGTCCGTCTGTCCGTCTGTCCGTCCGTTTACACAAACTTCTACATCTATTAAGATAGTGTCAAAATTTTTACCATAGATAGATAGTAATAAAATAATAGGTCCAGTAGAACAAAATTTTCTTCTATCTCTTTTCCCCTCTGAGTTATTCCCCCTCCAAGTTCGAAAATTACCCATATTGAACATCTAATAACTTTTAAACCAATAAAAATTTTGGAGGTCTGTCAAAGCCATAAGATAGGAAAATCTTTTATCTTAATTGTGAAATTAACAAATTTTTTAATTTGTTAATTTCACAATTAAGATTCGCCTGCAACACCTTGAAATCAGTCTACTTCTTCCTCTGGGGCAAGGGACGATGGTGTGAGGTCTCCTTGCTTTTTTCCCTCCTTGAGGGACCATGATAAGTCTCCGTGCTCCTCCTTCCAGAAGAGAAACCCCGTCGAGCCTCCCCACTTCTATTTCGCCTAACTGGACTGTGCCTCCTTTCTCTGTAGTGTGATGAGGGGCTACGCGACACATCCCTTCTAGTGTGTCTGTCACTTATCCTTGCTGGCCTACCGTGCTCTGCCTTCTGCCAGCCTTTTTTTTCTTCCTTGGAAGGTGTCCTGCGTCCATATGGAGATCTGCTCCTCCTTCTGCGGGGAGATTCCACTCGTTTACCACTATCACTTTTTCTTTCCTTCTCTCGGTTTAAGGGTGGTCTAAACTCCGCAACCTTCCTGGATTGTATTGGTTTCCTATAACCGCTGGTAGACGGTAGTTGTTCCGAAGCGGTCCTAACTACCTCCGAAAGCGTCAGCGTTGTCGTTGCTGGTGTGGATGTCGTTGCTGGTGTGAATGATGCTGCAGACTCTTTCATTAAAACTTCAGCTGCGGTCTCTGGTTCTGGTGTCCTAGATACTACTATTACTTCCTCAGTCACCGTTGCAGTCGGCTTGGTTTCTTGTTGTTTTTGATCTCCTGCTCGTGTGTCCTCAGCCTCAGGCGTAGACTCACGCTATCCAGGCAATACCAGGGCCTACAATCGAGTGACTACAGTCTTAGCAGAAGCTTCGTCGATAGCAAGGACCATATGATAGCCTCTTCCTGTCGACGTCCTCTTTACTACCTTCCAGTCCTCGACGTGTAGACCGTCATTTTGCCTACCCAACCTGCTCAGAATTCTCTCCTCATGAAGACCTTCTTCATCCGGGAAGAACCCCGAGCAGGTCGCGTATTTGGGGAGGTCCTTACCTTCAACCATAATCAGCTCTGCACCTGGATACGGCCTGATTTTCTTGATTGTGTTCCCGAGTTATGTCTTACTCATAACGTCATTACAATTGAATGAGACCCATCCAGGTTTACGCGTGGAGCCATTAAACCGGACATGAGTGCCCCGTGGAAGTTTATCCATCGCGTCGATTACAGCTTTCTGGACCACTTTAGCTTCAGCCTCATTGAGCGTCTTGATTGGGTATTGCCTCGGCATAATGCCTACTTTCGTACAGCTGGTGACTTCGCTGTATGTTGGACCTTGATGTTTCGTAGCTGTCTGCCCCCTGAACCTTTTACCTGAATCCGGTGGAATGATTGAATCCGAACGGTTCCTTTTTTTGGCAGCCTCCGCTTCTGCATGTACAGGACACGTCCTTCTTGCAGAATTGTATGTTGGACCTTGATGTTTCGTAGATAGATCTATCTCTGATCTGGCTACCTCATATGGCATGCCAGATTGCAGCATCCTGCGCAGCCTTTTCTTGACCGACCCACATAGATTCCTTTGTTTTTGACCCGCTTCCTTTAGTACTGGAATGACGGCTGGTACGACTACTTTAGTATTTGAATCACTTTCGATGACCGTGACATTATCGCTCTCAGAGTCCTTTAAGTAGATGCTCTCTTCATCCGTCGCGATTTCACTTTCATCGGTATCCTGCATCTTAGCCCGTTGCAATAGTTCGATAGAATCCGCAAGGGCCGAGCCAGTCTCAGTGACCCGAGAGCCAGCTGAGGCGGCAATATGAGCCTCCTGCTATACCTCATTTGTAGCTATTACCGATGATATCGTTGTTGTTGGTTCTGTTGTTGTTGCTGTTGTTGTTTTTGTTGTTTTGTTGTTGTTAATCCCACGAGTATCGCGGCATATAAAAGTCCACCATAGCAGAGGCCCGATACTATGGTAAGGCTGGTTAAAACCGGAGGTCGCCTGGTATCCGGAGTCCACCGTTAGCGACTGAGCTCACCCTTAGCCACGCAGCTCTAGGCACGGTACGAATTACACCCTTAGCTTGGTTTCGCGCTTGCAAATTTGGTCTGTATCCATATTAAAGACAGATACAGTTCCAGGGGCCACCACGACGAGGTAATGCAAGTACTTGTTCAGAAACCTCAACAGTTGCAACAAACTATGCCGAAGAATTCATTTGCCTACCCTGTTGACTTCCAAACCCTAATATATGAATTAAGAAATCTAATATAATATTAAATTTTGCTTTTAATTTGTAATAATTAAAATAGTATTTTTAATTTGAAATAACTTTTTTCCGTGGAAATGCAGATGAATTTCTTTTGGAATTTTATGAAAAAAAAATTAGGTATGTATAATAAATTCATTGCAATTCTAAAATATCTCAAATTTATTATAATTATTTTCAGAAAAACTTTTTAAAATACTTGTTCCAACGTAATAAAACCTAGAAAACACTGGACTGGAAAAATGGATGATGGACGAGCTCATTGGGAAATTAATTTTTTTTTATAATTAAAATTAATATAATTAAAGTATTTAATTTAATATTCAACTATTTAATTTGCAAAATTGTAATCAAATTTAAAAAAATAATTTATTGAATGTATATACCTACGAATAAGAAATATATGGAAGTGGCATAAATGTTCCCTCTCTTTTTAACACATTAAAATTTTAATATATTGAAAAATTGTTTATGAAACCACGATTTTGGTAGTTCTCTTGCCTTTTGCTCGCCGAAGTGTCAAATTAATAATATGAAAAATATTATAACAGCTGATTTTAGATTTACAGGGCTGGCTTATTTTTTTAAGTTTAAGAATCTCAATATAAATTAACAATATTAACTAGCTAAACAAATTACTCTATTTTACTTTCCATTTGTATAATTATCGTTGCGCGACCTAAAATATTCCTTAGGATGATATTTACTTGTATTTTTCAAAAAAAAAAAAATTATCTCCTTAAAAATTGATGCCCGAATTAAAAAAAACCTAATCCGCCCCTAATTGCTCAATTTTATATTTTGACAATTCGGCTAGCAAAAAAAGAGACAACTATACCCGGCGTGGCTTCAAATTTTTATATTTATGCCCTATCCATATATCTTATATATCGTTGGTATATACTAATTAATTTTATAATGATTAATTGTGGTAAATTGTAAATGTGATAAAATTATGTATAGTAATAGTAGTTAAATATAAATTTGTATTTATATGAAATAATATGTATAACATAAATTTGTTTCGAAATATTTCGATTTTCATTACAAAAAACTTGAAGTCGTCGACCAGAACATGATGCGAGATACATATATATTAGTTGTGTGATAGAGAGATAAGATCATCTTTTTAAAAAAAATTATTTGACATTCATATCTTTTTTATGGCAAATAATTTGGCAATCACATCTTTTTATAGTATAAAATTTGACATTGGCTTCTGTTTATAGCAAAGTATGTCGGCTGAGATACTTTCCTATAAAAAGATATGATTGTCATATGAAAAAGATATGAATGTCAAAAATATGAACAATCAAAATGTTTTTTTTTTTTTGCAAATTAATTTTTAATTAAAGCTAGGTATGTGCTTAGTACTCAATTCAAAAAAAGTATAATTTTATGTAGAATATTTTCCAAAGGAGCAAAATTTTTTCCTTAGTTGTTACTTTGTCATATTCACATAGTATAATAACTGGTGGTTTCGATACCAAACAGGTGTTTTAGGAAAAAAATTTATAAAATATGATATTTTGCTCACAATTTTGTCGGTTTTTTTTGTGGAAGTAAATACTTAGCTTAATTAAAAATTAATTGACACAAAGTTTACAAAACTATTTATTTTTTTTAATGAATAGACAAATAATTATTATATTCTGTCAAATATTTAACCATAAAAAGATTAGTGACATCTAATGGCTGGAAGCAAAATTAATGACGCTGTCTCGTTCTGCCTTATACAATATTTTTATATGTATCTCTTTCTAGTTTTCTGCAAAATACTAAAATATTATAGTAATGAAAATGGGTTTTTTGATTTGCATTGCAATGAAAATCAGCCTTTAAGCAAAAAAAATATATATATTTTTATATGAATTAAGAAATCTAATATCGAATGTAAAATTAAATAAATTAACATTGCAATGTCAATAATAAAAAAAAATTAAAAATTTTTTAATTTTCAATAAAAAAAAAGGTAATTCCAATATAATCATTATTTGAGCCACCTACCGTTTAATAGATAAACTACAATACCCAACACGATACCTACGCGTCAGTACCAACGTCAGCGAAAGTGGCCTGTGTGTTTGCCATGGGAGAGTAGGTATCGTGTCAGGCATACGCGTTGGTATATAAGTCGGGCCGCCGTTGGTACAATCATTCTCACTGGGACAACAAAAACAACATTTTAAAATACTTGCCCAGCAGCATGCTTACCCTACAAAAGCGTCTGGCCGTCGGAATTCTGAATGCCGTCGGAATTCAGTGGTAAGTTCAGGCTGAATTGAGGGGTAAATTTGAAGTGAAATTGAATAGGCCATCAGGAAAAAACTCAGGGGTTTCCACTAATGCTGGATTTTAATGATAAAAATTTGCCGCTTGTGCAGGAAAAATAGAACGAGATAGTATATTCTATTTATATATGAGAAAAAAGTAGATCGCTGCAGAAGGGAATTTATTTTTTGACAAGGGAATATAAAATGGCTGATTATCTCTGTACAGATTACAGATGGCACTGTTGAATGGCAGTAGAATTTTATTTAAAAAAATAATAAATCATTTCAACTATTATATTTAAGATCAGCAATTAAATATTAACTGCAAATTGTATGATTAAAAATCAATTGTAAAAAATTTATATTGAATCTGTCATATAAATATTTCAATTTTTTCTGATATAATTATCACACTTTTCTGAATAAGAATAATATATATATTAATAAATATTTAAAATTGAATTTGTTGTAATTTAAAAAATGTTAAGTAATTTACTCTATTAAATAATTTAATATATTAATAATAATAATAATATAAAAATTTTATTTTTATTATTATCAACGAACGTTTATAGTTCGGTGATTATTATTATTAAAATTTATTGATTAATATATTATTGTGATGCATTTGTATCAATTTCATTCAATCAATTAAAATATTAAAAAAAATACGTATTATATGTTTTGCAAAAACCTGGAAATAATTTGATTACCAATCGTTAATAATATTTTAAAATACGAAATTACTACATATAAACTCATTATAATAATTGGAAATAATAATTTTAATGGTACAGTCCAAATTTATTATATACATCCTTGTAAATGAAAAAACCCAAAGTTAATTAATTTTTTTTTAAATTATTAACATTTCCATTTTTTACATTTTATATATAAATTTAGTTCAAAATATAATTAACATAAAAAAATGTAAACAATAAAATTTTTTAATGGCAATACTGAAATGTCAAATTTCAACAAAACTGTGATACCATATAAGAAGGATTATCTATGGTTTTTAAAAATATCAAAAATTATCTATTGCAAAATGAAATTCCTTGCATATAAAAATTATCCCTGGTAAATGAAAAATATCCCTTGCAAATGAGAATTTGTTGTTCTTGTCGCACATATTAAATTTGCATAAGAAATAAAACCTTTCGGTCAGATTTTCCTGCACAAGCGGCAAATTTTTATCATTAAAATCCACCATAACACGTACAAAAGAAAACTACTTCCATTCAGGTTGAATTCAGGCATGTAATCAGCCCCTAATACAGGACTGAATCATGACTGAATAGAAGTGCTTCCTGTTTCTAATGTAAATGTGAGCAACCTCTATTCAACCATGATTCAGTCCTGTATTAAGGGCTGATTTCGTGCCTGAACTATGGCCAGAATTTCGGCCTGAACTAAGCACCAATAAAAATTGTTTTTTTATTTTAGTTTTTAATAATTATAATTATTACGTTTTTAATTACCAAAAATATTATAATTTTTTCAATACTTTGTGTTACACATTTTTAATTTGTATATAATAGTATTTCAGTATTTATTTTTTTACTTTATACTGTCGGTTGTGTTGCGGGCCTTTAAAACGCATTTTTTGATTTCTTTTTCATATGCCGGATATCCACCTAGGTTAATACCACATTCATCTGCAAATATAATGTCATTTTTATATTTGAATAAAAACTCCTACCATATAATATGTTTCCTTTCTCCGTTCTATATTAGAATATGCGTCTATTATTTATGCTAATAGAATCTGTACAAAAGAGGTTTCTACGATTTGCTTTAAGACATCTATCCTGGAACGATATAACAAATCTTCCTAGTTATGAAAGTAGATTGAAACTAATCGATATGGCTAGCCTGGATGATCGAAGAATTGTTGCCAAAATATTTTTTGTTTACCGCATTATTTCGGGTGAAATTCATGCACCTACAATCTCAGAATTATTACCATTCCACATTCCTAGGTCAAATCTGCGTTTTAATAGATTTTTCCGTACAAATTCAAGTCGGACTAACTATGGCCAAAGATCTTTAATAAATGGTTTACTGATTGAATTTAATAATTACTATGAGTTTATGATTTTGGTTTATCCTCAAATGCTGTTAAACAGAATCTATTTCGTTATATTATTTTAAATAACCAGTTGAATTAAAATTAATAATCACATTAATATGGTTTAGTAAATGAGTTATTTGGAATATGTGTCAGAGTAGCTATCATTTACTTAATTTTTAATTATTAAATTTTTTTGTTAATTTCTTTATGTAATTTAATTATTAATTATCATTTTATTAATTGTTAATTATATCTTATATGCTTATATCGAAGAAAATTTTAACATTGTGATATTAAATAAATAAATAATTATATAAAAAAAAAAAAAATTGTGTAAACATTTTATATTTATTAAGTGCCAATTTCCCTTGGCTTCTATTATAATTATATTTATAATTATAATGGGTCAATAGCTGTAAATTTGAATGCATTATGTACGCTATCTGTTTGAACAAATTACTTCAATCTATTGAAGTAATTTGTCTGTAATTAAATTAATGTAATAATGTATAATTTTATTATTGTTATTGTCTTTAATTCATAAATATAATAAAATTAATTAATTTTTTTTAACCCACGCTAACTTTATAATCTTCAAAAATCTTCTTAATCTCTTATTTTTTAATACAATATTACTTGTCTTTAATTCATAAATATAATTAAGTAATTTAATTTTGTAATTTTTCTTCACTTTTTTACTTATTTATTTGTTTTAATTTTTTTTTCGCACACTATATTTTTTTCACATTCTATAATAAATAATAGAAATTACGATCTATTAAATTTTCAACTAAAACGATACTTCCGGAAGTATGGAAATTATGCCTGAATGCAACTACACCATTCAGGCCTGAGCCACCATTCAGCGTTCAGTGTATCGATTGATATTAGTATAGATGGGTTAAATCTTTTCAACAGTTCACGCAGTGTGCTATGGCCGATTATTGGTTCTTTTTCAAAATTTAGATCTGAAAAACCATTCCTTATAGGTTGCTTTTCAGGAACATCAAAACCTGAAAAGGTAAATGATTTCTTAAAATGGTTAACAGACGAACTTATTATTTTGAAAGATCGTGGAATTCAAATTGGAAAATCGAATCCACAATATTAAAATGTTTTGAAGTAAGAGCTTTTATTTGTGATAGTCCGGCTAGAGCTTATGTTACTGGAGTGCAGTATCACAATGGGAAACACAGTTGTCCGAAATGTAACCAGAAAGGAACCTTTATTTTGAAAATAGCTTTTCAACCACAAGTTTGTTCTTCTCGATCTGATTTCAAGTCAATTGCCGCGTTCAGCAGAGAAAATTTATCGAGCACTGCAAAGAGCCGCACTAGATAGAGCAGCAAAAACTATATTGCCGTTCAGTAGAATTTTTCGATAAATATCCAATATTCCTCTAAAAAAAAAATGGATTCCTCTCTATTCAATATTTCTCTAAAAAAAAAAATGGATTCCTCTCAAAAAAATAATTGCTGCTCTATGTAGCTTAAATTTTTCTGCTCGATAAAACTCGAGCGCTCGAGCTCTAGCGCTCGAAAAATTAACCGTTCAGTAGAAAATTTGCTCGAGCGCTCGATGCGCTCGATCCTGCTGAACGGGCCAAATGATACAATTATATTAGAGAATGCTCACAGTTTCCACTAGATCAATCTTGTTGATTTGGGTGTAATGAAGAAATTTTTAATGGCTCTAAATACTGGAAAGTTTAAAGGGACATTTTTTAAAACAGAAGAAATAAGTAACTGTTTAAATCATCTGCACACACAGGTTCCATCAGAATTTGCGAGAAGCCAGTTTTTATTATATAGACAGTTATATAGACAGTTTTTATTATATACTGGAATTGTGGTGTTGAAGAATAATGTTGATGATGATGTATATTACTTATATTTACTGTTATATTCAGCTCTGCTTTCATGTGAAAGAACAACTCAACATGATATTAGAGTTGCAAATGAAATTTTAAAAGAATTTGTTAAAATATTTGTTGATATTTTTGGAAACCATACAGTGTCTTTTATTGTGCACTGCCTTTTGCATTTATCGGAGTGTGTTGAACAATTTGGACCATTGGATAATTTCTCGGCCTATGTATCAGAAAACTTCATGCAATATTTAAAAAGCTTAATTAGGAAACCTTCACAAATATTACAGCAGTTACAGACCATAAAAATATGTTAAATATAAACTATAAAAGAGATTGTGATTCTTATTGCTTAATAAAACAACGTTTTCCTGTAAAAGTTATTGGATTTGGTAAGCAGGCCGAACGTGAAACGATATTATGGCGTATAAATTTGGTAAAGTAGCGGATTTTTTTTTCGAACCTGTAAGCTTTGGGGATTGTAACCTGTAGTAATCTAGATAGCAACATATCAGTATTTTGGAAATCAGATATAACGTACCTTCTGCTTTGGGGATTGTAACTTGTAACCTGTAGTAATCTAGATAGCAACATATCAGTATTTTTGAAATCAGATATAACGTATAAATTTTATTCCATGAAATAGAAGGAGGAATTTGTGCTGGTACCAATTTTAGATAATTGTTGCCAAAAATTTAACCATTAGAAACCACAAAAATAAAACTTCAACAACAAAATATAAAACTTTACAACATAGCGTTTTTCTTTTATTTTATTCACATTTTCATTATCAGAATTAAAAAATGGATCAACGTGCCAAAGCGTTTTTCTTTTATTTTATTCACATTTTCATTAGCAGAATTAAAAAATGGATCCGCTCGTCTCCAATTATTCCAAATTTTAAAAACTCCATGAATAGTGATGACATTAATCAGGGTTTTGTAAATTCAAGACCAACATTTTCACATAAGCCTTTTGTTTTATTAAAATTCAAATAATTTAAAATTATTTTTTTCTCTTAGAAAAACGATTTTAAATTGGAAACAATTATTATTATCCTTATGATGAGGAACCATCAACTTCGAAAAAAGGTGGCTTTCAACTAGATGATATTTGTGTTGTTCTACTTCCCCAAAACTACTTCCCTAAAGCAGTTTTTTTGTAGTTTAGAAGTACTTTATTTTTGTAGTTTGAAAGTACCTTATTTTTGTGGGAGGGCAAAGGGGGAGGGGTTGTCGGTATTGTGAGACTAAGCGTCTGCTCCCAGGTTAGGGGCGGCTTAGTGTAGCTTTGCAAACATCTCCTCAATTCCTACTCTCAACTCCACGTGGTGCCTCCTGGGGCCTGTTATACCTGGTGGATCCGAACGGTTTTTATGCCAATCGGGAAGCTAGGTCAGGTAAACAAACGAAAGAGGGAGAAAATCCTGTATCCTAAACTGGCAGCCAGTCAGCATACAGGTAGGTGTCTGTTCCCCATATTAGGGGCGGCCTTTCTTCTTATACCTGGGGGTTAAGGTACGTATAAAACGCATCGTGAATGTATGATGGAAGAGATGAAGGAAATAAAGCGTATAGGGATATCTACCCAAACGTCGGCAGTTACAGATGAATTTCTTTTGGAATTTTATGAAAAAAAAATTAGGTATGTATAATAAATTCATTGAAATTCTAAAATATCTCAAATTTATTATAATTATTTTCAGAAAAACTTTTTAAAATACTTGTTCCAACGTAATAAAACCTAAAAAACACTGGACTGGAAAAATGGATGATGGACGAGCTCATTGGGAAATTAATTTTTTTTTATAATTAAAATTAATATAATTAAAGTATTTAATTTAATATTCAACTATTTAATTTGCAAAATTGTAATCAAATTTAAAAAAATAATTTATTGAATGTATATACTAATTAATTTTATAATGATTAATTGTGGTAAATTGTAAATGTGTTAAAATTATGTATAGTAATAGTAGTTAAATATAAATTTGTATTTACATATATGAAATAATATGTATAACATAAATTTGTAAAGCCTTAACGCTGATTTTCATTACAAAATATTTCGATTTTCATTACAAAAAACTTGAAGTCGTCGACCAGAACGGGATGCGAGATACATATATATTAGTTGTGTGATAGATAGAGAGATAATATCATCTTTTTAAAAAAAATTATTTGACATTCATATCTTTTTTATGGCAAATAATTTGGCAATCACATCTTTTTATAGTATAAAATTTGACATTGGCTTCTGTTTATAGCAAAGTATGTCGGCTGAGATACTTTCCTATAAAAAGATATGATTGTCATATGAAAAAGATATGAATGTCAAAAATATGAACAATCAAAATGTTTTTTTTTTTTTGCAAATTAATTTTTAATTAAAGCTAGGTATTTTAAATACCTACAAGATCGAAGATTTGTTGAATTATTGAGCATAAGATCATCTAAGGTAATAAATTTTATTATTAAAAATAAATTAGTACCTTGAAAAAGAAGGTAAAAAGAAAGGGGGTGAAAGATTACATCAGCATTTATATCAGCTGATTCAATAAAATCACACACTTTAAAAAGATATCAACTAAGAATTAAATTACTTTATGTACCAACTAATATTCTAAGAGCTCTTCCTAAACACCGGCGTACGGCGTATAGCGTCTGTCAAAATCGATATTGGTACATACATTTTGTATTGGAGCACCCGAAATACGCGACGTACGTACGCCGAGAATTGGAATTTCCAATTTTGACGGGCGTATAAAAATTTTTAATTTGATTTTTGAAATTTAGCAAAAAGAAACATTGATCAAAAAAATTTTAATGTATATAAATGTGGCATTTTATTTCGGGATACGCTGGCGTATCAGCGTAGCGACGTATATACGCCCTACGCCGTACGTCGGTGTTTAGGTAGAGCTCTAAAATAAAGCTCTTATCCTCTAATATTGTAACTTTGGATAATTATAACTTAAAATCAAAAGAGATTGCATAACGCTAGGAGCAAAGCTAAAACCGGTAGACGACACGTAATAAAAGCAAAGATTGAAACCACATATAATTTCATTTATTTATTTAAATTTGCATAGCGTTTGGCATAGAAAATATAAATAAAAAGTATAACAACAAAAATAGAATAAAATCATAAAAATGTCGAATGAATCTGAATCTGAAAAAAGAATTTTAAAAGCAATTATGGGGGTAAAAGATGAAATAAAGAAAATTGATGAGAAGCTAGATATTAATTTGGTACATTTTAGAAAAGAAATAGATGAAATCAAAGAAAAACAAGTTAAATTAGAAAAGAGAGTAATTCAAAATGAAAAAGTTAACAAGCAAAACAATATATTGATATTCAACTTAGAAGAAAATGAAACCACAATTGATGAATTAGATACGTTAATATTAGATATCATTAATCACACGATTGGTGTTGAATTTTCTTCAGCAGAAATAAACTTTCTTTATCGAGTTGGTAAAAAGAATTAAAAAACAAGACCAATTCTATTAGGAATAACCAAAAGAAAAAAGGATTTAATTATGGGCAATAAATTTAAACTTAAAGATCTCCAAAATAAAATTTATTTTATTAATGACTTACCAAGAGAAGACAAAAGTAAACAACTTCGATTTGCTTTAAAAGGTCTTAAAGATGATGGAATAGACGCAAAAATTATCGGTGAGAATATAATCACTCAGAATAAAGTTTTGTCGAACGAAGAAATAGTAGAAGTAATTAATAGCCAAGAAAACAAAAAAAGAAACAGATCCGACACAGAAGATAAATCCTTTAATGAAATTAATAAACCTAGTTCTTCAAATAGAAACATGAATTTTCACCCAGATAAAAAACATCGTCAAGGGCTAGCTTCTATTTCACCTAGTAAATCGAAAAATACGATGAATTCTTTTTTAGGCTAAAGAAAAACGTAGCTACAGAGTCAGCTCACAAAAATATTACAAAACCCGTAAATGCAAAAATTGACAACGAATACGATATTACGAATAGGATTTCCTCAACCCGGTTGGCTACCGTGAGGAAAAAAAGCCAAAACCCCCCAAATACAAATAATACAATATCACAAGCTAAACAGTCTTCTGATAATTTCATAAAGTTAAAAAATAAAAATATTAAACCAATTAAGTCAAAACATGGTAGAATAATAAATACCTTTGTAATCAAATTTATCAAATATCAAATTTAAAAAAATAATTTATTGAATGTATATACTAATTAATTTTATAATGATTAATTGTGGTAAATTGTAAATGTGTTAAAATTATGTATAGTAATAGTAGTTAAATATAAATTTGTATTTACATATATGAAATAATATGTATAACATAAATTTGTAAAGCCTTAACGCTGATTTTCATTACAAAATATTTCGATTTTCATTACAAAAAACTTGAAGTCGTCGACCAGAACGGGATGCGAGATACATATATATTAGTTGTGTGATAGATAGAGAGATAATATCATCTTTTTAAAAAAAATTATTTGACATTCATATCTTTTTTATGGCAAATAATTTGGCAATCACATCTTTTTATAGTATAAAATTTGACATTGGCTTCTATTTATAGCAAAGTATGTCGGCTGAGATACTTTCCTATAAAAAGATATGATTGTCATATGAAAAAGATATGAATGTCAAAAATATGAACAATCAAAATGTTTTTTTTTTTTGCAAATTAATTTTTAATTAAAGCTAGGTATTTTAAATACCTACAAGATCGAAGATTTGTTGAATTATTGAGCATAAGATCATCTAAGGTAATAAATTTTATTATTAAAAATAAATTAGTACCTGGAAAAAGAAGGTAAAAAGAAAGGGGGTGAAAGATTACATCAGCATTTATATCAGCTGATTCAATAAAATCACACACTTTAAAAAGATATCAACTAAGAATTAAATTACTTTATGTACCAACTAATATTCTAAGAGCTCTTCCTAAACACCGGCGTACGGCGTATAGCGTCTGTCAAAATCGATATTGGTACATACATTTTGTATTGGAGCACCCGAAATACGCGACGTACGTACGCCGAGAATTGGAATTTCCAATTTTGACGGGCGTATAAAAATTTTTAATTTGATTTTTGAAATTTAGCAAAAAGAAACATTGATCAAAAAAATTTTAATGTATATAAATGTGGCATTTTATTTCGGGATACGCTGGCGTATCAGCGTAGCGACGTATATACGCCCTACGCCGTACGTCGGTGTTTAGGTAGAGCTCTAAAATAAAGCTCTTATCCTCTAATATTGTAACTTTGGATAATTATAACTTAAAATCAAAAGAGATTGCATAACGCTAGGAGCAAAGCTAAAACCGGTAGACGACACGTAATAAAAGCAAAGATTGAAACCACATATAATTTCATTTATTTATTTAAATTTGCATAGCGTTTGGCATAGAAAATATAAATAAAAAGTATAACAACAAAAATAGAATAAAATCATAAAAATGTCGAATGAATCTGAATCTGAAAAAAGAATTTTAAAAGCAATTATGGGGGTAAAAGATGATATAAAGAAAATTGATGAGAAGCTAGATATTAATTTGGTACATTTTAGAAAAGAAATAGATGAAATCAAAGAAAAACAAGTTAAATTAGAAAAGAGAGTAATTCAAAATGAAAAAGTTAACAAGCAAAACAATATATTGATATTCAACTTAGAAGAAAATGAAACCACAATTGATGAATTAGATACGTTAATATTAGATATCATTAATCACACGATTGGTGTTGAATTTTCTTCAGCAGAAATAAACTTTCTTTATCGAGTTGGTAAAAAGAATTAAAAAACAAGACCAATTCTATTAGGAATAACCAAAAGAAAAAAGGATTTAATTATGGGCAATAAATTTAAACTTAAAGATCTCCAAAATAAAATTTATTTTATTAATGACTTACCAAGAGAAGACAAAAGAAAACAACTTCGATTTGCTTTAAAAGGTCTTAAAGATGATGGAATAGACGCAAAAATTATCGGTGAGAATATAATCACTCAGAATAAAGTTTTGTCGAACGAAGAAATAGTAGAAGTAATTAATAGCCAAGAAAACAAAAAAAGAAACAGATCCGACACAGAAGATAAATCCTTTAATGAAATTAATAAACCTAGTTCTTCAAATAGAAACATGAATTTTCACCCAGATAAAAAACATCGTCAAGGGCTAGCTTCTATTTCACCTAGTAAATCGAAAAATACGATGAATTCTTTTTTAGGCTAAAGAAAAACGTAGCTACAGAGTCAGCTCACAAAAATATTACAAAACCCGTAAATGCAAAAATTGACAACGAATACGATATTACGAATAGGATTTCCTCAACCCGGTTGGCTACCGTGAGGAAAAAAAGCCAAAACCCCCCAAATACAAATAATACAATATCACAAGCTAAACAGTCTTCTGATAATTTCATAAAGTTAAAAAATAAAAATATTAAACCAATTAAGTCAAAACATGGTAGAATAATAAATACCTGCAAAAAAACGAAGAGCAAAAACAGATTTTTAAATATTTGTACTTATAACTGCAGATCACTATCATCAGAATACAAACTTACAGAACTAGAAAATGCACTCCAATACATAAAATGGGATATTATTGGTATATCTGAAACAAAAATTTTTGGTGAAATTATAATTGAACAACAAAATGGTAATGTTTTTGCATACAAAGGAGAAACAAAAGGTTTAAATGGTGTGGGATTTCTAGTACACAATCGATGGAGAAACAACATTATTGAAATTGATTTATTTAGTGAAAGAATTATAGCGCTTAAATTAGAAATTAAAACCCAAAAAATAACTATTATCTAAGTATATGCACCTACTTCAGTAGCATCCGATCAAATCATAGATAAGTTTTATTTAGACCTTGATAATATTATCACGAAACATAAATCTTGCACTACAATTATAATGGGCGATTTTAACGCAAAAATCGGCCAAAGAAACTTAGGCGAAGAAAGAATTATTGGTGAATATGGTTATGGTACTAGAAACGATAGAGGTGATAGGCTTGTACAATGGTTGTGGCAACAAAATATAACAGTTGGAAATACGTTATTTAATAAGAAACCTAAAAATAAATGGACATGGGCAGCTCCTGATGCTGTTACAAGAAACGAAATAGATTTCATAATGTCAAACAACGCAAAGATTTTTAAGGACGTGTCTGTTTTAAATAATTTTAAATTTGACTCTGACCACAGACTTGTACGCGCCAAATTTGAATTAAACCAAACAACAAAAAATTGGCATACTTCGAAAAAATCAAGAACTTTTCCGATAAATCTTACAGAAGCTGAAATAAATAATTATAATTCATTGTTGAAAGAAAAAATTGACCTCATTAACACGAACTTACCAGTACAAGAAAAATATAATGAACTTGAAAAAGCCATAATAGCGTCAGAAAAAAATACTATAGTAAAATATAAAAGTAATAAAAATTAAAAAATAACTAGCCAAACAAAACTTCTAATTGAAGAAAGAGAAACTCTTCGAAATACTAATTATAGAACACACGACCAAAACATAAGACTCAAATATTTAAAGAAAATTATTAAAAAACAAATTAAAAAAGATATTAAAAGCTACAATGATAGAAATCTAGTACAAATAATAGAAAACACAAAATCCATTAAAAAAGCAAAAAGCATCCTGTCAACAGGCAAACACTGGATACCAAATTTACATACAAATAGTCAAATAATTAAGAATAGAATTGAAATTAATAAAGAAGCTACGACATTCTTTAAAAATCTATATTCATCGAAATTACCAGAATAAATAAGAAATGAACAATTATTATCAACAACTGAAAATATTCCCTTATTTTTATGTTCAGAAATAGAAAAATCTATAGACGAGCTTAAAAATGAAAAATCAGCGGGTAGTGATGGTATATGGGCTGAAATGCTAAAATTAGCCAAAGATTACATAACACCAACTCTTATAAATTTATTTAACGAAATCATAATTTCTGAAGTAATTCCTACCCAATGGTCTAAATCTTCAATTATTTTATTACATAAAAAAGGAAATAAAAATGACATAAATAATTACCGGCCAATCAGTCTTATTTCGACAATATATAAAGTTTTTTCAAAATATATTTTAAGAAGACTCAAAAAACCACTAAATGAAAGTCAACCCAGAGACCAAGCTGGTTTTCGTGCTGGGTTTTCCACAACCGATCATCTGCAAGTTATGAACCAACTGATAGAGAAATATAAAGAATACCAAATGGAAATTTATTTTGCTTTCATAGATTTTAGAAAGGCTTTCATAAAAAATATACTTCCAAACTGTTCGGACGTGTTTTCTTTTACTCCGTAATTATATAGTTTACATAATCATAATTAATCAATTATTTTAATTTGTATTAAATATTCTTTTTTTATTTTTTTGCTTCATGTGCGCTAAATTTTGAATTTTAAATTATTGTTGTTACCGAGTTGCTATACATACTTATTTAAAAACTCATTAGATCAATGTACTTAGTGCTACCTAATAATAATATATATATAAAAATATAAATTTTGTGACACTGAACTCTATTTCCGGTCAATAAAAAATTCATAACAAAACAAAACATAACAAAAACACTAATTTAATTTAATTATTATATCAAAATTTAACTGCTCTTAACTTAAATCCGTTTTTACTTCAAAGCTTTATCATTAAATATATATAATATAAAGAGAAAAACATAATAAGAGACATTATGCAAAAGTGCGGTAATATTCAATGCGCTCTAAGCGATTGCACAGATACTATCGATTTAATAGATTGCAAAGGTATTTGTGCCAAATCATTTCACTATCAATGCATTGGTATCTCACGATTAGCTGTTAAGTATGTGAAAGAATTTAAACACACTTTTGTTTTTTATTGTAATGAGTGTAGAACAATTAATCTCTCTCATATAATGCGGGCAATAAAATCTAATAATATAATTCTTAAGCAACTATCAGACTCATTTGAAGCCAGTACTATTAAAACACGTAATACAGATAATATTATCAATAAAATAGAGTCCAATACAATTTCTATTCAGCAACATGTTGACGAAGTAAATTGCCGTATGGATAAAGTTTATGAAACATGTTCTGGGAATACAAAAGGTATGGATTGTCTGATAAACAAAATGGATAAGTTTTACGATAGTGTTGATTCAATTAAAGAAAGCATTGTTATAAATAATGATGTATTAATTAACAGAATAAACTTTCCGTTAGAAAATATTCTTTCATCTATAAAAAAATTAAAATATATTTTGGAAAGTGATATGCAACATTTACAACTATCGTTCGATAAGAACCAGTCAGTTAATCACGATAAATTAAATAAAATTAGTAACGATGTAAATAATTCTCGAATTAATACTGATATTGACGGTCTCAAAGCCAGATTAACTTTCTGCTGTGATGAACTTGTATCGACAAATTCAATCATAAATGTTGCTATTGATGAATTAAAACACCTTAATACAAATAATTCACTTAAATATGCACCTGAATCAATATCTAATAGAAATCGTCTTTCAATCTGTGAATAAAATCCACAAATCATCTAAAAAACATATTAATGCAACTAAATCTCATTGTCACGACATCTCAATGTTTCATATTAAAGGTAGTGGATATCAGCTAAGTCGTTCCTGGATAATGGACTATCTAGAAAACCTACTACATATTAAGCATTATAAAATCTCAATACTTCGCCCAAGATCAAAAAAATTGAGACAAATGAATACACTGGTCACTTTCAAACTTCAGATTCCCAGTAAATTTGCTCGGTTATTAACTGGAACAAATGACACAAATTTTAAAATAGGGAATCTAGTTTTTACGCCATGGATTAATTTTAAAGCTAATGAGGTCAGATCTTATAATTCCAATAATATTAATAATAATAAGAAAAAAATTTTTATCAATACTGCAAATACTGTATCAAATTCCTTCCCAATTTACCCATCCTATAACTAAAAATTCAAACTCCAATAACAATACCAAAAAATATATTAGACATAGTAAGGAAAATAATAACAAAACAAATAATACCAACACTAATACTAATACTAATGCAAATACTAATATTAATACTAATACGAATATTAATACTAACACTAATCCGAATAGTAATACTAATAATACTACTACTAATATTAATTCTATTGCTGAAACTAATACTAATACTAACAATAATAATAAGGAACATATCACCAATACTAACAAAACTAACAATGAAAATACTAACAAAACTAACAATGAAAATAATAACATTTTAAATATTAATAATAACAATAATAACATTGTCATTGATCAAATTGATAATGTTTATAATACTATTACAAATAATACTAACAACCATTGTACTAACTATAATAATAATGATGACTTCGATAACAATACTAACACAAATAATAATAATAAATCAAAATACGGTAATACTTTCAGAACAAAAATATCTAAAAAACTTAGAAAATTTCAGGAATTTGTCCAGGGATCCACCCTGAACCCACTTACTCCCGTTATCGAAATCCCTGACATCGCTCTTAAGAATGATACAAAGCAGAGGAATTTATCCTTTGTAGACCCTCTATTACCTCCTGTCGTGAAAATGACAATGAATTCGGCACACAGTGTCGATAACCGTTATTTGTTTTCTCGCCTTAGAGATAATAAAATATTTAACAACGTACGGCTTTATCTCGCTTATTTATATGATAAGCCCGACACTGTCTGTATTGACGGTAAGACTAGGACGAATGTCATGATAACAATCCAGCAAGAGGGCCTTCCAACTGATTTATGTACCTTAAGACAATTTTTCGATAAATACCACGAGAGTTTCGGTATTCCATCAGATAAAGTTGCAAGTGATCTCTCTTCTTATGCTTCTCACGTAAACAATAAAAGAATTTCTTATCTGCAGAAATCCCGAGTCGATACTGATATGTTTTTTCGTCCTTCACAACAAAGAAAGTCTCCATTCTGGTAATCAACATTCCATAATCTTCAAAGAACAATTACATAATAAACAAATCGATTATTTTTCTATATATTATCAAAATGTCAGAAGACTCAGAACAAAAACACGTGACATTTTTTTAAATTCTCAAAAACTTTCATATGATATTTTTGCATTAACTGAAACGAACTTATCATCTGACATTAACAACAATGAATTATTTACCCCTAATTTCAACGTTTTTCGAAAAGATATTTTAACCGAAGAGGATAATAATGTAGGACGCGGAGTCCTTTTAGCAATTCATAACATATATGACGCAACACTTTTCACTATTCCTAACACTGATAATATCGAGATGATATGTGTAAAAATCAATATACCGAAACGTAGTTTATACATACTATGTTGTTACATTCGTCCTAGCCAATCAACAGAGTCGTATCAACTAGTTGTGGATGCATTAGATTTCCTATTCGAAATTACCAAACCTGAAGATGATGTAATAATCCTTGGTGATTTTAATTTACCTAGGCTACAATGGGTGGATTCAGAGGATGAATCACATCATGTGGCGACCAACGCCTTATCGGACAAAGAAATTTTACTAACTGATCGGTTTTCTGATATGGGCCTATTTCAGATGAGCAATGTAAAGAATAACCTTGGTAGACAACTCGACCTCGCCTTCTCTACGGATGTAGATAACTGCTCTATAAAAGAAAGTGTTCAACTCCTTTCCACTCTTGATCCTTATCACCCTCCGTTATCTATCACTTTTGCACATCAGAGCGAGAATATTACAGTGGAATTGGAAAAATGTTATAAATTTAATTTTCGGAAAGCCGATTTCGGAATGCTTAACGAATTGTTCAATGCTTTAGATTTCGATTTTTCAGCTACAAAACTTGATTTTGGACATAACTCTGGCCCATTTTTACTCTGTTTACTTCAATTGCTTCGCACAAGCAGTCCCTTACTTACCACAGCGGAATCCTTCTTCATCTCCGCCATGGTATAATAAGGAACTTCGCTCTCTTCGGAATCTAAGAAACAAATTATGGAAAAAATTTCTTATATCGGGCTCCAATTTTGACTATAATGAATATCAATCAGCATATTCTTCTTTCTCGGTGCTATGTGAGTCTCTTTATTCTAACTACGTGAACCAAATGCAACAAAACTTAATTTCCGATCCTAAACGTTTCTATAATTTTATTAACTCTAAAAGAAAATCTGACGGCTATCCCTCCACCTTAAAATTTTTAAATGAATCTTCAGATGACCCAAAAATAATAACCAATCTGTTTGCCAATTTCTTCAGTCAAGCGTTTTCGGATAATAATTCTGAACCAGACATGGAGTATTTCAATTATATGCATTCATCCACCCAAACTACACTAGGGAATATTAACATCGATCTGGTTTCGGTAATTGAAAAGATTAACGGTTTAAAAGACGATTATTCCTCTGGACCAGATGGTATTCCTCCTATAGTCCTTAAAAAATGTGTCCAATATATAGCCCAGCCTCTAACTATTTCAGCTCTCTATCTCCAAGGGATCCTTCCCTAAACTATGGAAGGACTCCTTTATTATCCCTATTCACAAAAAAGGAAGTAAGAACGAGGTATCTAACTATAGACCGATTGCAAACCTCTCATGTATTCCTAAACTTTTCGAAAGTATCGTATACGACAATATGTATTCTAACTGTGTATCACTTTTCTCACCTAACCAGCACGGCTTTCTCAAGGGTAGATCTACCACGACGAACTTAACTACCTTTGCTTCATCAACTCTATGTGCCTTGGAAAGGGGTAAGGAGGTAGATGTCGTAGTAACCGATTTTAGTAAGGCTTTTGACAAAATCTCGCATAAAATTATTCTGTATAAGCTCAAAATTCTTGGATTTCAACCGAAACTCATACAATGGATGGAATCTTACTTAAATATATAATATAAATAAAGAGTCTTATTTAGATCTTCTATATCAAATCCAATTCATGCTTCATCTGGCGTTCCACAGGGCAGCCATCTTGGACCCCTGATATTTATCTTATCAGTCAATGACGTTGATCATGTCATTAAAGAATCCAATCTACTGGTATACGCTGATGACATGAAAATATCTAGACATATTTCATCTCCTGCGGACTCCATTCCTCTTCAGGACGACCTAAACAGATTTTCAATTTGGTGTCAGAAAAATTTCCTAGAACTTAATGTTAGTAAATGCCAAACGATTACGTATTCGCGGAAACGAGTACAAACCACCCCCAGACATTACTACATTAACAACGAACGAGTTTGTCGAGTGAACTCAATTCGAGATCTTGGTATTATCTGTGATAGGGAACTTAATTTTCGTCCACACATCGATAACATTATAAGTAGGGCTAATTCTACTCTCGGTTTTGTTAAACGTTGGTCTAAGGAATTCTCAAACCCATACGTTACCAAATCTCTTTATATGACTTTCGTTAGACCTCTTCTGGAATGTGCAAGTCAGGTATGGTCACCCTTTCATGCGGTACACATCCAAAGAATTGAAGCAGTCCAGCGCAGATTTCTTCGGTTTGTTCTAAGAGGAGTGGGTTGGGCTGATATTTACAACTTACCGCCATATGAACACCGTCTAAAACTCATTAATTTGCAATAGTTAGCTAAACGCCGCGAAGTCGCAGATGTAATTTTTGCATATGAATTAGTCAATGGTAATACTGACTGCCCTACCTTACTTGGGAAAATCGGTCTGAATATTAACATCCGCAACCTTAGATCAGTTCCGCTATTTCACCTCGTTCCACACCGTACCGACTATGGACAGAATGAACCCATAACTAGAATTCTACGTCTTTCGAACCAATATTCAGATTATTTTGATTTTAATCGCAGCAAGTCATCTCTCAGACATGCTATTTTTTATGATTCTCAAAATAATTAAATGGGGAATATTAAAATATTAAAAATATTAAAAATTAACAAACAATCTTTCTACTTCCAAATTTACCTTACCCTACCCCACCTATCCACAAAATGATTTAAATATAATCTATGTAATCTAAATTAATTGTATTTTTTGTATTGTATTTATTTCATAAATTAAGTAAAATATATAATTTATAGTTAAATTTAAGAATTAAATTATCATGACGTAACAATATGAATATTGTCAAACTTTAGTTTTTAACTTTAATATAAGTTATTTTTATTTAATATTTGTAATTATTTATGTTTTTAAAGTAAATTTTAATACTTTTGTTTTTATTAGTCATGTACTTATTGACGTAATAATTTAATAAATTATGAAGAGCCTTATTTTTAAGTATTATGTACCTTATCTTTAAGTATCATATGGCTTGTATTAAGCTTAAATTAAAATAAGACACTGTCGAGCATAACGCAATATGGAATGCTTTGAAAGAACAAGGTATTAATGATAAATACATCAGAATAATCCAGTCCTTATATAACAACTGTGAAGCCACTATCATGCTTGAATCAAATGGTGATCCTTTTAAGATTCAAATAGGTGTAAAACAGGGTGATCCACTGTCAGCAGCATTATTCATAGCAGTTTTAGAATGAATATTTAAATCCCTCAATTGGGAAAATAAGGGTATTTGTATTGATGGTGAAAATCTAAATAACCTTAGGTTTGCTGACGATATAACATTAATATCAGAAAACCATATAGAACTGCAAAATATGATAACTGAAGCAAAAATGCGCGATTGTTGGACTAGAATTAAATCAAGACAAAACGAAACTAATGACAAATGGTAATAACAAATTTGATAAAATAATCGACTCAGAAAAATTAGAATATGTTGATAATTACGTTTATCTTGGCCAAAACTTATCGTTTGAAAAGAAAGGTGAAAAAGAAATTCAACGAAGAATAACCTGTGCATGGAATAAGTTTCGAAATGTAAAAGAATTATTGGATGGAAACACAGATATGAGAAGCAAAAAATATATAATCGATGCAGCTGTACTTCCAACTTTAACGTATGGAGCACAAACATGGGGATGTACAGAAAACGAGAAAAAGAAACTTCAGGTCTGCCAGCGATCAATGGAACGCTCGTTATTAAACATCAGTAGAAGAGACAGGGTTAGAAACGTGCATATAAGGCAGAGAACAGGCTTAATAGATGTAATTAAGAAATCCAAAGAATTAAAATGGAACTGGGCAGGGCATGTGTGCAGAGCTAAAGACAATAGATGGACGCAACGACTGACATATTGGATTCCTAGAGACAGAAAAAGAAGAACAGGTCGGCAACTCAGAAGATGGCGTGATGAACTACACAACTTCGACAATATGTGGATGAGGACAGCCCAAAACAAAATTGAATGGAAGACAAAGGGGGAGGCTTTTACTCAATTACCATGAATTTTTGTTGAATTTTGAATTTGAATTTGCTTTGTATTTATATGTAATTAAGTATTTATAAGCTCATAATAATAATAATAATAATGTACTTAGTACTCAATGCAAAAAAAGTATAATTTTATGTAGAAAATTTTCCAAAGGAGCAAAATGTTTTCCTTAGTTGTTACTTTGTCATATTCACATAGTATAATAACTGGTGGTTTCGATACCAAACAGGTGTTTTAGGAAAAAAATTTATAAAATATGATATTTTGCTCACAATTTTGTCGGTTTTTTTTGTGGAAGTAAATACTTAGCTTAATTAAAAATTAATTGACACAAAGTTTACAAAACTATTTATTTTTTTTAATGAATAGACAAATAATTATTATATTCTGTCAAATATTTAACCATAAAAAGATTAGTGACATCTAATGGCTGGAAGCAAAATTAATGACGCTGTCTCGTTCTGCCTTATACAATATTTTTATATGTATCTCTTTATAGTTTTCTGCAAAATACTAAAATATTATAGTAATGAAAATGGGTTTTTTGATTTGCATTGCAATGAAAATCAGCCTTTAAGCAAAAAAAATATATATATTTTTATATGAATTAAGAAATCTAATATCGAATGTAAAATTAAATAAATTAACATTGCAATGTCAATAATAAAAAAAAATTACAAATTTTTTAATTTTCAATAAAAAAAAGGTAATTCCAATATAATCATTATTTGAGCCACCTACCGTTTAATAGATAAACTACAATACCCAACACGATACCTACGCGTCAGTACCAACGTCAGCGGAAGTGGCCTGTGTGTTTGCCATGGGAGAGTAGGTATCGTGTCAGGCATACGCGTTGGTATATAAGTCGGGCCGCCGTTGGTACAATCATTCTCACTGGGACAACAAAAACAACATTTTAAAATACTTGCCCAGAAGCATGCTTACCCTACAAAAGCGGCTGGCCGTCGGAATTCTGAATGCCGTCGGAATTCAGTGGTAAGTTCAGGCTGAATTGAGGGGTAAATTTGCAGTGAAATTGAATAGGCCATCAGGAAAAAACTCAGGGGTTTACACTAACACATACAAAAGAAAACTACTTCCATTCAGGTTGAATTCAGGCATGTAATCAGCCCCTAATACAGGACTGAATCATGACTGAATAGAAGTGCTTCCTGTTTCTAATGTAAATGTTAGCAACCTCTATTCAACCATGATTCAGTCCTGTATTTCATGCCTGAACTATGGCCAGAATTCCGGCCTGAACTAAGCATGAAATAATTTCTTTCAGGCCTGATTTGAATCATTTAAATTTTAGTTGTTTAAAAAAAACATTATTTGACCAATAAAAGTTGTTTTTTTATTTTAGTTTTTAATAATTATAATTATTATGTTTTTAATTACCAAAAATATTATAATTTTTTCAATACTTTGTGTTACACATTTTTAATTTGTATATAATAGTATTTCAGTATTTATTTTTTTACTTTATACTGTCGATTGTGTTGCGGGCCTTTAAAACGCATTTTTTGATTTCTTTTTCATATGCCGGATATCCACCTAGGTTAATACCACATTCATCTGCAAATATAATGTCATTTTTATATTTGAATAAAAACTCCTACCATATAATATGTTTCCTTTCTCCGTTCTATATTAGAATATGCGTCTATTATTTATGCTAATAGAATCTGTACAAAAGAGGTTTCTACGATTTGCTTTAAGACATCTACCCTGGAACGATATAACAAATCTTCCTAGTTATGAAAGTAGATTGAAACTAATCGATATGGCTAGCCTGGATGATCGAAGAATTGTTGCCAAAATATTTTTTGTTTACCGCATTATATCGGGTGAAATTCATGCACATACAATCTCAGAATTATTACCATTCCACATTCCTAGGTCAAATCTGCGTTTTAATAGATTTTTCCGTACAAATTCAAGTCGGACTAACTATGGCCAAAGATCTTTAATAAATGGTGTACTGATTGAATTTAATAATTACTATGAGTTTATGATTTTGGTTTATCCTCAAATGCTGTTAAACAGAATATATTTCGTTATATTATTTTAAATAACCAGTTGAATTAAAATTAATAATCACATTAATATGGTTTAGTAAATGAGTTATTTGGAATATGTGTCAGAGTAGCTATCATTTACTTAATTTTTAATTATTAATTTTTTTTGTTAATTTCTTCCTATGTAATTTAATTATTAATTATCATTTTATTAACTGTTAATTATATCTTATATGCTTATATCGAAGAAAGTTTTAACATTGTGATATTAAATAAATAAATAATTATATAAAAAAAAAAATTGTATAAACATTTTATATTTATTAATGGGTCAATAGCTGTAAATTTGAATGCATTATGTACGCTATCTGTTTGAGCTTGAAATCTATTGAAGTAATTTGTCTGTAATTAAATTAATGTAATAATGTATAATTTTATTATTGTTATTGTCTTTAATTCATAAATATAATAAAATTAATTAATTTTTTTTAACCCACGCTAACTTTATAATCTTCAAAAATCTTCTTAATCTCTTATTTTTTAATACAATATTACTTGTCTTTAATTCATAAATATAATTAAGTAATTTAATTTTGTAATTTTTCTTCACTTTTTTACTTATTTATTTGTTTTAATTTTTTTTCGCACACTATATTTTTTTTACATTCTATAATAAATAATAGAAATTACGATCTATTAAATTTTCAACTAAAACGATACTTCCGGAAGTATGGAAATTATGCCTGAATGCAACTACACCATGCTGGCCTGAGGAACTACACCATTCAGGCCCTTAGAGTATTTAAACAGGAGATGCAATAGTATACTTTTGCCCCCACAAGCTGTTTCCCTTTTTATAAAAGCTATTTAGTTCTCAAAATCTCCTTGTAACAGGTGTTAGTTGTCAAAATCTCCTTGTAACAGCTGTTTTGCAATACAAAGTGTCATTAAAAAAGCTTTCTATCAAAGCTTTCAACCTTTACAATATTCTAGGCAGTGCTGTAGGCAGGATAATTATTAAAAAGGCAGCATATATTTGGAAGAAAAATATCAAAAATAATTAATTGATTTATTTATATTAATTTTTAGTTATGTTATATTTATATTTTGTTGATTTTAACCTAAATTATGCGTAGATACAACCTCATATAACAACAAGTTAGTGCAATAAAAAATACATATTTAATTTTTTTATTGTAAATGTAATTGTTATATGTAAAAATAATAACATTTAATTAATTTTATTAAAAAATATCAATATTTAACTTTTTTTAATAAATATAAATAACATTTATAAAAAAATGCGTTTTAGTTAAAAAAGAGCTTTTGTCACTGGCAATAGCAATTTAAAGCCGTCACTGCAAAAAAAATCTCTTTTCCCCCCACAAAAAAAGGGACACTTTTTTATAACTATTGCATCTCCTGTTTCTATACTCTAAGTTCAGGCCTGAGCCACCATTCAGCGTTCAGTGTATCGATTGATATTAGTATAGATGGGTTAAATCTTTTCAACAGTTCACGCAGTGTGCTATGGCCGATTATTGGTTCTTTTTCAAAATTTAGATCTGAAAAACCATTCCTCATAGGTTGCTTTTCAGGAACATCAAATCCTGAAAAGGTAAATGATTTCTTAAAATGGTTAACAGACGAACTTATTATTTTGAAAGATGGTGGAATTCAAATTGGAAAATCGAATCCACAATATTAAAATGTTTTGAAGTAAGAGCTTTTATTTGTGATAGTCCGGCTAGAGCTTATGTTACTGGAGTGCAGTATCACAATGGGAAACACAGTTGTCCGAAATGTAACCAGAAAGGAACCTTTATTTTGAAAAGAATAGCTTTTCAAACACAAGTTTGTTCTTCTCGATCTGATTTCAAGTCAATGATACAATTATATTAGAGAAAGCTAATATAGGTATAGTGTCACAGTTTCCACTAGATCAATGCATCTTGTTGATTTGGGTGTAATGAAGAAATTTTTAATGGCTCTAAATACTGGAAAGTTTAAAGGGACATTTTTTAAAACAGAAGAAATAAGTAACTGTTTAAATCATCTGCACACACAGGTTCCATCAGATTTTGCGAGAAGCCCACGTTGGAAAGCAACAGAATATAGACAGTTTTTATTATATAGTGGAATTGTGGTGTTGAAGAATAATGTTGATGATGATGTATATTACTTATATTTACTGTTATATTCAGCTCTGCTTTCATGTGAAAGAACAACTCAACATGATATTAGAGTTGCAAATGAAATTTTAAAAGAATTTGTTAAAATATTTGTTGAAATTTTTGGAAACCATACAGTGTCTTTTATTGTGCACTGCCTTTTGCATTTATCGGAGTGTGTTGAACAATTTGGACCATTGGATAATTTCTCGGCCTATGTATCAGAAAACTTCATGCAATATTTAAAAAGCTTAATTAGGAAACCTTCACAAATATTACAGCAGTTACAGACCATAAAAATATGTTAAATATAAACTATAAAAGAGATTGTGATTCTTATTGCTTAATAAAACAACGTTTTCCTGTAAAAGTTATTGGATTTGGTAAGCAGGCCGAACGTGAAACGATATTATGGCGTATAAATTTGGTAAAGTAGCGGATTTTTTTTTCGAACCTGTAAGCTTTGGGGATTGTAACCTGTAGTAATCTAGATAGCAACATATCAGTATTTTTGAAATCAGATATAACGTATAAATTTTATTCCATGAAATAGAAGGACGAATTTGTGCTGGTACCAATTTTAGATCATTGTTGCCAAAAATTTAACCACTAGAAACCACAAAAATAAAACTTCAACAACAAAATATAAAACTTTACAACATAGCGTTTTTCTTTTATTTTATTCACATTTTCATTAGCAGAATTAAAAAATGGATCAACGTGCCAAAGCGTTTTTCTTTTATTTTATTCACATTTTCATTAGCAGAATTAAAAAATGGATCCGCTCGTCTCCAATTATTCCAAATTTTAAAAACTCGATGAATAGTGATGACATTACTCAGGGTTTTGTAAATTCAACACCAACATTTTCACATCAGCCTTTTGTTTTATTAAAATTCAAATAATTTAAAATTATTTTTTTCTCTTAGAAAAACGATTTTAAATTGGAAACAATTATTATTATCCTTATGATGAGGAACCATCAACTTCGAAAAAAGGTGGCTTTCAACTAGATGATATTTGTGTTGTTCTACTTCCCCAAAACTACTTCCCTAAAGCAGTTTTTTTGTAGTTTAGAAGTACTTAATTTTTGTAGTTTGAAAGTACCTTATTTTTGTGGGAGGGCAAAGGGGGGGGGGGGGCAAAGGGGGAGGGGTTATCGGTATTGTGAGACTAAGCGTCTGCTCCCAGGTTAGGGCGGCTAAGTGTAGCTTTGCAAACATCTTCTCCCCAATTCCTACTCTCACCTCCACGTGGTGCCTCCTGGGGCCTGGTATACCTGGTGGATCCGAACGGTTTTTATGCCAATCGAGAAGCTAGGTCAGGTAAAGAAACGAAATAGGGAGAAAATCCTGTATCCTAAACTGGCAGCCAGTCAGCATACAGGTAGGCGTCTGTTCCCCATATTAGGGGCGGCCTTTCTTTTTATACCTGGCGGTTAAGGTACGTATAAAACGCATCATGAATGTATGATGGAAGAGATGAAGGAAATAAAGCGGATAGGGATATCTACCCAAACGTCGGCAGTTACTACGCCTGCTGGCGGACCTCTCCCCAAAAGGGATAGGTCGCCAGTAGTTTTGGATTTAATGGCAAAACAGACCTCGGCAATTGAAACTGGTAAGTCTTACTCTTGTGTAGTCAAAACTCCTGTAAGTCCCGATAAGACTGCGAACAAAATTCGCATGCATCTTAATGGCATGGACAGGAAATGGCTCACAAGATGGATCAAAGAAGGCAAGACGAAGTAAGAAGCATACTCTATGCTGAAAGAGAAAAAGAGACTGGCGCTGGAAGCACCTTCGACCTCTGGAAACGCAAATGCTCAGACGGAATGTCTGAGTAAAAAGCAAGCGTAACAGATCAGAGGTAGATGAGCATCCAGTTGCGAAAAGAGGTAAGGTCAGAGGTGACAGGAAAATACCATCGGGAGATGGTATGCCCTGCAATGCCTCTGATGACAGATTGAAGATCGCGATCATCGACAGAGCTCATCCGGAGGGAAAAATTCTCCTGGGAAACCAGAAGATCCTGAAGGATAGCCTTGAATCCTGTAAGATTGAAGCGATAGCGGCAGAACCAGAAGGCTTTATACCCCACTTTGAGTGGAGTCGCTTCTCTGCTTCTCTGGTGATGTTGGGAGTTTCGAACGAGTCCTTAGTGACTCTCAAAAATGTATCTGGATGGATCTATTATTTATCCAGAAAGATACAGATTAGTTGTTATAATAGATAACTCGCCCGGTAACAAAAATATGAATATAAGTTAAATATTAAATATAAATTAAACGTTTACATACAAATTTATTAAAAATATTAAATTACATTTCCTTCACTCGAATTTATTTAATCATGAGAATTTAAATAAATAATTTTTCACAAAGAACTACTAAAAATAATTTACACGCGCATAATTAATTTTGCAATCTTGCAAAATACATAATTTATATAATTAAGAATAATAATAATTTTAGGCAGTCTGAATTAGTTGTCTGAAGTGTAAAACCAGTAATGAAAAGTCTGAAGTTCCGATCGTACATAAACTTACTTTTTAATTTTGTATTCAGTTAAATAAACGTTAAGTTAAATAAATGTTTCAATAAAAATAAATTTTATTTTAAATTGTTTTTATTTTTTTAAACCTGGAAAAATCCTTAATAAAAACTGGCGCAGTCGGTAGGATGTTTACGTTTCAACGTTTAATAGCATATCTAACATTAAAATTTTGCCAAAAGAAATGGTAAAACTAATTAAAAACTCAGTGAAAAATAAGTTAATTTAAATAATACTTTATCAAAAGAAGTGACAAAAATAATTATTAATTGATAAATTTAAACTGAATAAAATATACAAACTTTTACAGTAGAAGTGAAAAAAGTGAAAAATTTTAAACAATTACTTAATATTTATCAGCAGAAGTGATTTTACATTTCTTCAATATTTTTTTTTTTAAATATATTAACTGTGGCTGAATATTTGAGAAACTTAAAATTAATTAAAGTATAAAAAAAAATTAAACACTTACTTAATTTAATTAAATAAATTATAAATTAGTGCCCAAAATATATAAAGATATATATAAATTACATACATAAATCGGAAATATTAATTTAAATAAAGAGGAAAAATAAATAATACATAGTTTTAAAATTAAAGTGTATTTAAAATCAACAAGGTGCAAAAATATCAATAAAGTAAATCAACAAAACAAAAGCAGAACAACGAAGTAGTAAGTCAACATTTTCAAAGGAGCAGATATTCAACACATCAACAACATCTAGAAGTTTCAACAGAAAAAAAACAAAAGAAGGTGATACCTATAATAATTCAAATACCAGGTATGAGTAGATAATAAATAATGAACAATAATAATTTTGTAGTAAACGATATTGAAAATATAACGAATTTAGTAAATTCAATTAGTTTTAATAATACAAACGAAAGTAATTCTGATAGTGTTTTTTTCGATTAATAATAACGAACGCGTAATAATTAATAATAAATACTCCTACACCCAACAATTTTAATTTCCCTACGAGAACAATGGCTACGTTAACTCTCACCATAGATCCTTTAAAATACCTCCAAAGACTTCCTGATTTTTTTGGCGACTATAGATAATTACAAAACTTTATAGATTTAATTGACAAAATTCATCCCACTCTCTTAAAATACGATGACCTAGGACAAAGTATATTTTCTGATTTAATAAAATCAAAACTTAAAAATAAAGCTAGGGAAGTAATAGAAATTAATAACCACGTAACTAGTTGGCTAGAAATAAAAGAAATTTTAATAAATAATTTTGGAGATAGATTAAGTTTGGAAGAATTATTTTACCAACTACGTGGCACTACATTTAAAGGCAATTGTTTAGATTGCTTTAACGGAATTAAAATAAATTTACGAAGATTAAACGTAAAAACTAGATTAACTATAAATGACGATTTAAGCATTAGAGAACAAACAATAACTAATAATAAAAATTCCGCTTTAGTAATATTCAAAAATAAAATACCAGAACCAATGAAGTAGATATTATATTGTAGAAATCCTGTCAGTTTAGAGGCTGCCATGGATATTCTTTACGAGGCCGGTTACATACATAAGTTTAGTAAAAATAACCCATTAAATGGAAATTCTCATAAGTATCAAACCTCAAGTCCAAAATACCATAACAAAAATCATACCTCAAATAATAATAATACTAATAATAGTGGTAATAATAATGAAATAATTTTAGAAATCCAAATCATATAGATGAAAATAAAACGAATTATACTGTAAGAAATTTTAATAGAAATCAAAACTATTCAAGGTATCCTAATAATAATTTTGATAACTATAATAATTCTCAAAGTCAAAGATATTATAATAATTCAAGGCCACAAAACAATGCACAAATTTCAAGACAAATTCCCGAAAATCCTTTTAGACAAAATCCTTTTCCAAATATTCAAAACAATCAAAATAACCAAAATCGCCCACATCCTCCAGAACCTATGGATATATGGATATAAATACGAATGAAACTATAGAAACCAATTTTATAAACTTTTCAATCACAACTCCTGAAATTGCATTACCATATATTCTGGTAGAAAATAAAAATAAAATATTAAAATTCTTAATAGGCTCTGGTGCAATGCATTCTATAATAAATCCTGAATTGTGTGGTCCCGAGGTTCGAACACCTTTAGAAAAAACAATTCTTTTAAGGACAATAAACCAAGAGGTTCAAATAAAAGAAAAAGCAATTATTTCTCTTTTCAAGGAAATATGAAACCCTTCTAATAAAGTTGAAATGTACATATTTCCCTTTCATAAATATTACGATGGCCTCATAGGAAATGATATTTTGATACCACTTAAATCTAAAATTGATTACGAAAATCAAATTCTTCAGACTCAATATAAAAAAATAAAACTTAATTTTTTCAATAACAAACAAGACTTTAGTGTACAATTAAACACTAAAGGAGATTTTGAAGCGACCATCCCTGTTTTACAAAAAGACGGTTTAGCCTATCTTAAAGAAAAGAAGTCTTCAGATGGCAAAATTACTTTACATGAGGGAATATATAATGTCAATAATTACACTGTTAAAGCACAGTTTCATAAAGAATGCAATAGCAATCATGTCGTTAATTTTACACCTTTTGAAACAGAAATCGTAGATGAAATTTTTTTTAATATAATAGAGGAACCTGAAAATAAATCAATTCTTGAACAAATCGTAAAGACCATTTAAACGCCGAAGAAAAGAAAGAACTTTTTAAATGTAATAATAAAATTTTCTATAAAGATAATTCTCATTTGGGTTTTACTAATGTAACATAAAATAAGAACTACCAATGATGTACCAATTTTCGCAAAATCGTATAGATACCCCTATGCACATAAACAAGAAGTCGAAAAACAAATAAACGAAATGCTTGAGAAATGTATTATTCGCCATAGTAAGTCACTATTTTCAGCACCTGTCTGGATTGTCCCAAAGAAGGCGGACGCCAGCGGTAAAGTACAATGGCGCATTGTGATCGATTACGAATGCCTTTCGGCCTGAAAAACTTTCCTATCCCTAAAACGCCAAAGCAGATAAAACAATTTTTAGGCCTTACCGGTTACTATAGGAAATTTATTCAAGATTACTCAAAAATTGCCAAACCAATAACTATATATTTAAAAAAAATAAAAAAATTAATATAAATGATCCTGAGTATATTAAAAGTTTCGATATTCTAAAGACTCTGCTAATAAATGAACCAATTCTAAAATACCCAGATTTCCAAAAAACGTTTACTATAACAATGGATGCGAGTAACTTTGCCATTGGTGCAATACTCTCCCAAGGTGGACATCCGATTTGTTATGCTAGTCGAACACTAAATGACCATGAACAACACTATGGCACAATAGAAAATGAACTATTGCTAGTTGTTTGGGCAACAAAATACTTTCGTCCTTATGTATTTGGACGAAAATTTATAATAGAAACCGACCATAAGCCACTACAATGGTTGTTTTCTATAAAAGAGCCAATTCTAAACTTGTAAGATGGGGATTAAAATTATCAGAATTTGACTACTAAATTAAGTATAAGAAAGGAGCGAAAAATGGCAATGCAGATGCCTTATCACGCATCGAAGTAAATACTTGTGAAAATTTTGAAAAACGTGAATTTACACTAAGTGATTCCCCTTTAAATATATTCAAAAATCAAATAATAATTTCTAAAACACATTCAGGTTCATTAAAAATTAAAAACATAAAAATATTTAACAAGGATAGAAAAATAATAAATTTAAAAGAATTGAATGAAGAAACAGCAATTACTATATTTAAATCCCATTTTAACCCAAAAAACTTAAACGCAATTTTTATAAAGGACTTAGAATTTTGTAAAATTTTAGAGAAAATTTATTTTAATCATTTCGCAAATAATTTAAAAGTAATTAAGTGCAGTAAAATATTAGAAGATATTACAGATGAAGAAAAGCTAGCAAACCTAATAGAAAAAGAACATTTAAAAAATAATCATCGAGGCATAGCAGAAGTTTTTAAAGAATTAAGACTACAATATTTTCACCCAAAATTATATGACAGAATATCTAAATTAATAAATAATTGCGACATTTGTAATATAGAAAAATATGATAGGAAACCAATCAAACATAAACTACAAATAACAGAAACACCAGAACGACCCAATCAAATTGTACATGCAGATGTATTTTATACATTACAGAAAAATATGTTTGTTACCTTTATAGATAAATTCAGCAAATATGCCCAAGCTATTAAAATAAATGCTAGAAATTGGACAGAGTTTAAAAGGGTTATTTTACAATACGTTTCAGTAGTAGGAAAAATAGAAAAACTCATAGTAGATAACGAATTAGGTCTAAAAGCGAGACCATTGACAGATTTTTTAAGAAGTGAAAACATAGCCATATATTTTGTATCTAGTAGTAACCACACTTCTAATGCAGATGTAGAAAGATTACACAATACCATAAATGAACATCTGAGGATTTTAAGACATAATATATACATACCGATACAGTAGAAGAAAAAATACTTAAAGTTATATATTTTTATAACAATACCATACATTCAACTACTAATAAAAAACCAATAGATTTTAATAATGGTAAAGTAAAAGATGATGAATATGCTGAAATAAGAGATAGAATAATTAATATTAAAGAAAAAGTTATTAATAAAATAAATCATAGAAAAGACTTCGAAGTAGAGTCAGGTCCAAATTTTATTATAGATATTAGGGGAGGTAAAAATCACGCAAAATTTAGAAAAATAAATACAGAAAGGATAGACGAAAATCATATTAGAGATACAGACAACGGTTTAAAATACTATAAAACTCATTTAAAGAAGAAAAAGAGATTTCAAGACAATAACTTTCCAACTATTATTGCAAAATCGCAAAAACAAAAATATAAAGGAAAATTTTTTATTCCAGTCGAAAATGATCCGGATAATATTCCCCATTGTTCTAATAGTCTTCCCTCTGTGCACGTCACAAGTAATTGAAGTCCAAAATCTTGATAATAATAACGGATATGTAACAATAAAGATAGAAGATAAAAGAATCATTAATAAATTTAGTAAAATTATGCATTTGATAAATATTACAGAATATGAAAATACTAAAAATGAAATTTTTAATAATATTAGAACCATGGAACAAAAAGCAAATATTTTAAAACCCATGTATTCTACAATTATTCATAATTATAACCTATTGGAAAAAAAAATAAATACACTAAAACCACATATTAGAAAAGCGAGAGGTCTTATTGACATTTTAGGTAAAGGATTAAAATATGTAGCGGGAACGATGGATCATGAAATAAAAGATAAATTGGACGCATTAGTTAGAAATAATAAAAACCTTTTGTATGAGAATAACAAACAAGTTCGTATTAATGGCGAAATTTCTCAGCAAATACAAAATATTATAAACTCTCAACAGGAAGCTATTTCTAATTATTTAAATAAATATATTTATCAAACAGAAAATAAAATAACACAATTAGAAGACGATGTAGAACAAATAGTACTAACAAGTAAATTAGGTATGCTTACTAAAAATATTCTTACAGATGAAGAATTAAATCTTTTACATGACCTAGAATCTTTAAAAGATATTAAGATTGTTGTGGCATTTCATTCAGAAAAAATCGTAATTGTTGTTTTAATACCAACTTATAACGAAAACACGCTATCAAAAATTTTAATAGAACCAATAACAAATAGAGAAAATAAATCAGTATATTTAAATGACTACAAATTATTAATCTATAATAAGAATATTTTTAAACCTTATGTAAAAGATAACTTAATGAAAAATTTAATCGAAATTGAAGATAGAAATTGTATTGCTAACATAATTAACTTTAAAGAAGCACATTGCCAAATGCAAGAAGATATAAAAAACGAAATTAAAGAAATTGTACCGGGAATTTTAATTACAAAAAATATGAATAAATTGATAATAAATCAAAATTGTAACAATCTAAATATTAGTATATCGGGAGATAATTTAATAAAATATAAAGATTGTAATTTAAAAATAAATAACGTTTTATATGAAAATTATTTTAAGAACGTTCATGATAAAGTAATATTACCTTCTATACAACTAAAGTAAAAGAAAATAAAACTGTAAATTTTGTTAAATTTGAAGAGATTCATATAAATCATATAAAAAACAATAGAGAAAAATTAAATGAAATTGTATCAAATAAATAACAAGATTATGTCATTAATATATCAATTAATTTCCTAATTATTTTAATTATTGTAATTGTATTAATTTTATTTGTAAAATTTTACTTGTTAAAGAAAAAAGATAAAATTGTAATAAGAACTTCGTCGGAACCTCAGACTAATGGTGGGGGTGTTATAATAGATAACTCGCCCGGTAACAAAAATATAAATATAATTTAAATATTAAATATAAATTTACATACAAATCTATTAAAAATATTAAATTACATTTCCTTCACTCGCATTTATTTAAATCGTGAGAATTTAAATAAATAATTTTTCACAAAGAATTAATAAAAATAATTTACACGCGCATAATTAATTTTGCAATCTTGCAAAATACATAATTTATATAATTAAGAATAATAATAATTTTAGGCAGTCTGAATTAGTTGTCTGAAGTGTAAAACCAGTAATGAAAAGTCTGAAGTTCCGATCGTACATAAACTTACTTTTTAATTTTGTATTCAGTTAAATATACAGTGTTTCAATAAAAATAAAATTTTATTTTAAATTGTTTTTATTTTTTTAAACCTGGAAAAATCCTTAATAAAACTAGTAGTATCCCAAGACCAGAAGGTGTAGGTAGGGAGGCAGAAAATAAGGAAACTAATCCTAGCAAGATAGATGAAGATCTTGATTCTTTGCTAGGTGCAGTAGGGGATTTATGAATGGCGGAATCTGAGGTGGGTACAGACCTTGGCAGTTTGACTGACGAGGATACCTTAACTGATGACCTAAATATAACCGCTATTTTTACAGGTACAAACGTAGTAGAGTCCCCTTTGATGGACATTACTACGGCAGAGAAAGGGTGTAGTAGTTCAACAACATGAAGATAGTCCAAGCTAATCTTCATCGTAGTTGTACAGCTACCAACAAATTAAAGGAATACCTACTTAGAGGAGTAAATGACATAGCGCTGATACAAGAACCATGGACTAAGGACAACGTGGTTCGGGGGTGGAGCGCAAACGAATTTCAGATATTGGTAGACCCAGATCGTGTATTGTTGCAAAAAGTTAGTAGCAAGGATAACGTTGTGGTCCTTTGGAATCTCAGAAATGGGATAAACTCCACGGAAATACTGTTGACTTCTTGTTACTTACCGTATGACTCGTCATATCCACCACCAACTACGGATATGAGGAAGGCGGTAGAATATTCCATGATGAAACAAAAGGAGATAATAATTGGATGTGACTCCAACGCTCACCACGAAGTTTGGGGTAGTACAGACACAAATGAAAGGGGTAAGTCACTATTTGAATTTTTAGTCAGTAGCGAACTCTTTCTATTAAATAAAGGTTGCAAATCCACCTTTATGAACAAAAATAGGAGACAGGTTTTAGATATAACACTTTCTTCGAAGCGAATCCACGATAGTGTCCGTAATTGGCGAGTCTCAAACGAGCCAACCTTTTCAGATCACGCGTGGATTTGTTTTGAAGTAATATCTGAACATAGAATAGGTAATAGCTATAGGAACCCACAGAAAACAAATTGGCAATTATATAGGGAAAATTTAGACAATAGGTTACTTACACACCCTGCGCCTATTTCTATAGACACAGCTACGGTTATCGAGTCAGAAGTTGCATTCCTGACAAGCTCGATGATAGGTGCTTTGAAGCGGCTTGTCCGCTCAAAACAGAAGGTAAAAAAAGAGAACAACCTTGGATGAGTGGCCAAATTCTGAACCTCAGAAAGGAAGTCAGGAGGCTTTTTAACAGAGCAAAAAATTATGATTTAGGACAAATTTGTAGTGTGAGCGAGGGGGCCAGGTTGAAGAAAATCCTAGTAAAAACTAACACTCAGCCGGAACTATTAATGCACGAAGACAGAATCCACTTAGGCAGAAGAATCATTAAATATACTACTTGAAGCAAATTTTCCAGAATGCCTAAACAATCTGGAAGAGCAAGATCAAAACGTGGATATAGTCGACTCCAGACTATCTCTACTGGACACACAGGAGCTAATATCTATTGAGAAAATTAAATGGGCAATTGACTCATTCAAGCCATTTAAATCACCTGGCATAGATGGAATATATCCCGTCTTCTTGAAAAACGCGAATGAGACACTACTAGATAGGCTATGTAAAGTATACAGAGCCTGTCTTGAAATGGGTTACGTTCCGGTTGAAATGAAAAAATCGAAAATAATCTTCATACCAAAACCTGGAAAAAGTAACTATGCCTTAGCAAATTCATACAGGCCAATAACCTTGACCTCGTTTCTACTGAAGACTATGGAGAGACTAATTGAATTAGAACTGAGAACATCAATACCAATCTCAGAACTGTCGAAACACTAGCATGCATATTGTAAAGGAAGGTCAGTGGACTCAGCCCTGCACAGCGTTGCATGTATAATTGAGAAATCATTCTCAGTGAAGGAAACTACCTTAGGGATGTTTATCGACATTGAAGGTGCTTTCAACTACGTCGATACGGAGTCAATCATAAGGAGGCTTACGTGTAAAGGGGCGGAGAGTCAAATAGTTAACTGGATAGCCTCTATGTTAATAAGTAGGAGAATACAGGCTAATTTCGGGGACTCCAAGAAGGTGGGGCACGCCAAAAACGGTACCCCACAAGGTGGTATATTATCACCATTTCTATGGCTTCTAGTCATGGATGACTTACTCATGGAGTTATCGGAAGGGAGTTATAAGGTTGTCTGACATGCAGACGATCTGGCTATCCTAGTCACAGGGAAATTTGAGACAACGCTAACCTCGCTAATGCAAAGTGCGATAACTCTTATGATCAACTGGGCAACAAGAAACGGACTTAGAGTTAACCCGACAAAAACTGAGCTTTGTCTTTTCTCTCGGAGACGGAGGAATCCCAGTCTAATCCTCCCAAAAATTGGTAACAGTACTCTCGTACTGGTAAAAGAAGTTAAATTTTTAGGTATCATTCTTAATAAGAAAATGCAATGGAGACAGCATCTCGACCAAAGAGCTGGCAAAGCCACACAAATCTTCTGGATCTGTAGAAATGCAATTGGGGCAAAATGGGGTTTATCTCAAAAGATAATTAACTGGATTTATACAAGTATTAAAAGACCTATACTAACACATGGGGCTTTGATATGGTGGAAAGCACTGGAGACTGTTACAAACAGGAAAATATACGAGAGAGTTCAACGCCAATGCTGCCTAGGTATCTCAGGGGCAGTGAGAACAACGCCTACTAAAGCATTGGAAACTATTCTCTTCATACAACCGATTGAAATTCATGTGACAAAGTTGGCGGCAAATTCTGCCATACGCTTCAGCTTAAATGGCCTTTATAATAAAAACAATTCACACTTACCGCATTGTAATATTTTAATGTAATCAGGGAGGCAGGTTGTCACCTTGAACAAGAATGTGACTACCAGGCGGTTACAATGGAATTCAAGAAGAGTTATAATATTAGGATACCGTCCAGAGGAGAATGGGAAAATGGACACCCCATTCGCACAAATGCACGCACGGTTTTTACGGATGGCTCAAAAATGGAATCGGGATGTGGCGCAGGTATATCCACACTAGGCAGCAAAGCTGGGACAAGCTCCTAGTGTGGATATTTGTGCAAGGATCGGGAAGGAAGGAGACAAGGACTCTTCTCTCCACTTTGTCTCCAAAGTGTACTACGGGCCCTAGTGACCTAAGTGCGTGGAGGACTTAATCCTCCATCCTTTCAAACAAACCAACCTTATTTTTGTATTTTAAAAGTACTTTAATTAAGAAATAAATAAATTACCAATTACAAAAAAAATAAATTTAAAATTAATTACGTATAAAAGTTTTTTATAAGTCATTATAAAATGAAATTCGTTTTAAAAGAATTATTAAGTAATTATATCTAAAAATATTTATTAATTAAAAAATATAAAGAAATTTTTCTCATTTAAATAAATACCAAGAAATATCAAAGGGGTAAGTATTGATTTTGCAAAAAAAAAATTTTTTGTTTATTTTTGTGTTTTTAATATGTACATTATCAAAAATATGGTTATAAATAGAGAATGGATAAAACAACAAGAAACAAAATGAGCTGCTTGGCACGTGCATATAAATTGGATGTGGAGACATATAAGGAAATAATAAATAATTCAAACATAGAACATGAGGACTGTGCTTTATCACCATGGGAAAATAGATATGAAACGGAAATCCAAGAGGTACACGAAAATGAAATTTTAATGGACAATAGATATGATACCCAAATCATGGAATCCGAAAATGAAAATTATATTTCCATAAATGATGGAAATAACAGCGATGAAAATTTAGATTCCAGTGTATATCAAAATAAGATTTCAACCAATTTACGGAATTGGGATTTACAAAATAAAATTTCTCACACAAACATTGATTCCTTATTAAAAACTCTTCGTAATTCAGATATAGTAGGATTACCATTAACGGTCAGAAAGTTGCTGGAAGCAGATTCATCTACTTTACACATTATTGACAAATCTTCAGGAGAATATTATCATTTTGGTATACAAAATTACTTCTAAGTCGTTCCCGTTTCTCCATAATGAGTTCAGTGTATCGATTGATATTAGTATAGATGGGTTAAATCTTTTCAACAGTTCACGCAGAGTACTATGGCCGATTATTGGTTCTTTTTCAAAATTTAGTTCTGAAAAACCATTCCTTATAGGTTGCTTTTCAGGAACATCAAAACCTGAAAAGGTAAATGATTTCTTAAAATGGTTAACAGACGAACTTATTATTTTGAAGGATCGTGGAATTCAAATTGGAAAATCGAATCCACAATTAAAAATTTTTGAAGTAAGAGCTTTTATTTGTGATAGTCCGGCTAGAGCTTATGTTACTGGAGTGCAGTATCAAAATGGGAAACACAGTTGTCCGAAATGTAACCAGAAAGGAACTTTTATTTTGAAAAGAATAGCTTTTCAACCACAAGTTTGTTCTTCTCGATCTGTTTACAGTTTCCAAAATAGACTTCACAAGGAGCACCACAGAGAAGACTTTCAAGTCAATGATACAATTATATTAGAGAAAGCTAATATAGGTATGGTGTCACACTTTCCACTAGATGCAATGCATCTTGTTGATTTGGGTTGATTTGGGTCTCCAATTATTCCAAATTTTAAAAACTCCATGAATAGTGATGAGATGACATTACTCAGGGTTTTGTAAATTCAACACCAACATTTTCACATAGGCCTTTTGTTTTATTAAAATTCAAATAATTTAAAATTATTTTTTCTCTTAGAAAAACGATTTAAAATTGGAAACAATTATTATTATCCTTGTGATGAAGAACCATCAACTTCGAAAAAAGGTCGCTTTCAACTAGATGATAATGATTCTGGGCTGGACATCCAACTGAATCACAGTCTTCTCAATTTGTAAGCTGAAACTCAATGTTCTCAATTCTTATTCGAGCAATTAGAAAATAATGATGAGGCATCAACATCAGAACCACCCACACAAGAGAATAATACCAATAAATTTTTTTTTTAATAATGATAGTAATAATGATAATAGCCCTGTTTTTTTGTAGACGGGTATATTGTATTGCAAAATTTTTGCAAAAAAACGATTCACTGAAAATAAGGCGAAATTTTTTTTATTTCAATCACAATTGAATTTATCAGCTGATAATTTTTTTTTAAATCACATTAACTTTGAGTTTTATAAAAGTAAAAAAAAAATCATCAAATATCATTAAAAAATATAAAACTTGCTTTTTTTCTTTAATAAATTGCCATTTTTGTAAAAAAAAAACATAGGCTATGCCTTTTTGGTCCAATGTATTTGAAATAAATGAAATAAAATTAAATGAAACGGAATATTGACAACAGAGTCATCTACATGTCATATTATTAACTATTTATCAATTACAATTCATTTGCAATATATAAATAACTACTGTAATTCTCATTTTTTTGCCAACAAATTGTTGTTGTTTTCAATGTAAAAATTTGCTGTACAATATACCCGTCTACAAAAAAACAGGGCTAATATTAATAATAATGAGCAACAAATAATATTATTGCAGCAAATTCTGAATAAATTAAGTTCAATTGAACAAACATTGAATAAAAATTCAATGGATATTAAAAATTTGGATAAACAAGTGCAGGAAATTAAGTTAATTGTAAGAATATAAAAATATTTAAATTATTATCATATGTATTACTTTTTTAAATTCTTTTGTAAGGTTGCTTAAAAAAATCCAACAGAAATGGCAACTAATAAGTTAATTAGAGAAAATATTATATATGCCAAAAAATCAACAGATATGCTGAAGAAATTAACTGGAAACGAAAAATCGGAAAGTGACGTATTAATAGAGAAGCTATTTCCAATTGATAGTGTAGAAGAATTAAATGAATTAGAATCCAAATTATTACAAGATTTGGATTTTGCAGAATCATTGGTATTTATTATTTATATATATTTAATATTAATATTTATATTCTATTTTATTTTTTATTTCGTTTCACTTGCAGATAAAATATTTTATGCGTTTTAAATGCTCAATAGATTCTATTGGCGTCGCATTCACATTTATTCGGAGTGACAAATTATTCAATAATTTCAATTTAATGGGCAAAGCTGGAAAATTAGGCTTGAAAAATTTCAAACTTTTCAACAAAATATTTTATGATAAGAGCATATTTTTAATATTACTGGAAATTGTAAAATAATATTTATATGTATTTTTAGATGGATGCGGATATGTTGCAGGACAACTGATGTTCGACCGGGAATTGCGAAAAAGCATCATAAAATCGCATAATCGATTTAAAAAATAAAGAACAATAAACAACAAATATTTTTTTTCATTGAACGACGAAACCCCTACATTATAAGTACATACACTAAGTACTTTTAAAAGTATTTCCACTAAGTACTTTTAAAATTAATTCCAGTAAGTACTCTTAAAAGTACTTCGAGTCAGTACTTTCAAAAGTACGTAAAAACTTGGCATGAAACCATATAAATTCTTGGATTTTTATAGTGCTAGCTATGTTAATCTATTACTTATCAATATAAAAAAAAAACCAAAACTAAATTCAAAATACATATAATTTAATTAAAATTACTTATTGTCAATATATTGTCAATATATATACAGTGAGCCCAAAAAGAGTTCGTACACTAGCAAAATTTGCATACGAAATATAAAAACCAACAGGTACACGTACAGTTAAAATTAAATCATTAAATGAAAATAATGTTTACATTTTAGAGAGGCATTTATTATGTAAATTTACAGAAAAATAAATTTGGGTTCTTTCCAAGCGGATATGATAAAAATACATATGATATTATCGAACACTCTAACAGCTAAAATTAATGCCCAAAAAGTCTTCGTACGGCACGGTTATTTATGAGTGATTTAGTTTCTCATGCGAAATGGATTACTTCATGAGTTTTAATACCTAGCCAGGGGTGGTATTACGTGAACTGATTAGTGACTATCATATACAGTTTTGCATAGAAATTTAACTGTAATTTTAAAATCACTATTTTTCTAGGAATTTTCCGGTTAATTGTTTTATGAATTGTTTTTGAAAATGTTTTTTTCTACGAATTAGCTTTTCTATGAATTTTTTTCTACGAATTGTCCGCAATTCCCGGTCGAACTGATGTTCGACCGGGAATTGCGAAAAAGCATCATAAAATCGCACAATCGATTTAAAAAATAAAGAACAATAAACAACAAATATTTTTTTTCATTGAACGACGAAACCCCTACATTATAAGTACATACACTAAGTACTTTTAAAAGTATTTCCACTAAGTACTTTTAAAATTAATTCCAGTAAGTACTCTTAAAAGTACTTCGAGTCAGTACTTTCAAAAGTACGTAAAAACTTGGCATGAAACCATATAAATTCTTGGATTTTTATAGTGCTAGCTATGTTAATCTATTACTTATCAATATAAAAAGAAAAACCAAAACTAAATTCAAAATACATATAATTTAATTAAAATTACTTATTGTCAATATATTGTCAATATATATACAGTGAGCCCAAAAAGAGTTCGTACACTAGCAAAATTTGCATACGAAATATAAAAACCAACAGGTACACGTACAGTTAAAATTAAATCATTAAATGAAAATAATGTTTACATTTTAGAGAGGCATTTATTATGTAAATTTACAGAAAAATAAATTTGGGTTCTTTCCAAGCGGATATGATAAAAATACATATGATATTATCGAACACTCTAACAGCTAAAATTAATGCCCAAAAAGTCTTCGTACGGCACGGTTATTTATGAGTGATTTAGTTTCTCATGCGAAATGGATTACTTCATGAGTTTTAATACCTAGCCAGGGGTGGTATTACGTGAACTGATTAGTGACTATCATATACAGTTTTGCATAGAAATTTAACTGTAATTTTAAAATCACTATTTTTCTAGGAATTTTTCGGTTAATTGTTTTATGAATTGTTTTTGAAAATGTTTTTTTCTACGAATTAGCTTTTCTATGAATTTTTTTCTACGAATTGTCCGTAGAAGAAATACCAACATGATGGTGCCCCAATCCCCAAGTTACTATGGCCAAAATGTGAATGGCTTCTTGTGTGAAAAATTCACAAATCGATATGGTTTGCAAGGAACGGTTTAATACATTGGCCTGCAAGATCACCATATTATGTACATATGTGAGTTACAAATTGGAAATTTGATTAAATAGAAGAATAGAATGATAGAATGAATATTGGTTTAGTTCTATTTTAATTTATACTCATTTCTACTCTGATTCGTGTTTTCAATGCGATGTTATTATTTTAGAAGATCCAGGTAGTAAAATATATATAAAATAAAATCAATTTCTTTTTAATTCCATGAATTGTACAGAAAAACTTTTAAAGTATGTATACTTTGTTTGGGATTTATTTGAATCCTTAACGATCGCAGTAACAAAATATGAGTACATCTACATATATTCCACTATGATAGCTAAGCATAATTTGGATTTGTTCGTTTGTGTGCTCTATTTTAATTATTTCCATCGCGTTGTTCTTCTTTGCGTAATAGCTCTAATTTAATTTCATGTTCTCGGGCCTTTAAACGTAAAGAAGCTATAGACGAACTTCTTCTATCGTCAGTTGGAGCAACTAAATGAACACAGTCTGTTTGTGATGATGACTTAAATATAGATGAATCGTTTCTCACAGCGGAAATGTTTGCTAAAAATGAGTGAAATGAAGAGGATGAATATGTAGTTGATGGTACCGTGAGAGATGTAGTCCTGAAAATATAATATAATGTTGTATTATATTTAGTAATTTCAATTATATTATATGAATAATACAAAAAATATTTGAATTACCTTGAAGTTATAAAATCAATCGGTTTATCTTTCGAAGCACAGACTGCAGAAAATCTATGTGATGTATTAAATGAAAAAGCGTCATTTGGTTTTCTTAAATTAAAACTGAGTTTTGTAAAAGCGTTAGCAGGTAAAACCGAACTCATCACAGCTTGGCTTGTTCCTGGAGATCTTTGTAGAAATAAATTATATGGATGATTTTGAGGTCCAACCTTCTCTTGTTTTCTCCACTTTGCTCGCCTATTTTGAAACCATACCTAAAATTAAATATTATTATATAATATAGTATATGCTATAACCGCTGATCAATAAGAAAAATCTATCGTCGTCTGAAAATTAGTTTGGTCCATACGCCATTTTCGTGTTTTTTGACTTAAGCATGGGAACAAACAAATGGACCTCTTTCAGAATCTTTCGTCAGTTTTTTAAAAATCTTATTGGTTGCTGAGAAATTTTTAACGATTTGTATTTTCGATTTGGGCCATATCCCAGTTTTTGGCGTATGGAACAATAAGCCCATACATATCTTAAAAAATTTTTTGCCACAACAATTAATTTAGTCCATAACCATTATCAATATGCGTGGAACAATATTTTTTTTACATTTATGAGATGAGAATTAGTTTGTTCTACGTTCATATGAAATTAGTTGGCATACAATTTATCGTATGGATATGGTACAAACTGAAACAAAATTTTGTTAAAAATTTAGCCCATATCCATAGCCCTAATACATGTGGTCGGTAAAACTATATAAGAAACAAAAATAGTTTATTAAGTTATTTCGGTCAAAAACGGCATGATGATAGTTAATGTATCTAGATATGATAAGTAATTATCTTGGTCTGATCCTATAAGAGTTTGCCAGTCATACTGTAAAATAATCTAGGTTTCGAGTCACATGAACAGTAAGTATCGATAAGATAGTTTTATGTACGGCTGGATTTATAAGATCCTAAATGGGGATTTAAAAATAATTCAAGTCGGGTTAGTGGTTATGTGTGCTCATATGTTCTGGATGATAACATCTGTTTTGCACTAAGGTTAACTACATGCCATAGGCAATATCTACCTATACTTAATAACCCTAAAACCTGAAACTCTTTCTTAACCCGTATATCTCTTTTCTTAGGATTTGTTGAGATTGATAGAAAAATTTATTTTATTTTTATTTTATTTCATTTTTTATTTAAAATGTGGACGATACATACAACGTTTTCAAGGTTTTCCAACGTTTACAACGTTTTCCATCAAAATGATCTTATAAATTTTATGGTTATCCTAATTTCTTACTTCATAATTACTTGACTAAAGCTATTTGATGAGTTCCGTGGCTGGAACGGAGACCAATGATACCTATACGGTATAATATTAAACAAGAAAACACGACAGTCTTAATTAATAGTCAATTAATGATTCTAATTTCTAATGAACTTTAAGTTCTAATTCTAATTAAAGTTAATTTCTAATGAGTTAAACTACATAATGTTTGTTTTTCACATATGATGGAGATATAAGATTTACTTGGCGAATATATTTGAAAATAACTTAAGGGCGTTTGTGTTTTTATATATCTTTTGATAGATATAATAATAATTTTTTAAACTATTGAAATAAATAAAGAATTTTTTAAGCAATGGTTTTAAATAATATTTTAAAATAATAATATTTGAATAATGTTTAGGAATTTGGTTTCATTTTAATCCCTGATTTGGAATTTGTTATGAGTATATTACATTTATTTTTAATATAGTAATTTAAATTTTACTTAATCTCAAAATTAAAATTTGATTAATAAATTCCAACATTTTTCAAAAGATCTATGTTTTGTTTACCAAAACATTGTTGTTCTATTAATTTTTAATTTTTAATTTTGCATTAAATTTTACATTCTAATCTAACTTTCATCCCCATTTGACATATGCTGTTCCAAAGATCCCTCGCCATTTTAGTATGAATAAATAGTAACACATACTAGCACTGCTTTTCAAAAAGATATGGCAATGCGCATATCTTCCAACTTCATTCTTATATAGATATAGATATTGTGACGTGTGTTCTTATATAGATATAGATATTGTAACTTCATTCTTATATTCAAATATAGATATTGTGACGTTATGCACAGAACAGTGTCAAAATGAAACGCAGGAATGCCATATCTTATACATATATTTGTATCATGCTTTTCAAACTAATTTTAGAAAAATTTTATGATCCTAATTACATGCAACATAACATACCACATACGCAAAAAAAACCAAGAGCTACATAACTAAGGAATAACGAACCTCCTCTGCATCTTTTGGTCTAGACTGCTTAGAAGCTTATACAAAATTAAAAAAAACTGAACGTGTTTTATTTTATAAATTTCCGTGATTAAATATTATATATACAATATTTATATTTAAAAGAACTTTATTTTAACTAGATTGTTCCATATCCAAATCAGATTGGTCCACCTCCTACAATGTTAACAAAGTAATGCAAAATGTTTGGATATGGAACCAACTGAAAAATTTCAGTTTCATTAAAACTGCAATCACTTATTATTCTGTGTTGCTATATCACGTTCATGAAAAATTAAATTTAAATTCATTAGTATGTACAGATTATACATACAGTTAAATTTTTCTAACGGCTAGTTTTAAATTTATTTACCTTGAAACTTAAAAGTTGACTTACTCGAAATAAGGTAAATGGCGTGTATGGACCAAATCAATGTTCAGTCGATGCTATAATGATGATTAAAATGAATGTATAACATGACTAAAGCTGTTGTTTGGTTGAACATATTTCTTAGCTATACTTTTTCACTATATATGCTAAATTTATTTTTCACTTATGTAAATGAATGTGTGTATAGGAAATGTTTACCTGTATTCTGGCTTCAGTTAGACCAATTTTTAACGCAAGTTCTTCTCTAAAATTTAAATAGTATAAAAAATAAAGTAATTATATTTTTCATTTATTATGATAAATTTAATTTCTCTATATTATATTTATTTTATTTTTAAGAAATGTGAAAATAACTTACCTAGTAAAAACATCAGGATAATGTGTCCTCGAAAATGATTTTTCTAATTCCTCTAATTGAAAACTTGTAAAAGTTGTTCTGTATCGCCTCTGTTTACCCTTTGAATTAAAGTTAGTTATTTCATCTTCACTATAATCATCTGAATCGCACTTGATGTCATCCTGGGATGCCATACATTCTTCAGCAGGATAAATATCATATATATAGGTTAAAAAATTTATAGTTGCTTGCAGTTTCACCTTTTTTAAAATTTCCATTTGGCACAATATAGTATAATAACACTATTTTTTAGTTTGCCATTATGTAATATTCTATATATAATGGGATCAAAATTAAGATTCAGTAAAATTAATTTAAAACACTATAATGTATATTATAGAAAGGAAAAATTAAAAAATGTTAATATTAATTTAATTATTCATATTCATAACAATTAATAATAATAATAATAATAATAATAATATACTCTTTAATTTTAATAATATATTACTGCAATTAAAAAGTTTTGTAATATGTATATTAGTTGTAATTAGTATATATTCAATAAAAATGCCAATATAAGTAAGTAAATAATGATATAAGACTACAGAATGGCGATAGTATTTTATATAGTAATTTTTTAATTAATTATTACTGGCTGTGAATAAACTGAGTATAGACTTCAGAATGCGTTTATGGTTCAGGAAATATTAATAACTAACAAAAATATAGCTAAAGTATATATGTAATATTAAATTGCGATATTACTGACATAACATATAGTATTAGGCAAATTTCCTTATACGTTTATAATAAACTATTTTCTCTGGGGGTATATTGTTTAATATTGAGAATGAAAACAATATAAATGTACCTATATATCTTATTTAATTTTCTTACTCATAACAAAAATTATGTACTTATAACTTGTTATACATATAATTTTTGGTCATAATTTATTTTAACTTTGATTAGAAAAATGTTGGACAGTGCAAATTATTTTAAAAATTACAGTTTTTACTATTTCTGTACCTTAATTGTAAAAGGCTTTAGTCAATATACGGTTGTTACCTGGCTTTATTAAGCCTTAAATTATGTCCCTTTGTATATACATAATATGCTTTAAATTTCCGATAATGATTTTTTAAGATCCAAAATTCCAAGTACCTAATTTTGATTTTTAATTATATATGCCTATAAAAGAAATATTTAATACGAATACTTAGTTGCGAAAAAATTAGAATATTTTAAAAAATATACCACAATTATTACCACATTTAATTCAATTATTACTTTATTCTACATGTGATGCTGCAAATAGACTATATTTACGATGAGAGGTTTGGTCCAAAATAAGATTTTTTATTTTATTGTAAATAAAAAATTGGATTACTTTCGGAGGTCATTGCAAATTATATTTTTCTTGTTGAAATAATTTTATTGGTTATCAATTAAAAACATTTACTATTAATTAATTAATAAACACCAAGAAAATAAAAATTATAACATGTACCAGAATTTGGAATTAATTTATAATGCTAGATCGGACTCTGTCTTTTTCAATGTATTGTACACTTTTTTATGGATATGAAATATTAATATGTTTTGCCAGTGTAAAAAGAATTTTGAAAAATTCATGACAATAATAATTTTAATTTATATATGATAGAATAGATGGATGCTGATGCTGATGCTGACCATAGCTAATTTTGAATCCTATAGTAGGATTCAATACATAATGATTGCGGTATTACGTACATAGTGCTAATATACGTAAAATTTTTATTATACATATTTGTTAATAATCTGTATTAATTTCACGGGTGGAAATCTTAATTAATAATTTCAAAATTTATCAATTACTAAACAAAATTATTCATTTATTTTTATATGAAAATGAAACATTATATGTAATTATATTACTCGTATAATCCAATATTAATTTGTAAATTTTTTTTAATAGATTTCAAAATTATTGTTAACACATTTTATAAATTTTTTTGTTGTATAAAACTAAACAAGGTTTCAACTAAATGCACATGCATAAATTTAAAATATCTATTAATTTATTATGATTTTGTTTTTAATTTTTCATATTCATATACATAATGTTAGACAATGAAGTTTATCTTAAAAGGCACGTGTTCACTATTCGCATCAAGAATATATATTATATATGAATTATAATTATACAAAACTTTACGATTTCGTTATGTTACTCCTGAATTCTGAATATTATATACATATTTTTATATACATACTTATACCGTATATAGTTTGATCTAATTTTGGATATTGAATATTTATATAAATTAAAAACTGCCATAGATTTAAATTTATTTAATTATTATATATACTTTATCCATATTTAGTATATAGCTTACCTGACAAATCTAATAATTTAATTATAAAAAATATTATTATTTATATAAAATAAACACAATTTGTCAAACTGTAGTATAAAATAATAAGTTAATTTAATTTAGATAATATAATTTTTTTTATTGAATATATTAGCGCACGTGTATATAGTATAATGTATGTATGTAGTATATACTTTATTAGATGGTGACACTTTTTAATAAACTTTGATTCCTTTAAATTATTTTTTTTAAAAACATTTTTATTATGATGTTAAATAATGGCCAGTTAACAATTTTATAACAAAACGAATGAAACAAAGAAGGAAACCAACATTTTAAACCTAATGCTATCGACGGTAAATAAATACTAAATAATCATAATATATTTTACCGAAAAGAAACTATACAATAAATACTCTCAGTTAAATATAAATTTGTAGCATATAAAACCGGAATATTATAACGATTCTATATATATGGATATATATTGAGAAAAGTATAAATATAATCTTTAATTGAATTAATGTTTATATTGTATATAATTTAATATATTTATACAAAGTTCGTTATAAAATGTTTTCTTAATTACAATAATTGTTTGTTTATATATATCTTTATAATGTTTATTATTATATTGACGTAAATATTATAGCATATGTAATAAACCAATAAGAATTATATTTGGACTTCCTCTCATATAATTTTCACTCACAATCTCTCTTTATAACTTTATGCAAAGAAATTTATAAACCACCTCCTCATTTTAATAATAAAATGTAACCAATCAAAACGTATCAAATAAAACAAATTCAATGTGTAACTTTATTGGTTAAAAGAATATTACATAGAGATATAATATAATATTTGTTTTTCAATTACAATATGAATTAACAAAATTTGTTTTTGTTAAATTGTTTAATATTAAATATATTATTAATACTAGCAGCTAAATAATAATATTAATTTAAAGGTAATAATATGTTTTTAGTTTTTATGATGATATATTTCATACTTTTTATGGAATATTTGCCTTTTTATTCGTAATACATTATATACATAAATTAATTAATAATGACAATATTTCAAATTACTTGACAAAATCTAAAATGACTACCAAACAATTTGTAGATTTTATTTTATTATAGCTTTAATTTTCTTCAAAATATAAACTAATTATAATGTATTATAACTACATCCTTTAATTTACAATACGTATAAATTGATAATATATATAATTTAATTAAGTTTTGCATAATAATAATTTTATATACAATATATATTTTCCTGGTATTTTAAATCATTGATCATTTTCAACAAGAATTATACGTTTACAAAATAGACACTATATAATTAGTTTACATATAATTTGGTAAATTGCATAATTAGTTTTCGTAATTAGTTTACATAATTTCAAGAACTATAGGAACAAAAAAAAATCGCATAAAATTTCCAACGCAACTTTATTTGTATATTTTGCATTATTTAAATTTCAAAATTCGTTATTATTTCAATTATATTTAAAATATTATATTATCTATAAATTTAATTTAAATGACGAAACAAACTAAGTTCTAAATTTGCGCGATGGTGCTAAGATTAGAAAAAAGAATTTTATTATATTTCATTACTATTTTCTACCTAATTTTATTTTCAAAAATCTTATAGACTTTAAAACATATTTTCTTGACTTTATAATATTTTGTAAACTGAATTGACTGAATTCCACATTAATTAATAAAGTAATGTGGCATACAATACACATAAAAATAACCTCTTACAAAGGACTTGCTTTATTTAAACTTATAAAGCAGGTCCTTTCGTAAAATGACACTAATTTAATTTGACTTAAAAATATAAAAACAGATCCTTTGGACTTGAGCTAATTGAATTAAAATGATATTTTGTAATTAATAAAATGTATATAGCTAAAAATCAAAATACGTTATTATATACATATGTACAATGTTGAGTTGGCTTATTATTATTTATATTTATAGCATTTCCAGGCAAATTTATTATTTTTTTCATTCAATTTACTATTTTTCTAATTCAGAACTCGTAATCTTCAAAATCAAATAAGTAGGTATATGTTTAATTCTAATTTGAATTGAAAAATTACGAATTCAATAAAAATATGAAAAACAAACCCCGGGTTTGTCAAAAGCACATTTCCTCAAAATATCAAATTGTAGAACTATGAGCTATTCAAAACCAAAGGTAATTCCGTTATAGTATTTTTTAGAAAAAAATATGACATGGTAAATATAGGTAAAAAATGCGTCCCTGTTCGATTTTATTAATTTTTTTCCTTCGAAGATTATTATTCCAGGAAAATATTTATAAACTTATCATTTAATTTTCTTTAATTTTGCTTTTAATTGTAACATAATGTGATATGACATAAAATAATATCAAATATTCCATTTACACAGCAATTAAAAATATGCAAAATATTAGTTTTTTGCAAAATTTCACATGAATAAGCATTTTGATTAATTATAAGAGTGAGGCAAATGATTTTAATTTATTAATTAATGCACTTGAAAGAAATATAATTTTCAAAAATTTTCTCAATATTTGTTTTTAAAAATATTGTGTATACATCATAGTTATAAATTTACAAGTGAATTAAAAATGTACATTTTTGATTTTCAAAGAGCCACAACGGAAAGACAAGGGGAGATACACAGTGAAAATAATATACACATTTGTTACCAAATTATTTGGAAATGTGTTAAAAATACTAAATAGAATGCAAAATGTAGTTATTTTCCATTAAAATGCAATATATATTGCAGAATTAAAAATGGGAAATCTTAGTACATTACATAAAAGAAAATTACAAGTAATAAAATCTTTTGTGAAAGTACTTAATGTTGCCACAATTCATTAAGTATATACCTTAAATTACAATCTATATAGATTCCATCCTGGTAGCAAGTCCTTATTGTAAATACTTTCACAAACTAGGCTTTAGCATTGTTTCATCATATAGTTAAACATTCGGAATATGCATGTAATGGTTGATTGGTTGGTTGGTTTGAAAGGGAGGGCGGAAATAAAAACCGCCACGCACCAAGGCCAGAAAGGCCCGTTGTACACCCCCCATCGGCGGCTATTGACTCATTCTAAATTTTCCAGCACGTCGACCCATCCTACTTCTTTTATGAACGAAGTCAACTTTGCCGGCTTGATTCTACCAGCCTCCCCTAAGTCTGTCAGAAAATGGTACCCCAAGTGTTTTAGTCTTTTACAACGAACCGCAGGGCATCTGCATAGCAGATGCTTCACTGATTCCACCTCCTCACCGCAACCCCTACAGGAGGATTCCGCCGACAGACCAAGCCGTGAGGCGTGGTGTCTAAGTAGAATATGGCCTGTAGCGATTCCCGTGAAAAGCCTAAACGAGGCTTTATTCATGTTCAAGATCGATTTGGACCACTTCGCGTTTAAGGTACCCCAGAAAAGTTTCGTGTGTATACAATCGGAAGAGTTGGTCCATCTCCTTGTGTGTTCATTTATTGCCCACTCGCACTCCGCAATATGATTTTTTGCCAGAGTCAGGGGGTAACCTATATGAAAATCAGTCTGAGAGTTCCGGATGGCACCGTTTCTCGCTAATTCATCTGCTTTTACATTACCTTCAATCATACTATGCCCCGGAGACCATAGTAATTTGACCCTGTTATACCTTGCATGTAATAATATAATTGCTTTTATTATACCATTTGGCACAAATAACTAATGCAGTAAAAATGTCATCAATAAAAAAAAATAATAAATACAAAAGGTCTGCGAAACAATTTTAAGACCTTTAAAAATAAGAATTTGTTGCACGTGCAACCGGTATCAAGTTTCCTAAAATAAAATTTCCATAAAATGTTGCCTTGCTACATAAGAAAATGTCGTGGCAACAAATGTTGCTTGTAAAAAACGATCTACAAAAAAATTATGTACGAAAACGAAAACATGACATAAAGTATTTTATTGTAACAGTTAAAAGTAGGATACAAAAAAGTTATAGTCGTTATACCATACGTTAACAAAATAATGTGCACTAACGTATATTATTGATGCACATTTTTGACCTGATGCGTACTTACTGTATAGTGAAATCGAAAATGAGAATTTCTTTTTCTTTCTTTAAATTAGTAATCAAATATCTAATTATGTATAAGGACCTGATAATGTCTTTAAGAACATACCCTAAGGACCTGATAATGTCTTCAAGAACATACAAACTTTTGAAAGAACTTTTCAATGAGGATCTGACAAAAGAAGAATTTATAAGTTATAGATATAGACAAATACTGTATGTATATATCAATTTAGGGACAATTTAATGTTAAGAGAGTAGTACTGAAATTTTATTGAACAAATGGGAAAATATTATTTGTTTGAATATCTGTGCTGAGATGAGATGAATTTTGAGTCCAGGCGCGCAAATTCATGGAATTAATTTGTTCAGTAACTTGAATTATAAATGAACTGTACTATAACTTGAATTATAAATGAACGGAAGAAAACATTTATGTTTTTGCGGTGGACATGAGAATATAATTGGCCCAGAATAATAGATTCATCGTTTCTCGGCTAAACTGGGCCTATTTATGAGCTATGCATTAGAAGGTTCTGCTGACACTATGTCGCGATTAGGTATTTTTACTAACGTTATATCGATTTAATACCTTAATTAATTTTATCAGGGGAGAAACTATTAATTTTAACAAGCTAGTGAAGTCTTTTCTATGTAGTACTATTAAGAGTTGAGGCAATTTGAACCTATATAACTTGATAACATCTAGTCAGTGTACTGGACAATAACGATTTCTTTATTTATAAACACTGACAATTTATGTATGTAATTTATTTTTTATGAATATTATAAAAATTCAAAATTATTAATTATTTAAATAAATCAAAATCACTATCATTATTATAAAATATATTTTTTCTTTTATTCAAAGGCGGACTAAACGCGTTGCAATTTTTCTCTCAACATTTTAACCATAGCTCTTTTGATAAAGAAGTGAGAATCAAAAAATGATAATTAGCTAATAATCTAATTAATCCCTTGATGTTTAGCTAATAAATTAAAAGAAAGGGAGAAATTTATTATAAAGAGAGAAAGTTATAAATAATTGAATTAGCGGTATTGTCAGGTGGTACATGGATGATGAACTGATATTCGGTCAACAAACAGGAGCATTTTAAATATTATACCAACTTGCCGTCGCTCTATACAAATTATTCTTTTATATCGATTGTAAATTGATAACTTCAAAACAGTTTGTGACATTTTGAAAAGTGTATTAATAAAATTTGAATTACATAATAATATATTGATTATATATATTTCAAGATGCAAGATAATTTGGATTTGGAAGTAAGAGCTTAACTTTAATTAGTTTTATTTGTTAATAATATAAAACCGATTCCTATGACTGAGGAAGGTTAGGTTAGTTTATAGTGACAGCATTTAGCCACGCATAGACAGCAATCGGGTCCTTAGCGATGCGGATGTCACTATGAGAGGCTAATGAACAAGTAGTGTTCTTTGTTGAGCCTTATTCGACAGATTGTAGATTCAGCGATCTTAAGAATAGCTTTAATGCTGAGTTTCGAAATTTCCGCAAGGTCTGCTGGGGAATGAGTAACCTAAATACTGAGAAATTTTTCACAAAAAATAAAACAAAATTTTGTTGTGGTGAGAGTCTAGAATTTGTTGTAGGATTTTTTTGCTGAAAAATTGTTTCCTTATACAAATTTAATTTTGGCGGCTCTTTTTTTCCTAATTAAATTAAACGTTTTTCAAAATTAAATTTAATGGTATAAGATTTCTGCTCTTGCAAAGATGTTTCATTCAAAATTCTTTTTAGGTAAAAGTGTTGGAAAACAGATAATTTATTGCAATAAGTAACATCACAATTTTTTCTGAGAGATTTTTATCATTGCTCCACAATGATTAATGATTAAATGGTATTGTGTTTAGTTAATTTAATTTAGTGTTCTTAAAATAAATATGAAGAATTACTAATTACGATAAATAAAATATTATGTAAATATGCACATAATTATCATAAAGTTCTTAATTTTAATTTGTTTTCCAGAATTTATTATGTTGAAACGTATACTTATATCCATGTCAATCAATAGTTCTGCCATAAAATAGAAGAAAAAAAAGACCAAGAAAAATAAAAACTTAAAAATTCCTAAACGCATAAAATGTACAATTTTGAATTTTTCAGAATTTTCAACATTTTAAAATATGCGATATTGTGTTAATTAACATTGAATTTATTTAAACAAAATAAAGTAATTTCATATAAATTTATACAGTTTACATAAAAACTATAAAGGATTTAATTAATTTCGGTACCTTTTTTTAACAAAAAAAAATATCAAAGTAAAATTAAATACTCAATTATCACTCATGGTTAGTGGCCATTAATTATTTATACATTTCCAAATTAATAAAACCAATTATATATGAGAGCGGTATACGAAAAAAAAACTAAATGATTTTGATGAAAGAATTAATTACATTCGCCACAACAATGCTAAAAATGTGTATGCTGTAGCGTAGCATATACCAGTGACGTTACCAAAAAAAGAAGGCCGATGGAACAAATCTCATAAATATTATTTTTCAACAACGATATGCTTATACGCCAGTGACTCCACAAATCAAACGCCACTTTTATATACATTCGGATTATTTTATTGTTAAATGTCAAACAACTTTTTAAAAAATTTGGACATCGCGCGTATTTCGGGAACTCTGATTTAGGCAGAGGTATGAGTTTAGAAGAATTTTCTATTGTATTTATATACTGTATATTTTTAGAATTACAATTTATGCTATGCCACTGGCTTTTATACAATATTTGCACTCATAGATTCTGCAGTTACCAATTAAGTGAAGAAATCAGTTTTTGGTATATTAGACTGCATGTTTAACATGGTATATATATATATACATAATATATAAATATACATAAGTTTATACATTATATACACATATCTCTGGTTTTTCAATTAATTTAAGAATTTCTTCAAGGCCAGTGATTCTAGAACTGTTTTAATAAATAAATAAATAAAAAACTATAGGTATATTTATATATGAAAATAAGTTCATTGCCCTTTAATAACATCTTTATAAATTCATTAGAAATAAATTTTGGTCTTGAAATTATAATAAAGTGACATTGTTATTTTATTATACAAAAACATAATTATTGTAGTATAGTTTATATTGAATATTCCAAGTACATATACATAATTTGCTATTTATGAAAACTGTTTCAGAAATTAAGATTGAACTTTACAAATTCTTTATAAATTATGATATTTTAAAGACATTTAAAATTACATATAAGGAGAAAATTAAAAGTAAAGTGTTTATATACTTATTATATACAACTTCATTATCATTATCTGTTGTAAAAATAAACTGATCGACACATAGAAATAGTTGAAAAAATATATAAATTTTATCTACATAAATGTATATTTTTTTTTTAAAACGCTGCGGTAAAATAGTGTGCAACTACGCTGCAATGTATTAATTAGATCGTGGGTTTCCTTCCCTTTTAAGGTATCGAAGTAATTAATATGACTTAGCTTTAAATGAGTATACCAATAATAGCAATAGCACATAAAACAGTGTAAATTTGAAGATTCAGAAAAATGCTATAGCTAGCAGTCGAGTAATATTTATTGCTGACAACCATTTTGACTCCAATTACTAATAATAAACCCATCATATATTATACCTTCTTACAATTATTGGTTCAATTCATACATATAATACAGAAACTTATGGTTCGGATCAGAATTCCAAATCCATCATATAAATTTACTTAATCCAAATTATAAACAGACTTTTCTCTATGCGGTAAGTTTTAGTCCCCATCGTAGTAAAGGTATAAAATTCGTAGTAAAGGTATATAACCTAATTTTAATATCACTATATTAATAATATATTAAGTATATACTTGTTATGCGATAAAAATAAATTTATTTCTGTTTTCAAATTAATATTTTAAAATTGCTATTTTTTTTTTCTAATTTCCTGGCACCGAACAGAAATATATACAAGTAATTTCTATATAGAACTATATATAATATAGATATAGATAAAGATTATTCTGAAATTTCTTTGAAAGAACCAAAAAGGAAAAGGAAATAATTTATATTTTTGATTAGTAACAAATTTATATATATTTATGTAAATATAAAAAAAATACAAATTGATTTGTATATCTGGTTATAGATATATAACCAAAAATCAAAATAATATTTTGATCTCAAACATATGAAAAAAAAAACGAAGCACGCAAATTGAAAAATTATATATATAAATATATTAATTTTAAAATTTAGTTTTTTTGTTTTCCTTTTCCTTAATATACATAGTAAATATAGCAAAAAAACAAAAATAAACTATGGATATTTATTTATCCTCAATGTATTATATTATGGTCCCAAAAAATATTGAAATTTTATTACACAAAGTTATGATTTCTCTCTCATCACAAAATTTTAATTTTTGTCTGCCTGTAGGTAAAGTTATCTCATATCCGCCCTGTATATACCACACTTTTATTTAAAAAAAATGATTTGGCACGGCATGAGCCATTTATAACCTTTATTTTCACTACACACATATTAGGTAGATATAATAAGTTTTTTTTTCATCCTAATCATTTATAATATTCGTTTTGTTTTTGTTGGTATACGCAGCGCAGGAGCTTGATAAGAAACCCTGTAAACATTTTATTGTTAGTTAACTCTTGTCCATAACAGAAAATATCATATAAAAATTGAACATATTATTTTTCGCTAATTTGTATGTTTCTTTTTTGTATTCTTCACCAATTATAAAATATATTATACTTATTTACATATAATATACCGGGTATCCTACAATTTCTAACAAAAGGATATTATTTCTATAATGGAGAAATATGAAATAAATATTTTCTTGGGCCTATTTATATATTATGTATTAAATCCGAACGACAAATTTCTATATGTATGACTCTTTTTTTAACAAGCCAATGTCTTTTTAGTAGTAAATCAAATGCACCCAGGTCTAGCGAACATTATATAGAAATCAAAGTATTTTTCTCAGTTTTATAATTTACCTAGTACATAATTATATTTTAATATTTATATACATACATAATATGTATAATCATTTAAAATTTATTCAATTTTAAATGAATGAAGCCGTGCATGTCCGCACAGCTGAGATTTAGGCACGTAGGCACAAACGGCCCATTGTACCACCTCTTCACAATATTCTCAGAAGGATACTTCCCTCCTAGCTAGTTAATTGTTATATAATCGCGGTCCGTACGGTAATACCTGCGAGTAGGTATATGTCATTCTAATATTCAACTTAGAATGATATATAGATGTGTTGATCCCAGGGCTGGAAATAAGAATCTGGAACCTAATATAAGATAGGATATAACCAAAGCCGTATATAATATATTCACTAGTGTTTTTTGTCTTTTTAAAATTTTGAATATCTTAAAATTTTGAATATCTTAATATACGACTTTGATATAACTATGACTACTTCATATAATATTTGTGGAATTTAAATTACCGTATTAATTATTATTTTATATTTTAATAGTTTTCGACAGATTCCTAAAAAAGAATTTTATATTTCGTTGTATACATAATAATTTATATTTATTAAGTTGTGAAATATTGGGCGTGTTTCATAATTACAACTGGGTATAGTGCAGGTGTAGTGCAGCTACGTTCCGTGTAGTACACTTCAACTACACCGACAGAGGACTGCACCGAAAATACACTTAAAACTATTTCACAACCGTTTCTTTTCTTTTTGCTTATTGGTTAGATTGTCAATTGACAGCATGCTACACCATCTGATTCTCAATTTCAAGTTAGTGCAAAAAGTGTAGCAAAAGTGCACTACACCCTAGCTACACTTTCAGTTATGAAACAGAAAAGTGTAGTACACTTTTTGAAAGTAGTGATTCTGAAACAGGGTGTAGGTGTTTGACAGTTCGCTACACTAAAAGTTGTAATTATGAAACACGCCCATTACTATATTAATTTTTACCAAATAACTGTTTTACTACATATCTCCATAACCGCAACTGCAATGAAAATTTACTTTCTTGAAAATTTGTTACAGTTGGACGGTAAGACCTACGACGAAATCCCAAAACATTGTTAAAGTTAATTGAAGAACTGAAGGATCGAGTCTGTGAAGAATTACCGGAGTCTTTTAGTAGGTGGAACAATAGTTCACTAAACCTTCTTTAATTTACTGGATTAGGTACGAATTCTTTACAATCGAAAAATCGCCCAAATTACAAATTACTGGATAATTTGGGCGATTTTTCATTTTCGCAAATTGTTTGGGCGATTTTTCATTTTTTTTTTTTTGGTGATATTTCATGGAGCCCTACTAATACTATATTCGTATTATTGCGATAATAAAATTTTACTAATATTATTAGGTGTTTAACCACACAGTATTTATTTATATGTATATATGTATATTGTCCCAACAAATCATACTATCAAATTGCTAACAGATATAAAATATTCAAATTAAATTAAACAATTTGCAAAATTTAATTAAATAATTTTCACATAATTTTTTTTTAAATTAAATTTGAAAATCAAAGTAGACACTCTGTACAAGATTCGTTATTATATTTTAGTTTGTTAAAAGATCAAAAATGTAGAGTAGGCTTGGTATACGAGTATATATATATATATATTTGTATTGTGTATATATTTGTTTATTAAGAGATAACCAGTTAAAATTAATTAATTTTATTAATTTATTTGTTTCATCATCTTTATAAAAATAAATATATTCGGTTAGAGTTTGTTTTTAAATTTTAAAACATCCTTATATTATGTACGATTAGTAGTATTGCATATACAATTTAATATATATACATATTATTATACCACGATAAACTTTCAATTTTCTTTTTGTAAATATAAAAATCCACCCCCCAGTAATTAGAAAATTAATGAAATTAATTAATATTATTAACTTATATATTAAGTATTATTATACCTCCATTTACGATTATAATCAATTTAACAAAATGTTTCAAATGATTTATACTATACATAAGTAAACATTTCTTTTCTTTTTTCAAGATTTCATTTATTTTAATTTTATTGTCGAGCAAATTAAACGCTAATGTATAAACAATAATTCAGAGTTGAGAAGAAAAAAACCATTTCTTGAAAAACTGCATTTAATTATTATTATGCCGGATTCTCAAATTATATTCTGAAAATACCTCTAAACATATATATATAACATTAATATTATTTAGTATATGGGTATTATGTATATATATAGATAAATTTACAATATAATTGATTTTTCTTGTGTTTTCTTCTCTAACAACATTTTTACACATAGTTTTTAAAATCAAGATTTATCAAAATGAAATAAAAACAAGATATAGTGAAGTATATATATGTATGTACAATAAACAAGATCGTGATGAGCGCTAGTGGTGCTTTTAAATAAATGCAATCAATATTATAAATCAATGTAATTGGTTAATAAAAAAAAATTATATATTGAAATCAGTTTTTTTTTTCAACTTTATAAAATGTAATTTGCTGGTGTAAATGTTAATTAAATTTAGTTTGTTTTTAGCATTTTTGTTTGTTTGATTATTACATATTTTATTTATATTGTACATATATATACAATTTATATATATTAACATTGTAATAAATTTTGATTATTTATTTAAATTATAATAAAGTTTAGTTTTAATAAATAATTTCCGAACATTATACAAATGAATAAAAGAAGACTTGAGAGAAATTATTTTTGAAAAATTGTAGTTAGCCCGGGAAATAAAAAAGCTGCCAAGTTGGAAGAGTGCTTCATATCCCCTTTTAGATCAACCTAGGCTTTAATAAAAACAAAGAATTAACTAAAAGTTATAATATTTTATAAAACTACGTGTTTTTCACAATTTAAAAGTAAATATATTTTATGTTCTTATATAAAACTTATGATGTTATTTATATACAATATATACGAATGGTAAAAATGATCAAATTCTTATCTATATCGAATGGTTGAATTTATTATATAAGACAATACTCGAATACTCGAGTACTCGAATTTGTATTACTATATGATATACATATATACTAAATACTCGAAATGTAATATATGTTTATTCTATAAATGTCGAAATTTTTACCCCTGTAAAATGAAGAGGGTTGAAGGTACAGTTTTCGTTTTTATGTAAGGTGTAGAATAGTATTATTAAGAAACTAATTTTTCATTTTTTTTATATAGTCTCCCGCATAGGGGATATTGCTTATTTCATTAATACACCCCCTCCTCTACTTTAATGAGATGGTGGTTTATAATTTTAAGTGATTTCGAAAGGTTTGAAATTATGGTACTTGGCATAGAAGTAAGAAAGTCGTACATAAACTCTGGACCATTTTATAGCCATTTTGAATTTAACAAATTTTACTTTGAAAATATCGAAATTCAAATACAACTGACATAAAGAGAGTTGAGTGGGTGGGACTGATTTTTTTATACAAGGTGTAAAATTTCATTTTCAAAAAAGTATTTTTTTATTTTTTTAAAATAGCCCCCCGCAGAAGGCATGGAGCTTGTTTCCTAAATATACCCCCTCCTCCACCAAAAAAGAGCAGCAGGTTAAAATATGGAGTGATTTGGATTACCACGAATCTATTGCACCCAGTTTATAAGTTTCAAGTTAATATCTAAACTGTGGCTTATCTTATTTTATAGTCATTTTAAGTTCCAAAAATTATAAACTATATAATAAATTTTGAAATGTTGCATTTATAAGTGATGAAGAATAGAGGGTGTTGCAGGTACGCAAACAAATTTTTCGCATAAGGTCTAAAGGTCTAAAAAGTATTTAAAAAAAACTAATTTCTTATTTTTTCAATCCAGTTCCCCGAGGAGGTGTTGCATCTTGTTTTATAAATATACCCCCTCGCCCGTATAAAAAGGGAAAGGGGTGAAAATTTTGAATGATTTCGAAAGATACTAACCTATTATATCTAACTTATAAGATAATAGGCCGTATATTAAATGTTTCATATGCTATGATCATTTTAAATACTAAAAATACAATTATTCTATTAATCCCATAAAAATTCTTTCACTAGTAAAATGAAGGGGGGTAAAGGTATGATGCTGATTTTTATGTAGAAGGTGTATAATAGTATAATGAAAAAACTTATTTCTCACTTCTTTAATAAACTTCCCCGCTGAGGGGTTGCAACTTGTTTCATATATAAGTCCCTCACCCACTTAAAAAAGGCGGGGAATATTTTTTTTTATGTGGAATGGAAAGGTACTAACTTGTTATACCTATTTTAAAAGTAAAATTTTTCTTATGTTCTTTGTATGGTGTCTATTCATGAAACTGTGAAACAGGGTAAAGATACGACTATATTAAGGTGTGTTTTTTGACATGCACAAAATTGTGCATTTTTATCGCTCCATGAAGGGGGTTTCCAGGTATATTATTCGGAAAAGGATACCATAAGCATAAAATTTCATCATTAGTTTACCTTTCTGTAAATTTTTGATTCAATTGAATGTGTTTTAGTACTATTTCTAAGCGATTCAAAAAGTCAATTTATGCTTTGCGTACGGCGTACGGCGGACACGAAATTTTTTTTTGCTGATTCTGATTCTCTGACATCTAAAACGTAAGAAAAGATTCAAAATCTCGAAAAAAAATTTTCGAAATTTGCTCTGCACCACAAAGCTTCATATTATATTTAATATGAAGCAATATTATATTTAATATGAAGCAAAATAATCAATTAATATTTATAATTAATTATTGCTTTCATAAAATATTAGAGTATACATATAATAAATTCAATTTGTCATAAAAATAAAAATTTTAGGAAACTATTAAAATATAAAATACTTAAGTAATCGCCAAAAAAATTCCATAGAGAGAAAATATGCTACTGATTAGCAGCTATATTAATGGATATCGAATGTCACACTTTTAGAAGAATAAGTAAATATGTAAATTATATCATTATTATGCAATATCTAATAGCTCTAACTACTTAAGTGAACTCAGCATTAAATTAGTATTATACCAAAAATTAAGAAAATTTTACCACCGAATCGAATTGTTGACAATTTGTTGTTATCAATTTGAGATAAGAAGAAAATCTTGTAACTATAATTTGCTTTTAATGATTTCGAAATGATTAAAGAAGATTTAGGATAAATATATACAAATGGTATTTAATTAAGAAACTAAGTATATTATTTCCATGTTCCATCATAGACATGTTCAATATAAAAACTAATAAGTACCTAAGGTGGATTACATTAATAAATGTTTTACAAAATTAGTACTATTATGTATGTAGTAAGTTATTATAGTACATTATCTGTTCTCACAATAGTTTACAAATAGTTTTTTTTAATATAATTATAATAAAACGATGAAGACTGCAAAAGTGCAACTTTATAATTTACTACATTATTATAAATATAACTTTATTCTTCGTTTTGTAACTATACATATGTAACTAGTATATTAATCTGTTGTTTTGGTTTTTGAGTTCATTCTTTTCTTTTTCATTTCATTTTGGCGCCACAGTTAATCAGTTATTTGTTTTCTTGCTTTATATAGTGCAACCAATAAAGTAATAATGAGTCATATGAATTTCAAAAATTTTTACAACACAACCGAAAAAAGCATGATTCTATACAACAAAAACAAAAATTCAAAAATTCCCCGTCGCATTCCTTATTTTTAGATAAAAAAAAATCTTTTGGACATTATGTTATAAAATGTTTTGGACGTCTTCTGCTTTATAAACTAAACAACACCGTTTCAATTACCTTTCCTTTAGTTATTAGAGCAAAATAAAACAAGCTAATAATATTACCATACCACAAACTAATAAACTGTATACAGAGTCTGTATTACAGACAGACGATTATATTAGAATAATATTTTTGTCTACAATTTTCTGGCTCCACAAAGAGAGAAAATAATATATTCTGGAAAAATGTAGAAAATGTAGAACAAAAAGTAAAGAGAGCGACGAATTTCTGTACTTTTCATTCTACATTTTTCCAGAATATATCATTTTTCTCTTTATGGAGCTAGAAAATTGTAGACAAAAATAGTATTCTAATATAATCGTCTGTATACAGTTTATTAGTTTGTGATATTACCTATGTATGTATTATGTATGTAATTATTGTTCTTAAATAAGTACATAAGAATTCATTATATTTATAAGATATGATGACAAAAGCTTTACAATTTCATAAAATTGTAGGTAATTTAAGTGCTAATAAATGTTTAAATATTTTAATACTGAAGAGTTGAATATTATATTTTGATAAATTCTCAATTTTATTTCTTTTATATTGTATTTCCGGGGACAACCCAGCAAACGTAGAACTACTTCTACAAGTACTACAAGAGTACGCCCGAAAAGTACTTTTCTTCCAGTGAAAAAAGATAGAGACTTGGGCAAAAATTCACTAGTTTACTATGACGCGTCTCTATATATATATGAATTTTTTTACGTATTACCGTTTATTTGGGTTAGTAACTACTTCGCTTTTGTTTGCTGGGAAATAACTTTATATATGTATTATAGCTTAGTGTAGGTATTGCGCACAAAATACCGGCAGTAGTAAGCTTTAATTAAAAAAGCTCTCAGAAAAATCTTAATTATTTGTATTAGAGTTTTTAGAGAAAAATATAAGATCTTCTTTTAATCACTCTGTGATAAAAGTTACAATAATATATAACCAAATATGGGATATGTGCAAAAATTAGTTGCAAATTTGTTGAAAATTAATGATTGATATAATTCATTCTTGAGAAAACAATTCATTTTAATCATAACCTAGAAAATTATTATTTGAATAAATAAAGATTCAATTAACAAAATATTAATTTTTCACCTGATTATAAGAAGGTAGATAAGTAAAAGTAAAAGTAAAAGTATTGTGAGCTGTGTATGTGTTCATAGTGAATGAGCTGTGTTCATAGACTTTGAGATTAAAAAACAGATGATAAATATTTAATTCAACGCCGAAGAAAATATTGGAATACAGAGAAAAGTCAACTACATAGATTATTAAAGAAGTAATTACACAGGCTATCAAAACCAAATGTGAAAATTAAAAACAACATTAATAAGACACTAATTACATAAATATTTAAGAAATTTAATAAAATCAAAAATAATTAGTCATGTAGGTAAAAAGAACTACATATATCTGTTAGTTTAATATTTAAAATAGATTGCAAAGAAAACTTTTTAAATTTCAGAAAAAAATATAAAAAAGACATAACCTACATTATATGTACATATACGCAAATAAAAATAAATATGTAGTAATAACATCAACCAGAGATTTGAGCCTAATTTTGGTAATATTAAACTATAATTATTTTAATGCCAATTACAGGTAGGACATTGTTTAGTTTGAACTTAGTACATATTAATTGATATATAAGCATAAGTTCATTGAATAAGATCAACGAATAAAATGAGACTAATTGCCTTATTTGAAATTTAATATTGAATAATATTTAGCATAATAAACTCCTTTAAATTATTAGTTGGTTTTGGTAAATTTCCGTTTTTAATTATGTATGTGATTTATGTGTAACATTATAACTACATATGTATATCTATGTACATACATTAATTTAGTTTAAATTAGTATATTAATTTATCTGTATTTTTGAATAAGATTTGAATCTGACTGGACAATAAATACTTGGTTTGAATTGAATTATACTCGACTGTCTTGTCTTCTTGTCTATAATATATCACTTGTTAATTTTTACAGTATGTAAAAACGAGTATGGTCCTATATTATTAAAGTTAGCATGTTATCTTAACAATATTGTGTTAAGATATTTCAACCTTACAACACATAAGAATAAAATTACATTATTGCTGTTTTATTTTTTTAAATAAAATATATAAAGGCAGGTAATAACTGAATTATGATTCATTAATATTATTATAAATTGTGTTAAGAATTATAAAACTGTCAAAGTGTATAGACAATGAAAAAATTATATAATATACATTTTTTTTAAATATATTATTAGTAGCATCATTATAACTTTAAAAAGTCGATTACAGGTTACAGGATTATTAAGCACTTATAGTATTGTTTTTGTTTGTAATATTATTCGGGGAAATAATTTACTCCATTAGAAGAAAATCTTCCAAATTATTTATAGTGTGGCATAACCTCACTAATCTACAATGTATTGTATAAATAGTGACTTGGCATTTCAGAAGTCTATTGTTAACCCAAAACTTATTCCATAAAATCGAAATTCTGTTATAATATCAAGTGAAATGGATATGAAAGCAATTCTGGATAAAATTCAAGACCAATCTTGAATTTTATCCAAAATCTCGATTTTATGGAATAAGTTTTGAGTTAACAATAGACTGCTGAAATGCCAGTCACTATTTATACAATAAATTGTAGATTAGTGAGGTTATGCCACACTATAAATAATATGGAAGATTTTCTTGAGAACTTGAGAACAGAATTGTTGAAAGAAAAAGATTCCATGAAAGAACATCGAACATCGTTAAAAGTTCAACTGACAGATGATGTAGAAAAAGTGGTAGATAGAGCTAAATCAGAAATTATTACTGAAGAACTGAAGTGAGCAAGAACATCAACACAGAAATCCAATCGTGACAAGCTCAACTAGATGAAAGTAAAGCAACTATTGCTGAACAACACGCACGTTAGATAGACTTGAAATTTTTTCAAAGAAAAACAACTTTATAATTCTAAACATAAAAGAGACTGAAGGTGAAAAAACTTTGGATCTGGTAATTCATTTTATTTCAGCTAAGCTCAAAGTCAACATAACTAGTCCAGAGGTCAACTTTTCTAAAAGAGTTAATAAAAAGAAATCAATAGACACCATTAGAAGTGTGTTAGTCGGCTTGACCAACAATTGAAAAAGCGCCGAAATATTTAAAGTTGCTAGTAGGTAGTGACCTGCCAGTATGTAGTGAAAGGGTGATTACACCTACAAACAGAGGAAACTACGAGGAAAACAAATAGAAGCAAAAAAATTCGAAAGTGCAGGTAAAACAGGTGCTATTAAAAACAATTGTTTAATTGTTGATGGTGAAGAAATTGACTGCAACGAAATTGTAAATCCTAGCATAACAACCAACTCGGATAATTAAAAAAGAACACGGTCATCATCTGAGTCAATAGCTGAAAAATAATAAAGTTCAGAAAAATAACAGTACAATAATAAGGTCTGATAGTACAAACAGAATAAGAAGGAACAACACAGGTAGAACGAACAACTCTGAGAAAGACGTAGACAAAGTAACTGCTACTGCTATTTGTAAAAATTAAAAAAAAGGAAAATACACGGCATGAACTGGAATAATCACAATGACAACGATTTTACTTAACGGTTTGATTTATATGTCATGGAGAAGGCAACGGGAAACCACTCCATAAAAAAATAGACTGAAATAGACTGGATTTCGATATAACTGGATTAAGTGAAACACATGTCTTATTTTTGAACCATTCTCATTTCGTGGCGCTTCCCAAATATATAAATAGTCTCCTCTCAGCCATATCAAACCATGAATTGGTGACACCGAGGTTGTGGCCTATACAGAAATTTACTAGTTTTGAACGTTTCTTCTACCAAGGGCAAATTTGCCAACGACATTTTCCACTTTATCGAATTTGTAGAATTCATCAATATCTTCCTCTTCACTATCACCTGTTGGTGCATAAACTTGAATTAATACGTTTACTAATCTTCTATTACGTATTTTTTTTTTAGACATATCACCCTGTTGAATTTCGAGATTACTGAAGTGACAGCTGACCCAGTTGTAAGATGTTGGCTTCTTTTGTAAGATCTTAGATCTCCTATAGAGCGACAATCACAAACGTCGAAGTTTTGAGACGAATTAATTGTGAACGTCAATTTCATTCATTTATTTGGTAACGTCTTTTAATGTTAGATATAAAGTAACGTAGTATAGTACAATTATCTTTTTATTAAATTATTTATTTATTTTTATAATTGTTAATTTTATTTTGTCTTAGTTAATTTTGTAATATCTATTTATTATAGTTAGTTTTCTTCATATTATTGTAAAATTATTATAAGTTAACTTTTTTGTAGAGAACACTTGAATTAGCTTAAGTGCCAGTAACTAAATGTATTCATAATGTAGAGACTTATCGTCTCATATGTTTACTTATCGTCTCATATGTATAAATGGAAAAAGATAATTTTTTTTAAAACGCCATTTTCAAAGCAATAATAAACTTAAATATTATTTTTTTCATTTCCCATGTTAGGTTAATTTATTTTTTGTACATTTTTATGTACTTATCGTTATTATTTTATGCTATAATTCTGTTTTTGAAAAATAAACAACATAAAAACAAATATAATTTTTAAAAAAATGCGTTAAGTAGCACCATTTTCGAAAGGAAAGGAAGTTGGCAGTACTTATTCGAAATTTGCGAGAAAACTCGCAAGGATATTTGCGGAAAGTAGGTGGAATCGCTACTCAGAAATTCTCAGACGATCACCTAGCGTTCGTTCCCATTGAAATTTTTAGTTTTTAGTTTTACAGGATTGTATGAAAATAAATCGACGACAAAAAATCCTTTAAGTTGGTACTGTTTTTTCGCATAAGAAAAAGTTAAAATCGATTTAACTTTTTTCATAAAATTTTCATAAGAAAATAGGATTGAAGTTGGTGGCGAATTTCATATGAAATATTTATGTATTTTTATTTAATTCTTGCGACAATTTATTTTGAATATATTAATAAAAGTCAATATAAATTAAAATAAAAAGTATATTTTATTTAATTAAATAACAATTTGGAACTTTAAATACACTAAATAATATCAGTGAATTTGCAATATAAAGTTGGCAATTGAGTTTTCATATTTTTATAGAAATTCAATGGGAACGCGATTCTAAAAATTATGCGAAAAATCTATGTAAAATAATTGTTTATATATCTTATAGTTGTCCAATCAAGGAATTTTTGCGTTGGTGCGCCGAGATTTGAAAATTGTAGTCGCAGCACCATCGATTAGTATTGTGTTGAAAACAGTGCTATCGATTTCACACATGTCCTTTCAAAAGAGCTTTAGGAAATTTACTCTGTAAATCAATATAAAAAAAAATTTCGAATTTAAAAATTCTTTTTTCTTTTATCATCACTTAAATAATATATTATTTTTACATATTTGGAAAGGTTATTAATTTATCTATACAAAAGTAGCAGGTAGTATATTGTTTAATTTCATATTTTATTAGTTATTAACGATAAATGAAACACACCTTTCCAAATATCTATATAAAATTTTAAATTTATGAAAGCTTTTCTCTTTTTTTCGCATTAAAAAAAACGCGTAATATTTTTTTTTGCTTTGTTTTCGCAAGAGTTTGTTTGTATCGTGTAATTTTATAATGGGGTTATTCTACAAAACGGCGTATATGAAATACGGTCGTATTTCAATTTTTGCTATTCTACAAAACGCAATTACGTTTAATGGAATACTGTTATCACTGCAGTTTTTTGTTATTCTGAGTAGCGATTCCAACTAGTTCTCGGAAATTTCCTTGCGAGTTTTCCCGCAAATTTCGAATACTGCCAACTCGGCGCATCTGAAAGTAACCTTTCGAAAATAGTGCTACTGAACGCATTTTTTTAAAAATTATATTTGTTTTGATGTAGTTAATTTTTCAAAAAAAATTATAACATAAAAAAACATAGATAAGTAACATTAAAATGTACAAAAGTAAATTAAAATAATATTCATATAAATATGAATATTTGTAGGCGCGATCTTTCTGACTATATGAAATAGGACACGAGACGAGAATTCCCGCTACTAGTGTTGCCTGATAAAAATTACAATTTTCCCATTTTCAAACATGAAGGGAAATTTGCGAGTTTTCTCGCAACCCGCAAGCACTTGGAATCGCTACTCTCGAAAGATATCGAAAGAATGAAACATTTTCCATATATTTGTGAATCGCACTGGCATAGTGGCATAGTTAACTATAGAACACTATAATAATGCTGGATTTTGATGATAAAAATTTGCCGCTTGTGCAGGAAAATTAGACCGAAAGGTTTTATTTTTTATGGAAATTTAATATGTGCGAAGAGAACAACAAATTCTCATTTGCAAGGGATATTTTTCATTTACCAGGGATAATTTTTATTTGCAAGGGAAATTTTACCAGGGATAATTTTTTTGCAAGGGATAATTTTCATTTTGCAATAGATAATTTTTGATATTTTTTAAAAACAATAGATAATCCTTCTTATATGGTATCACAGTTTTGTTGAAATTTGACATTTCAGTATTGCCATTAAAATTTTTTATTGTTTACATTTTTTTATGTTAATTATATTTTAAACTAAATTTATAATATAAAATGTAAAAAATGGAAATGTTAATAATTTAAAAAAAAATTAATTAACTTTGTTTATGCCGGTTTGTACAAGGATGTAAATAATTAATTTTTGACTGTACCATTAAAATTATTATTTCCAATTATTATAATGAGTTTATATTTAGTAATTTCGTATTTTAAAATATTATTAACGATTGGTAATCAAATTATTTCCAGGTTTTTGCAAAAAATATAATACGTATATTTTTTAAAACTTTACTTGATTGAATGAAATTGACACAAATGCATCACAATAATATATTAATCAATAAATTTTAATAATAATAATCACCGAACTATAAACGTTCGTTGATAATAATAAAAATTAAATTTTTATATTATTATTATTATTAATATATTACACTATTTAATAAAGTAAATTACTTAACATTTTTTAAATTACAACCAATTCAATTTTAAATATTTATTAATATATATATTATTCAGAAAAGTGTGATAATTATTCAGAAAAGTGTGTTAAATATATCAGAAAAAATTCAAATATTTATATAGGAGATTCAATATAAATTTTGTAAATATAAATTTTTTACAATTGATTTTTAATCATACAATTTGCAATTAATATTTAATTGCTGATTTTAAATATAATACATAGTTGAAATGATTTATTATTTTTTTAAATAAAATTCCACTGCCATTCAACAGTGCCATCTGTGATCTGTACAGAGATAATCAGCCATTTTATATTCTCTTGTCAAAAAAAAAATTCCCTTGTGCAGCGATCTATTTTTTTCTCATGTAAAATTATAATATACTATCTCGTTCTATTTTTCATGCACAAGCGGCAAATTTTTATCATTAAAACCCAGCATAATGGTGTTTCCCAAATATCAGCCCAATCCATACAGAGGTACCAGAGAAAATCCCAGATGAAAATATGGCCATTCATCATTTCATCCAGACCATTAATATGAATGTGTTTACCAAATTTTAGCACAATCCATCCCAAGGTGCTAGAGAAAATCCCAGATGAAAATATTGGCATACATATGTATTTTCATCCAGGATAATATACATACATACATATATCGATATTTCATTAAAAAAAATTGTAATACTTATATTTTCATTCAAATTTGCGTATCCCAAATATGTGGAAAACGTTTCATTCTTTCGATATCACCGTATTCCATAATAACAAAAAAACTGCAGTGATAAAACAGTCTTCCATTAAACGTAATTGCGATTTGCAGAATAGCAAAATCGAAATACGACCGTGATGTAAGGCCATATTTTCATCTGGGATTAAAGGCCATATTTATGGATGAAAATCCTATATAAAATATCTGGGATGGAGTTTGTTTTTCATCCATAATATTTTTAAAAATGTTCTTTGTGTTGAAAGACTTCTAATTTAGTCTGAAAAAAAAATAATCCATACATTTTTTAATCGATATTACCAGAATACCCAAACGACTGTACTGTTTCTCAATATAGAAAAAACTATATTTCTTTACCTAAAAATTGAAAATTAGAATTTATTTATTAATTATAATATTTTCAAATGTACCACCAAAACTTTTTATTAATATTATACAACACAATCATGCGAATTCCACCCAAAACTTATAAACTATATATAGTTTTGGGTGGTATTCGCGTGAGATTGGATTGTATAATTATAAAAGAATTCATAAGATTATACAATACAAACAAACTTACGCGAAAACAAAGCAAAAAAAATATTACGCGTTTTTTTTTTAATGCGAAAAAAAAAGAAAAGCTTTCATAAATTTAAACTTTTATACAGATATTTGGAAAGCTGTGTTTTTTTTATCGTTAATAACTAATAAAATATGAAATTAAACAATATACTATACCAAAGCCGTATATAATATAAAGATATTCAAAATTTTAAAAAGACTTAAAAACTGAAAACATTAGGACGCCAATATGAGTAGTTCACCACAGCAAAATATTTTTCTAAGAAAGTTGAAGTAACGAGTTTGTGGATAAGCATAAAACGTTAATTTCTACTAAATACTTTTTATGCTATATATTTTATAAAAATTATATAGAATCACAAAGTTAATTTTGCCTTATATTTTATTTATTTCTATTAACATAAATTACAAAATTATAAAAATCTATATATTATTGCGCTAAAAAATAAAAAATCAATATACAATTATTGTTATTGTATTTGCTATAAAAAAATTATTCATAAATCGGATACAAATTTCATTATAAAAATCTATATATTATTGCGCTATATTATTTAAGTGATGATAAAAGAAAAAAGAATTTTTAAATTCGAAATTTTTTTTTATATTGATTTACAGAGTAAATTTCCTAAAGCTCTTTTGAAAGGACATGTGTGAAATCGATATCACAGTTTTCAACCCAATACTAATCGATGGTGCTGCCTCTACAATTTTCAAATCTCGGCGCAACAACGCAAAAAATGCCTTCCCAATGAGAATGTTTATACAAATTTATATTTAACTACTATTACTATACATAATTTTATCACATCGTATTTTCAATTTACCACAACACAATTATTCAATATAACGTTAGTTATATTATATAATTAGTATACATTCAATAAATTCTTTTTTTTATTACAATTTTACAACTTATGCTGGATTTTAATGATAAAAATTTGCCGCTTGTGCATGAAAAACGGACCGAAATGTTTTATTTCTTATGGAAATTTAATATGTGCGAAGAGAACAACAAATTCTCATTTGCAAGGGATATTTTTCATTTACCAGGGATAATTTTTATTTGCAAGGGAAATTTTACCAGGGATAATTTTTTTGCAAGGGATAATTTTCATTTTGCAATAGATAATTTTTGATATTTTTTAAAAACCATAGATAATCCTTCTTATATGGTATCACAGTTTTGTTGAAATTTGACATTTCAGTATTGCCATTAAAATTTTTTATTGTTTACATTTTTTTATGTTAATTATACTTTGAACTAAATTTATATATAAAATGTAAAAATGGAAATGTTAATAATTTAAAAAAAAATTAATTAACTTTGTTTATGCCGGGTTTTTTCATGTACAAGGATGTAAATAATTAATTTTGGACTGTACCATTAAAAATATTATTTCCAATTATTACAATGAGTTTATATTTAGTAATTTCGTATTTTAAAATATTATTAACGATTGGTAATGAAATTATTTGCCGCTGGGCATGTATTTTTTGATATTTTGATATATATGTCAAAATACTACTGTCAGAAATTTTCTGTTTTGAAATTTTAAATTTTATTTTGTGTTGTATTGACGGTGATTATTGTTTATTAAAATTAGTATTGCAGTTTAAAATTAGTATTATTACATATTTACTTATTTTTCCTTAAATTTTGCCAATTCTAATTTTTAACAATATTTGTTTAAATTATTTCAGTGCTACCAGATTATATAAATATGTAAAATAAACGTAAAAACATGAAATATTCAGTACTGCCAGACATAAAATGTAAAAAAAAATATCAAAATATCTCAGGCACTAAAAACAGGTGTTCACGTAATTTAAAAAAAAAATATCAAAATATCAAAATATCATGAAAAAATATTTAGGTCGTGAAGACCACTAATATAAATTTTGTAAATATAAATTTTTTACAATTGATTTTTAATCATACAATTTGCAATTAATATTCAAGTGCTGATTTTAAATATAATAGTTGAAATGATTTATTGTTTTTTTAAATAAAATTCTACTGCCATTCAACAGTGCCATCTGTGATCTGTACAGAGATAATCAGCCATTTTATATTCCCTTGTCAAAAAATAAATTCCCTTCAGCAGCGATCTACTTTTTTCTCATATATAAATAGAATATACTATCTCGTTCTATTTTTCCTGCACAAGCGGCAAATTAATATCATTAAAACCCAGCATTGAATATTTGCATATTAAATTAAATAGTTTCATTATATATTATATTAATTTGAGTTATAAATAAAAATAATAATTTGCCAATGAGCTCGTCCATCATTTATTTTTCCAGTCCAGTGTTTTCTAGGTTTTATTACGTTGGAACATGTATTTTAAAAAGTTTTTCTGAAAATAATTAATAAATTTGAGATATGTATATTAAAATTTCAATGAATTTTTTCTTCTGCTTTTATTATACATACCTAATTTTTTTTTCATAAAATTCCAAAAGAAATTCATCTGCATTTCCATGGAAAAAAGTTAATTTAGATTAAAAATACAATTTTTAATTATTACAAATTAAAAATAAAATTTATTAACATATTAAATATACAAAATACACACAATAAAAATACTCTACAATCACCATATAAAGACACAAATATTGTTTTTCTCTGACATTTTTATTTTGTTTTCAGCAATTATCCGCTTGGAGCGTAGACTTTTCGTCCAATCCATACGAATCGGATGAAAATTGGTATCGGGTCAGGCTGACGAGTTGATATCAAATCGAGAAAATACTTTTATTATCTTCCATCTTACTCTGACATTATATTTTTATATATTGTTATTTCGATACCAATAGAATACCTACGCGTTGGTATGTATGTCAATTCTCTCTGGATGGATTGGACAACTATAAGATATATATAAACAATGTTAAAATTAATCATTCTTGTATGATAATTAGACTGCCGCGAAGTTAAACGTCAAAAAAGTAAATCTAAATTAAATCGTTTATGAACTAAAAAGCGAAACGTCTGCAGCTTTCTTTCGTATCTCAGAAACGTATCGCAAAATTGAGACAGAATTTTAAATCAAAAGTGACTCAAGTTACTGAATCAGCAGAAGTATCTCGCAGAAGTGAACTGAAATTGAGACCCAAAAGTCAAGTAAAAATAAAATGCATAATTAATGAAGTTTTTTTCAATTTCTTTTTATTACAAAATATTACAATTTATAAAAGATAATAAATATTTCTCCTTAAATATATTAATATATCATATTTATTTTTTTCCATTTTATAACTCCAAAATATTCACTCTATAATATTTATATTTATTTTTAAAATATTTACTTTAAAAAAATTAGCGTCTGAGCTTCACAACACAAAAAACACAAACAAAATGATAAACTAAAAAAATATAACAAAATACAAAACAATAAACTACGTCAAGGCCAACTAGAACTTCACTTGAGCGAATCCAAATTGAGACAAAAACGAAACAGAAATTAGTTCGTTTGCGAATTAAAAATTTGGATTCACTTTAACGAATCCAAATTGAGACAAAAACGAAACAGAAATTAGTTCGTTTGCGAATTAAATAGCGTTCCCATTAAAATTTTTAGTTTTTAGTTTTACAGATTGTATGAAAAAAAAACTTGAAAAAAAAAACTTGTTAAGTTGGTACTGTTTTGTTCGCATAAGAAAAAGTTAAAATTAATTTAACTTTTTCTAAAAATTTTCATTAGCAAATAGGATTGAAGTTGGTGGCGAATTCCATTTGAAATATTTGTGTATTTTTATTTAATTAAAATTAAAATAAAATGTATATTTTATTTAATTAAATTAAAATTTGGAACTTTAAATACGCTAAATAGTATCAGTGAATTTGCAAAATAAAGTTGGCTACAATTGAGTTTTTAGTTTTATTAAAAATTTCAATGGAAACGCTATTCTAAAAATTATGCGAAAAAACTATGCGAAAAAACAATGTAAAATTCAATGGGAACGCACTGTTACAAATTTTGATTAGTTTTTTCACTTACCCTTTAAGATAAGCGAACCGTAAACGAACCGCCGGCGAAGTCTTTTCTTCATATATGAGTTCGTTTACGAACCGCCTTGGCAGTTCGTAAGCGAACCGGAAACGTAAATGTTAGAATAAGAACAGTAGAAAAAAAAACGTAACGCCAAGAGTTCGCCAAAATCGGTTCGTTTACGAAACGCCGCAACGATTCTTTTTGGAACCGCCAAATTCTGTTCGTTTACGAACTGATTTTATTTCTAGAAATAAAAATACGGAAAAGTTATTTTTTTAGCATTTATTTCATATAAAAAATATAATTTTTAACAATAAATAATAATTTCACCACTGATTTAATTTTTTTAAATTTTATTACTTAATTTATTATATAACACAAAATTACTTATTAATATTTATTTTATTATATTTAACAAAATACTATTATAAGACACAACCTTCGTCACTCCTGTTTATTTTTGTTATGAAATTATAAAGTTTATTTTAAAAAGGCGTTACTTATCTAGTTCGTATACGGTTCGCCAAAAGCGAATTCGCTTATTTTTCTTAAAGGGTATACCGATTCCCATTGGCGAAAACTAGGTTAAAGGGCGAAACTAGTTCTCAATTTTTCGCCTGTTTTATGTCAAAATGTGACATAAACTGACCCTAGCATGTGTTATTGGGAATTTGACATTTCAAAAAGTGCGAAACCCTTTGACTATATAATATATGGACTGCTAATCGCTTATAATTTCCTTAGCTGTCAAAGAAAAAAATACTATTAGGACTGGTAGCGCATACCACCAGAAATGGCCAATAAGAGAAGTAAAGTTATGGAATTCTGAAATAAATCCAGTAGAATTCTCAAGTAAAATCTATGCAATTCTTATCCTATCGGTGGAAAAATATTTTAGTTGCTTTTCATAATTTTTTAGAAAGTAATATAAATTTAATTTGTTTGGTTAATTTTTAGTTAAAATTGAAATTACTTCAAAATTTAGGAATGCAACAATATAAATTCTCTCTATAACCACTTGTCCATGCTGCTGCTCTGCCTGGTGTAATTTATTATATTAAACGTTTAAATAACATCACATATACATATATTTGATAATTGAAATTCAAAATTTAAAAGAAAATAATTGAAATTAAAAATTTAAAAGAATTTAAAAGAAAATCAAAACTAAATTCAAAACATACATATATAAATTTCAACTTTTCAAAGAGTTAAATTAAATTGTTTTAGTTTTAAATATCCAGAGTTGAGTAAGTAGAGACAGAATGCAACTTTTCACATTTGGAAATCATTCACATAATTTAAATAACATTCAACATTCAAAAAATTTAAATCATATTTAACCAAAAAATACAAATTCTTTAAATTATTAATGTGGATTTCGATTGGACAAAAAAATCAATTTTTTTTTTAAAAAACCAATCTTTTTTTTATCTAGATCAATTTTTGTTTTCGATTGGACAAAAAAATCATTTTTTTTTTTTATCTAGATCAATTTTCAAAAATCTGGATTTTTTTAAAGATTTACCCCTCCATTCACTAATACCATAACATTTGTATGACAGTGATATAAAAGATTTACCCCTCCTTTCACTAATACCATAACATTTGTATGACAGTGACATATTTCCATAGATAAAAAAAATGGATTTCATAGATAAAAAAAATTGATCTGTTTTTACGTTCGATTGGACATAAAAAAAATTGATTTTTTTTTAAATTTTGAACTGTGCCAATCGAAATCCACATAAAATTCGTTGAATATTTTTGAATAAATGATTTAGTTGTTTTATTGGCCGTCAAAAAGGCGAGCGTCGCCAAAGACAATTCTGAATGTTAGTTCTTTTTTTCTCCATCTCTGGTGGTATGCGCATAGTCGGTGATGGCTACCGCAATGAAGTTGGTTACTAGCAGTCCATATATTATATAGTTAAAGGCGAAACCAGTTCCTTTATTCCGCCATCTTTTTAACCTTATTTTTTTTTTCAGGTTCAATTTTCCCCTTCAGTTTATTCCACTACATAAGCAATTTTATTTATGTCACTTTTTTGAAAATGTAAACAATTCCAAAAATTTGAAATAATTTCTCAAAATAAAAACTATTGGCCATTTTGAAAATTGGTACTGAATAACTGAATTTATATAAATATAAATATTAAATTTTTGTGTGAAATAATTATTTATTGTATAAATAATTAATTGTCTAATTATAATTTATGTCTTATATTATCGTAAAATAGTTATTTTTAATCAGATGCTATCTACAAACATGTAAGTATTTTAATTAAATTTAAATTTAAGAATTTCTTTTTTAAATTTGTACTAAAATCTTATTCCGAAAATGTAAACAAATCGTATGTAAGAAGTTATCCAATTAGATTTTTATTTTTGATTTTTTTAAACTTTTAACTTTTAGGAGCACGAGACATGAGATAGGAGAAGAAAATACTGAAGGGGAAAACATTATTATAGTATCGCTGAATATTTTAAGGATACTATACGACCTTGAGCTTTAAGAGAAGGTGAAAACCTTGAAGATGTAGAAGGTGATGTACGTTATGCGATGTCGTTTAAAAAATCGTCTGGTTTGCATTTTCAAACGATTTTCCAGCCGACAATTTTGACAGCTAACAAAATACAAAAATTTGTTGTGTGAAAGTTATATATTGTGTGGAAGAAAGAAAGAAAATCAAAAGTAGATTCACGCATTCTTGAAAAATTCAAGAAAGCCTTTGGATCTTCAATTCTAAGTTCATCAAACACAAGGCTTGATAAATCTCTTCCTAGAATTTCCCGTTTTAGAAGCCGATTTTTATATTTTTGATTACGCCGGTTTTTTCTAATATTTTTCCGTGCAATAATTCCAATAATTGTTGCACATAATCCAATAATAATTAAATTATTTTCAGCATCCATATTTATAAGTTAAAAGTAAATAAATAGTACCAAATTTGAGGTTAATAGCCTTATTCACAAACCGACTTGTTATCTTGTTAAGCTCTTAAGTCGTTATTTAACAAGCAAAATTGAAAATAGCTATTCACAAATTGTTAACAAAATTGTTAAGGAAATGACAATGCCTTCATTATGAACTATCATGGTTATTTAACAAGTTGGTATATTATAAAAATTCACAATTTCAAAATTTTGTATGAAAAAATTCACAATATTGATAAAAATTCACCACGGCTTGTTAAAATCGCTATTCAGAAATTGTTAAGATAATTGTTAAGAGCCAAACACAATGTCAGCTTTAGCTGTGACTGTAACTTTAAAAAAATTTTTATATATGAAAATCAATAGAAATAAGCCTTGAGAAAAAGAGCTTTTCATATATAAAAACTTTTTAAAGTTACAGTCACACCTAAAGCTGGCATTGTGTTTGGCTCTTTAAGCTGTTAAATTTCTTTATTGACACTTAGATTAGAGTGGTTGTTATTTAACAATTCCATATAAAAGTGATTTTTCGTACTTGATGAATTTTTTAGATGAATTTTTTCATTAGATGAATTTTTTTTAAAACTGACAGTAAATAGTAGTTTTACATACAATATATATATATATTCTATGTTTATATATATGATTATCAATTATGAAATATGAAAAATATATATATGATAATTTTTATCTAGTATGTATATAAGCCATAATAATATATATATACATTTTTTTCGAATTAATACTGACTCTATGCGAATACAAAAATGAAAAATTTAAATTTTATCCTTCGAACAAATATTCAAAAATTATCATATATTTGAATCTGTATAGAATTTTTCATATTATAATCATTTTCATTTAGGGGTTTCTGCAATATACTTGCATTATATACAAATAAATATTTTTAAATATTTTTAATATATACATATGTATATATTTGAATTGGAAAATGTATTTTTGTAGTTGAAAATTTTATGAATTTATTAGGTGTATTTTGTACATACAATAATATACATATATTGTATTTGTATTTGTAAATTTCTGTTTTAGAAACCGGTTTTTTAGAAAATTTATTCACAATTTGACTATTTTTCGTTCACATTTTAACAAGCAAAATTCACCTCATAATTTTTAACAAGTGCATATTCACCATTTTTGTGAATAGCATTTTTACGCTTGCTTGTTATGGCACTTGTTATTAATTTTTAACAAGTGTCAAATCAGTTGTTACGTTGTTAATTTGTGAATAGGTCTATAAGTTTCCACAAATTTTTGATATTTTTGTCTGATAGTGTGAAGGCAAAAAAACTTTTGCGTACGATTTTCCATACGATTTTTCAGACGACTACATAGTCGTCTGAAAAATCTGATATTGTGAAAGTACCCCTCTATGCACCATTCTGATTAAAAATTTTGTTCCAAATTGATTCAAAATTGATTCCAAATTGATTCGCAAAATGGATTCAAAATGGATTCGCAAAATGGATTCAGAAATGATACAAAACTGAACTAAATATGAAGCAAAACTGATACGAAATTGATACAAAAATGATACAAATTTGATTCAAAAATGAAATAAATACCCATTAAACCAGAAAATGACGGTGACGCCAAAATGATAGTAAAAAAAGCTCCTTTACTCAATTTTGGCATGAATTGCTCATTTCCCATTAAACCAGAAAATGACGGTGACGCCAAAGTGATAGTAAAAAAAGCTCTTTTACTCAATTTTGGCATGAATTGCTCATTTATTCAATTTGAGTCACCAATAGAACTCTAAAGTGAGTCATTTGGCTATCAGACGGAATTTGAATCACCAATAGAACTCTAAAGTGAGTCATTTTGCTATCGGACGGGAGTCACTTTGGCGTCCCGCAATCTCTTAATTTCAGCGTCACTTCCTCTACATTTGCATACGTTAGATGATACACTTCCCTCTAAGAAAAGCGAGCCGTAAACGGCATAAAAATGTAGTCATTTGCCTATATAAGACTCCGTTTTCGAACCGCCTTTACGGCGTTAAAGCGGACCGTTTCTGTTCCCATGGGCGTATGGAAATTGAAATTAAAGACGGCACGCTAAAGCGTAATGTTTTTATGCCGCTTTTGCGATACAATTTTACGCCGCTTTTTGCGGCAAATTTTATGCCACTTTTGTAGCTCAATTTTATGCCGCCTTTTCGGCTCCAATTTATGCCGCCTTTTCGGCTCCATTTCGAACCGCTTAAAATAATTATAAATAATCCAAAAATAAAATCCAAAAACTTTAATTTTTTAATAAAATATTTAGTATTTTATTACATTATCAACACAATTATCATAATATATAAATATTTTGTATTTTAAATATCTTGAAATTAATATATAATTTAATACATTAAATATTTACCAAAATAATATTCCACACACTATGAACACTCTGACTAACAAAATAATAATGAGAACAAAGACACAAGAAAGCCATAAATATAATTTTATGTTAATTGATTAGTCATATTACTCTTTAGATCCGCTAAAGCGGTTTATTTTCGATTCGTATTACGCGTTGCGTTTTAGAGCCGCAAAATTCGATTTATGCGTTACGTTTTAGAGCCGAAAAATACGGCACGAAAATGAAGTCTGAATATATGAAAAAAGACGGCGTGTTGCGAGCCGCTAAAAGCGGACCGTAAATTCCCATTAAACCAGAAAATGACAGGGACCATCTGGTGATACGGTTTGGTATCATTTTGGTTAACAAATGGTTTAATGGGATGATACCAAACCGTATCACTAGATGGTCCCTGCGTATCACATATACTATCATTTTAGTATCATAAGTGTATCATCTAACGTATGCAACTGTAGAGAGGAAGTGACGCTGAAATTAAGAGATTGCGGGACGCCAAAGTGACTCCCGTCCGATAGCAAAATGACTCACTTTAGAGTTCAATTGGTGACTCAAATTCTGCTATAGTAACTATTATGTGTCGTACGTTTTTGTGGAGGGAAAGGGGATTATATATACATAAATCAATACAGAACAAAATTATTTTTGACAACTCAAAATTATTTTTGACAACTATAAGACCAAAAAAACTAAAAAAAATTTCGACACAGCTTGTAGGGGCAAAATTATACTATAGCATCTCCTGATATTATATACTCTAAGACCAAAGCATGCAAAAAAAAAAAAAAAAAATTTTACCGTACATTTTATTGCATTTATTTCTGTAGAAAAAAAAAGATAAATTTTTAGGTAATATATTGTTTTTATGTAAATTTATAGATACAGATAATTAATTTTCAGGTCTAAATTTTAATTTTTTATATTTCTTAATAAATTTAATAGGTAAAAGTTTCAGGTAAAAATTACAAAAACATGGTCTCGTCTCGACCATTAAAAAAATATAAATATATTTATTTCATATTTCACATTAATAGTTAGTGATGGAATTGTGGGTTTAGATAAATTTACAAATTTTGAGATTACATTTTAATTTTTGTTTGAAATATAATAGAAAAACTGTAAATTCAAAAGACTGCAAAATAATAATTTAATAATTTTATCTTATTAAAAAGTTTAGTAATTTTTAAAATGAATAAAAAAAGTTATTATGAAGTAAGTAAGGAAAATTTTAAATCCTCATATTTATTTGTGTTGTCTACTTTTAAGTTACTATATATTTTTATATTTAAGAATAAGGTAGAATTAAAATCCTATTAATTATTTTGAATATTTATAAAGACGTAGAGTTTATAAATCTTGATTACACTTTTTTATTTACAAAAATATAATTTATTATTTATTTTTCTATTTATATTTAACATATACTAAAAGGTAAAATTTTTAACCTTCAATGTTTCTAGTCTGAAAATTTATCAAAGTAAATTTTTGTTAAAATATAATATATGAAATATACTTATTTTATATATGTATTATGTATAATTTTGAAAATATATTTCTTTGGAAAAAAAAAAAATCCAAAAAAAATTGTTAATTTTTACTATTTTGAAGAAATTTTCAGCCCAACCAAAAATAAATTCAATTTTGCATCGCAAAATTTGAATCCAAATAGATTCTAAATCTGTATCACAATAGAATTTTTTTTTTTATCAAATTTGTATCATTTTTGAATCAATTTGGTATCAGTTTTGCTTCATATTTAGTTCAGTTTTGTATCATTTCTGAAACCATTTTGAATCCATTTTGCGAATCAATTTTGTGATACAAAATTGAATACAAAATTTGTCTAATTCCCATTAAACCAGAAAATGACGGTGACGCCAAAGTGATAGTAAAAAAAGCTCTTTTACTCAATTTTGGCATGAATTGCTCATTTATTCAATTTGAGTCACCAATAGAACTCTAAAGTGAGTCATTTTGCTATCAGACGGAATTTGAGTCAACAATAGAACTCTAAAGTGAGTCATTTTGCTATCGGACGGGAGTCACTTTGGCGTCCCGCAATCTCTTAATTTCAGCGTCACTTCCTCTCTACAGTTGCATACGTTAGATGATACACTTATGATACTAAAATGATAGTATATGTGATACGCAGGGACCATCTACCCATTAAACCAGAAAATGACGGTGACGCCAAAGTGATAGTAAAAAAAGCTGTTTTACGCAATTTTGGCATGAATTGCTCATTTATTCAATTTGAGTCACCAATAGAACTCTAAAGTTAGTCATTTTGATATCAGACGGAATTTGAGTCAACAATAGAACTCTAAAGTGAGTCATTTTGCTATCGGACGGGAGTCACTTTGGCGTCCCGCAATCTCTTAATTTCAGCGTCACTTCCTCTCTACATTTGCATACGTTAGATGATACACTTATGATACTAAAATGATAGTATATGTGATACGCAGGGACCATCTAGTGATACGGTTTGGTTAACAAATGGTTTAATGGGTAGTGATACGGTTTGTTATCATTTTGGTTAACAAATGGTTTAATGGGTTACGGAACATCTGTTGATTCAAAATTGATACGAAGAATTGATTCAATTCTGATCTCACCTTTTTGGCTGTTGCTCCTGCTGCCGATGCTTTTTTTGCTGCTAGGTTGTGTTACTACCTTCTGTCACCCGTCATCAGATTTATGAAATTGAAATATGAAATATTCTACTAATCATTAATGGATAAAATGAATAAAAATAATAAGAAATACAAAAACAGTGAGTAAAAATACAATAAGTAATTCAAAGCAGACATGTTATTGTTCCCATTAAAATTTAACCACAACGAACATAAAAAAAATTGAAGTATTATGATTAACTCTTATTTTGACTATGTATTTTTTATTCCAATTAATTATAGTATATCTGCTAAGTACTTTATTCTGTATTCCTTGTTAAATTTTATTTTAGGTTCTCGTGAAAATGATAAAGTTGTGCAAAGTGAAAGTCCTCCCAAGAAATCACGACTTTCAACAATGGATTGTAGTAAATATTTTGAATTAAATGAAATTTATTTAAAAGAAGAACGTATTGAAAATATAAGTGAACAGTGGCAAAATAATTCTGAAACTCAAGTGGAAAATATTGAATTTTATTCAAAACCATTTAAATTATGTGTTTTCAAAAACTTATTGAAGGACTCTGATATTACTAAAAAAATATCAGAAGAAATTATTACACTAGATTGGTCAAAAAAACAAATGGACTTATATGAATTTCACCAAAGTAAGGATCTGTGTAATTTTCAAACTGGATATTTAAAAGGATTCTTTGATTGCCTGCAGAACAATTTAAAACCTTTAATTGAGAGAATATGTAAATTAAATATTACACATATATCAGCTTCATGTTCTATGTATAACAGTGGTGATTATTTACTCGTCCATGATGATTTACTGAATGATCGGCAAATTGCATTTGTTTTCTATATTAGTCCATGGAATAATGCAAAGAAGTGGTCACATAGTATGGGCGGTTCTCTGGAAATATTTAATGCTAATTCAGAAAATTATCCACAATTTCCTATTGAAAGGCAAATATACCCTGAAGATAATCAATTAGTATTTTTTCAAGTGGGTAAAAAATCTTTTCATCAAGTTGGCGAAATTACAAATTTTAATTATCCTCGTTTAACTATAAATGGTTGGTTTCACGGTGAACCTAATGAAGATTTTTCGAAAAGTTATGCTGAACCGCATAACTATCATTTATACCATTTATTTAAAGAACCTAATTTGGATAACAAATTATGTATTCAGAATTGGATTAATAGTGATTATGTAAAAATAAAAACAATGGAAGCTATTCAAACACATTTTGAAAATAATTCCGAAATTAGTTTAAATAATTTTTTAAAGCCTTCTGTATATAAAAATGTATCTGATGCCCTTCAAGATAAAAATTTAAAGTGGTTATCCAAACAACCTGCAAATAGTTACAATTATGAAACTTTAGATCAAAATACGGACGGTATTTTAAAAAGTTTTATAAATTTAATGAGTTCAAAAAATTTTTTTCAACTATTATATAAACTAACATGCTTAGATTTATATGGTGAAAATAGTAAAACACCGAAAGTATATATAGAAATTCAGAAATGGATTTCTGGATCATATACAATATTAGGGAATACCGACTATAATCAAGAAAATATATTAGACTTGATACTTTACTTTAATGCCAATGATTCAGTGGGTATTACAACATATTTAGCATCACAACCAAATATGTTAGAGAATGATAATTCAGATCAAACATTACTTACAATATATCCAAAGAGTAATATGTTGAATTTAGTTTACACAACTGGAGACAATATGAAATTTACCAAATATGTTTCAAAAAATATAAATATGAATAATGGCCAAACATTTATTTTACACTGTAGTTACAAGGAGTAGAATGTATATTATAATTTATTTTTTAAGTTAAATAATTCACCAAGTATGAATTTGATAACATTGTTATTAATTCGCTTACGTGTAAATAAAACATGAAAAACGTTTAAAACTTTGATTTTTAAATAAAGGTAATATATGACTTAAAATATAACTAAATATATATAACTAACTATTATATTTAGAATTATTTTCTTGATTAACTAATTTAGTTTATCATTATTTAAAAAATTAGATTTCAAATAAGTAAATATTATTTTTTAAATTTAATTACATAAAATTAAAAATTTTTTTTATTTGGGATCCGGAAATAAAGAACTGTCGAAATAATTATTTTTGCATTTTATTGTAAATTTGAAATTCACAAAACCATATCATAATTAAATACATATTAAATACAAAAATATTATATGAAAGCAGAATGCACACAAAATGCGCACAACTCATTTTTGAAATTATTCTTTACATTTCTACAATTAGCAATGCTCACATTGTACTTAAGCTAGAAGTAAAAGTAAAATAAACAATATAATAAAATACTCTGAAATTATATTTCAGTGGTGAATACAATCATTTGTTGTGGTTGTGTATGTAGAATGTATATTATATATAAATATAAACTGTAAATTTTTAGATATTAATTATATAGATGAGAGTTGTTGCTGCCATATCCCAAAACATCCTCATCTTCGTACATCACGTCTAAAATAAAATTTTTACATAATTTTACATTGCACTACCGTAGTTCTTATATTATATTATATAGTGATATATTTATTTATGCTTTCATTCATAGTAAACTTACCGCTGTAAGTGAAGTTTCTTGCACTTGAATAGATTGACCTTTAATGTGATCCAATTTAGCTCTATTTACAGGAGCCCCTACAAATAATTAGTATAGTAACAATATTTTTTTCAATAATAATTTTATGCATTTACCAATATAACTAAGTAGAACAGGTAGAAAAATAAGTCCATGAGCAGCACCACACACTACAATTCCCAGGTACATACGAAAATAAAATACTTGAAAGATTTGACTTTTTGCAAATGCAAGAACGAGAATTCCACCAAATTTCGTTAAAGTTATTCCAGAAAATACAGAACTTCCCATTTTTGTTAAAGCATCTGCAGCTCTTTTTTCTTTTGAAATTTCTACTGATAATGAAAAACTATGCACAAGATGTGAACAAAACTCCACTGATATTCCAACAGCCATAACTAAATTTACTAAGGAAACAGCATTCAAAGATATATTCCAATGATACATAAGGCCTCCAATATTTATTACTATCATTGTAATAGTTATTACAACGACCAATGCTGAATGAATATCGAAACCCAATAAAATAAATGTAACAATAAATATAGCTAAAACTGAAATTCCCATGCTTTTTAAAGTATCTGGCCACATAGTTAAATATTGTTCATAAAATACGTAAAACACAGAATATGGAAAAACTTCAATTTTTGCAGCATCTTCAGGTTGCATTCCTTGCATTATCAAGTTACCTTGTATCATATGAGTTATATTTGCTGAAATTTTTCTAGCTGAACGTAATGCTTCATAGTAATCTAAAGAAGTTTTTAAAATAGTATGATAAGACATAAAAAATGATGATTTCACATCTGCATTATTTGATTGTTTATTTATATTATAATTAACTGCACTTCCATATGCAGCATGTCCAGCTTTAGCACATGATGCGTCAGGATTATCATTTAAAAAGTATGGTACATATTTTTCAAAGTCATTGGATATTGGTCGTTGATAAACATTAAGTGAAATTTTACATGATTCGCAGGATCCATCTGTAAAAAATATACAAATTAAAATTATTTATATTTAAGTATATATTACTCGCTTACGATCATGTGGACAAAAACTATCGTTATTTGTATAATATTTACAACAAGTCTTTGCAGCAGACCAATCAAAATAATCATCTAACCAACTCGATGCTGGTCGTGCAATATAAGTAGTATTTGACGTCTTACTAGCAATATAAAGCTGAGTTAAAGTACTATCACTATTACAGAACTGGCCAGCACAAACTAAATTTTGATGGGTTGCCATTGAAAAGTTTAATCCTGATTTTAATACAAAATATACTGGTGGTCCTATGCTCAAATAATCCTTTAATGCTTTAAAATATTTTAATACGAAACTGTCTTCAGGCATTGAGAGTTCTTGATTTAAACCAATTTCTATTTTAGGAGCAATAGCTATACTGGAACATAACCAGCCATAAAATATTATCATTACTGCTATACGAACAGATTTTTTCATTAAAAAAGGCACATAAAGAGACTCAAAGAACTTATAGAGTAATCCTTCGTCTTTAGGAACTGCATCAGTTTTTTTTCCTCTCATAAAACAACATACATCATAACGGTTTTCTGACTGACGTTTTGTATCTATTGCCAAAAGGCTGACAAAACACGTAATTTGTAAAAAGAAATCAATAAGTAATGCCATTCCTGCATATAAAGCAAATGCTTTTACAGCTGGCATATCTGATAGTCCGCCTAAAAAGAAACAACAGCTTTCACTAACAGATGTCAAAAGCATCGATGGTCCAACACGACCTAGAATTCGCCCAACATGCTGTTCGTGAGTTTCATTTTGTCTTTGTGGATCTCTTTGAAAAGTTTGTACTAATATAAATATATTATCAACTCCAACAGCAAGGACAAGGAAAGGAATTACTTCAACTATAATTAATGTAGCTGGTACACCAATAAAACCAAATATTCCAATAGATGAAATAACAGAAGTTAATACTATAACAACACCACCAACACCAAGAGTTATTTTGCTATCAATAAAAATACGGCTCCGACGTTCTACATGTCCAAGGGATATGGCAATATAACCAAACATAATCATGTAAGAAACTAATATAGTTGAAACATCTGATTGGGATTCTCGATTTAATTCATCTTCTATTGAACGCTCAGATGTAAAAGCTATATCCATATGTTTACTCATATTTCCAGACGGTTTATAACTTTCCATAAATTTCACATATTTTTCTTCCCACTCCAGAGCTGGTTCAAGTTGGCTTTTATTGTGATGATTGTTAACTAGAAAAGTGAGTATGACAGCATTAGCATTAGTATAATTTGTAGTAGTAGAAAGTTGTTCCCCAGTTTGTAAAAAACCTCCAAGTGCAATTGCCGGATCAACTGGTCCACCATATAATGCCAAACAATTTGGATTGTAAGGATTTCCAAAACAGGAACTCAGAGTATCTAAATAATTTAACTATGACAAAAGAAAACATATTGATGACAATTTCCAGGAAATTAATTGCAATCATACTTCAAATCCATTTTCCTCATAACTATACTCAAAGTTATCAATATCATCTTGAAAGTATCCCCAAATTGATTGAACAACACAATCTGATAATTGTACTGGTCCGCGGAAAGTTGACGAAAGTGGTGCATAGCATATATTTTTTAGTGTTTTATTTTCATCAGAGCCAATACCTAAAAAAATTGATTAAAATAGAGTGATTAATTTGCAAAATTTTAATCTTTTTTTTTTAATGGAAATATTAAATTATATTTAATATTTATTATTCTGAAAATATTATTAGCTTATTTGGCAGTTAATAAATATTTAAGCTTACTTTTTATTTTTTCTTGTAAATTAAAAACTTCCAACAAAAATGTTTTATCGAATGCAGGACCAAATGTTAACGGACCATTTGATGTATTGTGAATAATATGAGGCAGATCGACTGCTTTTATAATTATCTGAAATTGTTGACCATATATAAATAATATGCAGAATAAAACTATTCATGTTTAATATAAAATTATTAAAAATATAGATTTACATTTAAATATTTTAACATGATGAATATATTTTAAAATAAATATTACCTGCTCAATTCTATAAAATGGTTGAAAATTAGAATCAAAAAACTCCCGTTCAACTCGAGATTGTGATAATGGAGATGCCCAAAGTTGCACAGGATCAGTAGTGACATGTAAAAATTTTAAGCCAGTACTTAAGATCAATACAAAACAAGCTCCTGTAAATGAATTGAAAATAATACAATTACAAATATAAAATAAAATATTTGAAGAGAAATGACCTCCAATAAGAGTTGAAAATGGATATGTAGCGAAAAATGTTCCCCAGTTGTAAAAAAACTTGTTCAAAAATTGTTCTGTTTTAGCACCTAGATTTTCGAAGTAACCATATGGCTCTATATTTTTAATATTTACTCGACGGACTGTATTCATCTGATGATCTCCTCCTTCTAAAGAAATACCTGTAAAAAATATTTCATTGATTTACATTTAATAATCATTAAATATTATTATTAATTTCTAATAGATATAAAAAATAAATTCAAACATTGTCAAAATTAGTAGAATATATCGCATATATTAGTACAACAGAAACAAACAAACAACAAGCTACAAAACACAAATCTATTAACATACTAGATCTTTTTGATTGCAAAGGCGAATCTTCTTGATCACCACCAAAGTCTCTACTCGTACGTTCTGCCAATCTCCGTCCAATGTTTGAATTCAATATTCTATCTTCAACATCATCCATTAGACCTATATTGATGTTATTAAAAAAGTCCTCTTTTACCAAAACCATATGTATTAAAACTTATATAATTATTATGTCTAACATCAATTTCTTTTGACCTACACTTTCTTTCACTTTTTTCCAGGAAATTCGGAGGGTGTAAAAAAGTGTAGCTCAAAAGAAATTGATATTGATATTATAAATAATCTTCAATAAATAAAATTAAATGATCTTTTAACAGAACATTTTAAAAAAATCCTTGTTATAAGTAATTTTGGTTAAAAACAATATACTTCAATCATGCTGTGTTAGAGTAATTTTAAATAATTGATGAATATTATTAGACAAATTCTCATTTTCAAAAATAAAACGTATATTTATTGTAGTTGATATTTAATAATATAATGCTATTAAATCACCATTATATTTATCCATTTATATGTTTTCAGTAATTATGTATTTATCATTATCTTAATGTTAAAAAGGAGCCAAAAATAAAATTTCCTTTTTTTTTCAGAAAATACAATTCAACTTACAAAGAACGAATACGGAATATTTAAACAAGATAATTCAAATAAAGTAACAATATACGTAAGTATCATTATTTTTGTATTAATAGCGAATTGTTAGTATGTAATTATTTTAATGATAATAAATTCTTCTACCCGCAACTACATATGTTGTTGCGGATAGAAGAATTTATTATTTTATTAATTAACTAATTTTATTAGTTTAATGTAATTTGCCGTTATTTTAAAAATAACATATTTGGCTACTATATATGAAAGAAACTAACATAAGCTAAATATATTTATTTCTTTTAAAATATAAATCAAGTTATCTATTCCATTAATTTGATATGAATGTTTTATATTATGAAATTGAAATATTCCTAAAATTCTTAATTATAAATAATAAACTTAAGATACTTACCTTCGTCAATCATTTTAGAAGGGAAAAGGCAAACACCCATCAAAAACAAAATCGTACCCACTAAGAATACAACAAGCATAATAACGCAATATGAATCAAAGCCAAAAATATTAAAAGGTTCTGGTCGCGGTGGCTCTGGTGGCGGTTTTGGACATGAATTCTCACAATCCACACATGAACATGCTGTAGTGTTTTCCTGAATGCAAAAAAAATATTCAATATTAAATAATTAAATATAGCTTTAATTTTAATTACATTGAGTGGTTTATAGCATGGAACTGTTTTAGGATTAAGAGGTTTTAAATTATTAATACTAATATCACTAGTATGCTGTAGATAATTAATTTGGAATGGTACATATGGATTGCCTTTAGCATCGCCCATGTAATGAAACCATTTTTCTGGACTGCATCTTGAAGCAGCATATTCTCCACACATAATATCTAAGGCAAGCTGACCGGTAGATGGAACGGATACCTTAAATATTAATATAAAATTAATTAACATTAAAATACATGTTTATTATAAATTAAAAATTATGTACTAAGAATAACACTATTAATTAAGATGTAATATCAACATTTTATCTAGCCTAAAATACTTGATAAATAACCAAATATCATATAAATTGAGGCGAGTTATTGCACAGTACAAATCACTCTGAGGATGTTTGCTATATTTATATGATCTTCGCTACTTTATATATAAAACTAAAATATCATCATTATTTTATCTTTACCTTAGAGCACGAATTAAATGTATCATTTAAATAGGTTTGTGTTATGTGTAAATCTATAGATGTAATATACTCGGTTCCTAGAAATGTATTTAAAATTCTGTAAGCTTTAGTTAATTTTACTGTAAAAATTACCTTTTTTTGATACATTTACTCCTGACGGCACCATAAAGCGGGATTGATTGGGTGCACAAGTGAAATCACACATATGTCTGACTAAATTTGCCATACAAGATGGACAACGATCTAAAAAATTTGCTGCTAATTTTATATTTTCATTTAAGATACCAATCTAAAAAAACAAT
>OX457089.1:17993613-18119884 GCA_949752835.1 Empis stercorea
GATTTAGATGGCGGTGATTTGAAAATCAGTTAATTGCCAAAATCGAATGTAAATAAATTAAATTATTTTTTGAAATAATTTTAAACGGCTGTGTGAATACTTAAGTGTCCAATATCCAAAAGTATAAAATGTAAGGAAAATGCATTTTAAGTTTCAATTGTTAATTTAATCACGTAGATGCGGACTTAGACAGGATTTTAGAGTTTTAATTAATTTCTCCACTTAGTACGTAATACTTCGGGTGGAAATTCGTTAACATTTTTATAATATTTTAATTTTTATATAAAACGTGCAAATGGATCAATGGATGTGTTCCATAATTCATACGTTTTTTGAATAGTAAAAATTACACTCGAACTTACAAACATCAAATTCGAGTTTAAATAAAAAATGAAGAGGAAAAGCTATTTTATTATATTTATTAATAAAAGTAATATTTGTAGAAGAAAAAATTGCATATTGGACACTTAAGTATTCACAGCAAAATGTGAAATCCGTAAAAATGTGAAATCCGTTGACATAACCGAGTAAAATAAATTTTTACCCACTTTTTAATACCCTAGCATATTAAAATTTCAGTAAAAACTTGACGTTTTATTATAGCTACGCCAGCTATATATCAGAAAATTAACTACTAAATTCCCAATTATTTTTTTGAGGTGGATACTAATAGAATATCAGTAAAAATTTAAGCAAAATTTTTGTCCCGGGTAAAATTTTGTATGGAAATTCATGTTTTTTTTAAGTGGATACTAGGTGGATATTTAGCTTAACAAGAGAATTAATGTTTTTAATAAAGAAAAATCAATATCAACTTTTATTGTGGACAGAGAAATGCGTATTACTATGTTTCATATTACAAATTAATTTATTTTATATGAATTTATTGAAGTTAAAATTAATTATACCGATTTCATTATTATTTATATTTAACCTGCGGTAATTATAAAATATATTATTCCAAGAATAATAGATATAACTAAATTTAAAAATAAATAAGATTCCCAATATATTTGTCAATATAAAATTTTCACAATTGAATATTTTTAGGAAAATACGAAGGGCGCCTTTAATAAAATAAAATAATGTCCTTAAATTCAATATAATTTTAGCTATATTTATAATAAAATATCAATTTAGAACCAAAATTGAATTTACCCATATAATATTTTTTTTTACTTCAAATATTTCAACTGTACCTTTTACGTTTTTTTAATATTAATTTTATAGTAACGCCTACTCTTCTAGTCAACCATATTTATATTTAGAGGAGGTGAGACAGACCTATGCGGGCTTTTTCAAGTGGGAAAGAGCAAACAAAGTACTTCAATAGAAAATTCTTTTTATAGTGTAAAATCACTAATATAGCCTATCCTTATATTCTATTATTTAAGAATAAAAACGATTATTTTATAATTTCCCTATTAATAAACTATATGTAAGCTAAAGGCACCCTGTGCTTCAATTCACAACGGAAATTATAAAATTCCAATCCATTTCAAAATAAATTAAATTATTAAAATTAATTAATAAAAAACAAAAGTTTCAAATTACGCGTTGCTCGTGCACAGAGAAATAATTTAATTTAATTAATAATAATTTCTCTGTGCTGACAACGCGTAAAATCAATCAGCCAATTAAATCGGAATTGATTTTAAATATTTTGTTGGAAAAGCTGATTGGTTTTCCAAAATCTTATTGGAAAGATTTTGGAAAGCCAAAAAAGCTCTCCAACAAAATAAAAAAGAAAGAAAAATTTAAATCAAGGCCAGTTGATCGGTTAAAGTTCCGTTTTGAAATTCTTAAAAATTAAAATTGTTAAAGGCGAGTTGATAAAAAAATTTAAGTTTGATTTTGAAATCGAGATTATTAAAAAAGTCAATCGGTCGGAAAAGTTCCATTTCTAATTATTGCATATTTGATGTTAATTTTTGCGGTTATTAATTGAAATAAAAAAAAAAGTTTAATTAAAGATAGTTATTTTTAATAGGAAAAGTTTAAAATAAAAATAATTTATTAATCGGAAAAAATATTATTAAAAACATTAAAAGAAAAAAAATTAGATAAATTAACGAACAAACACTAAATAAAATTTGTGATTTTTAAAATAAATTAAGAAAATAAACTAAATAAATTTATATTAAAATTAGATTAAATAAAATTGTTTTATTTAATTAAAAGGTTTTAAAAGGTAAAATAAAAACAAAGGTGAGATTAAAAGAGAAAACAAAAATTTATGATTGTACAACTAATTTTACAACATTGGCGCTGCGGACAGGATGAGAAGTACGTTTCTCATCCAAAAGAATTAGTGTAAAGGTAAAACGGGAGATTAAAACAAAAAAAAAAAAAATTATCATAAAATAAAAGTGGACTAAAAATAGTAAAAAAAAAATATATTAATTTAACGTTAAATAAAATTTTATAAATAATTATTATAAAATTTTTTTTGTAAAAAAAAAAAAACAAAAGTAGCAGTAATTTAAATAAAACATCTTTTTAATAAAATTAAAATAAAAACAGTGATAACAGAAAAGTTGCAGTTGAAAAGTGGTAGCAGATTAAATAAAGGTAGCAGTTAAAAGTTGCAGTAGAATAGCAGAAATTTTTTAACAAAATAGCAGAAGAAGAAGCTGGTACCGGAAAAAGAAAAAACAAAAAAAAAAGGGAAATTTTTTTAGATAAATTTTTGTAAAGTAGTAAGTCATTTTTTTTCTAATATAAAAATATATAAAAACACGGGTTGCTAAATATTTTAAAAATATATACATATATATATAATAGAAAATATATATAACTAAATATAAAATCAATTTTTTTTGTAAAAATAATTTTTTTTTTAAAATGAATAAATCGAAATCTTTAGGAAGATACGGATCTTCTTTATTTTTTATAATTAAATTTACAAAATCTAATAGTCTTAATAATGGAGAATAATAAAATTTATTTTTTGGCAAATTATTAAAAAAAAACAAATGTAAATTTTTGAATCTAATTAAATGACAAAAAATTGTGTGAAAAATTGATTTGTTTTTTGAAAATAAAAGAATTTGTTAATTTAGAAAGAAAATTTTATGAAAAATTTAAATTAATGGCCAAAAAGTAAAATTAAAATTTTTAATTATAAAAAATATATAAAATAATAAATATATAAAATCCTTAATGAAATTATAAAAAAAATATATATATATAAAAAATCCTTTTTTTTTTTTGAAATTCCTAGTGAATCAAAATCTTTATATACAAAGTTAATACAAAATAAAATAAAATGCATATATGAAAAAGAACCCCCTAAAATAATATATGTATAAATATACATATACAAAAAAAATGATATTTTTTCTTATATACTACCAAAAACCTTAACCTATCCTAATAGTTAACCTAATTTCAATTTTTCTCTCTTCAATAAAATTTTAAAATAAAATAGGTATATAATAAATAAAATTGGGGTACACATACATAGGTATATAAAAAATAATAAGTAAAAGTTTTAAATAAGAATCAATGTACAAATACCTATACAATGAAAAATCATAAATTATTAAACATTATTATCATATATTATAATTTTTATTTGTATACATAAAATTTTTATTCTCCAAGTACAAATTGCAAATTGTGCGTTTTTGATCAATTTGAATTTAAAAGTTTATAATAAAGTTTTATTTACGTGAAATATAATATACATAGAAGTGTATTATTATCAAAGTAAAATCGACATAAGAAGTGTATTATTATCAAAGTAGAAGTGTATTATTATCAAAGTAAAAGTAAAATCGACATAAAAATAGGGTAACAAAACTAATTACGGTGTAAAAGGTTAAGTTTATTTAATTTAACACAAAACTGTATACAGAAAGTGCAAAATAAAATTGTGCACTAAGTTGACACAGGGCTGTGTAAAAATAAAGAACTTAATAAAAAAAATTTTTTACATAAGTGTTAAAAATTTTTAATAAAAATTGGTTTTAATAACCAACATTTTTTTTCGTTACCTATATTTTCATTTTATATTAAAATTTCATTTATTTTTTGTTCGTAATGACGAAAATTATATATACATATATATAAAATGATATATATATATATTTTCAATTTACGTTTGTTCATTTTTATATAAAATATTATTGTCAACTTAAATTGATATTAATATTAATATATTAAATGACGTACGTAAGTTTCATTAGAACAAAGCGCGTTTTTTTTTGTAACTTAACATATAAAAATTTTTCTTGGAGCAAACAAATTTTCTATTATGAAAATTAATAAATTTTTTTTGGGAATAAAAAAAATTTTTTTTACATAAATTTAGGAGTTGGAAAACTTATATTTCCTATTAATTTACTGTTTGTTTGAGAAACAAAATTTTTTATTATTGCATACTTTTAGGGAATGAGAAAAATAAAAATAAAATATGTAAATATAAAGGAGTATTTATCTTAAATAAATTTTATTTTACATGATTTACGTTGAATAAAATAAAATTTTAAATGAATAAATTAAATAAAAATAATTTGTAGCAAAAAACAAATAAAATTTTTTTTTTTACCCCTAAAATATATTTTTTCAGAACTTTTTATATAAAATGACCCCTAAAATAAAAAATTACTAAAATTCAATAAAAAAAAAAATGACGTAATAAAAAAAAAAGCATATATAAATTATTGTTGTTGTTTAAAATTTATTTTATTAACTAATGTCGCAAAATTCAAAACCCCCAACGTTGGCGCAATCAATTTTAAAATTTTCAAAGAGAATATCAACATTTTCATTTTTAAATTCAAGTCCGGAATTTGAAAATTCGGACGAACAAATTAAAACAAACGTAGAAAATATAGAAGCGGAACCAAATTTAGAAGTATTGGATAGAAATAACTTTGTTGATTTTTTACATCAAGTACAAGGAGAATGAATATCAGAAAATAGAAAAAGTTTTAGAACATTGCGGTCAGGGGTAAAGTATAACAAAATTGGCCCAATACGGAAACCAAGGAAAACTAGAAGAAATAAAGTTATAATTGCCAAAACGGAAAGAAAAAGTTTGAATATAAAAACAAGTGACAAAATGAATCCAATAAACGACCCCCATTACTTTAATTTCCAAAAATCAAATAATACAAATAGAACAATAAATAAACCGGGACCATCAGGATTAAACTCGACCCCTATTCCACCACCACCACCAATTGCACATCGAGATGAATACGTTGTGGAAAACTTTACAAATGACAATTCATATCATTTGGAACCAACTTTCTTACCAGTTGAAAAAATAATAAAAACATTTTTAGTACAAGTTCCAACATTTTCGGGTGTAGGGTTGGATATTGAGAATGAGTTGAACAATTTTCTCGAATTAGCTCATCAAGCATATGAATTGGCCAGAGACGAACAAAAGGGTATATTATTAAGAATTTTAATAACAAGTAAACTGACAGGTGCAGCCAACGCACTTTTCAGATATGCCAACGTTGAAAACTTTAACCAATATAAAGATATTTTACGTAATCGTTTTATAGAGAGCAAGGATATGGCTACATTAGCATCTGAAATGATGGGAATGTATCAATACGAAAACGAATCAGTGGAATTATTTGGGGAAAGAATAGCAGAAAAATTGGCGGCATATAGAAATAGAGTTAATGAAAGGTATCAAAACGAGGGACGAGCTTTAATAAACGAAATGGAGATAACCGCAAAGAGAATATTTTTAGGAGGACTGCGTTCATCAGAATTAAAGCAATATTTAATTTTCAAAAACCCCGAAAACTTAAGAGTTTCCATAGGAGCGGCTCGACAGTATTTGAATGAAACAAGAAACTTAGGAAATATAGGGAGTTCGGATAAAAATAGTAGTAATAATCAAGGGGATCAAATGATGAATTTATTAACCACTATGATGAAAAAATTAAATGAAAATGGCGGACATGGGCAACAACCAAATAGTAACCGGTTAAATCATGGAAACAATTTTAGAAATAATAGTAATAATAATTATTTCCGGGGAACAACAGGTAATTTTAAATACAACAACAACAACAACAATAATGCGCAATTTACAAATAATAATAATTATAATAATAATAATAAACAATTCTCAAACAGTAGTAGCAACTATAATTTTAATAACAACAATAAGACCCCTAACAGAAATTACAACATGGTTAGTGGTAATAATTTTCCGAATAACAATAAAAATAATACAAGTAATTATAATAGTAATTATAATAATAATTACAATAATAATAATAACAATCGGAATAATAATAGTAATAATAATAATGGTAACAACAAAGTGCCATTTAAAGGGCCAACAACTAACAATATTAAATGTTTCAAGTGTGGTAAGCCGGGACATATTAGTAGGGAATGTACTTGGGAAGCACCACAAAATATAAATTCTTCAGTTCTACGATGCACACACTGCGGAATGAATGGACATACTTCCACTCATTGTTTCAAATTGCAATCAGGAAATGTCAATACAACAAATCAGAGAGTACTTACATTAGACAGTGAAAATATAGCTGAAAATCAATGTGACTGGTGTGCACGAAAAGGTCATAAAATCGTGCATTGCGAAGCACGTCAAGCATATGAATCTAAAAAAGTGTTGGAATCGGGAAACGAGGATGGAGTGAACTAAAGAAGCCCAGCTCATTCCTCCAAAAGGGCGAAAAAACCATCTTACAGGAGCCCATAGTTCAATTATCATTAGATATAGCTAAAAAAAGATAAAATTAAATTATTGGTAGATACGGGAGCACAAGTTAGTTTGATTAAAAATACAACTTTAAAAGAAGGAACACCTATACTAACAAATGATAAAACAAATTTAAGTACAATAACAAAAGATGTAAGCTCCACTATAGGTTCCTGTGAAGGAAAATTTTTATTAGGAAATAATTTCAATTGCAAATTTCAAGTCACAGATAATGACATAAATTTACCTGTTGATGGTATTTTAGGAAATAATTTTTTATCTTCAAATTGTAATATTTTAGGATCAGAACAAAAACTTCATTTCCCAAAAACGGAAAATAATACAACAGAATTCTGTATTCCATTTATAAGGAAAAGTAAAATAGGTATAATAATTACGCATTACATTGAGAATCCATTTAACCAATTAGATCAAATTAAAATAAAAGAAATTCAGGGAATTTTCGACAACATAAAAAGTAAGTTTTATAAAAATAAGGATGAAATCTTATTAGACGAAGATAAATCCAAGGTAAAAACAGAATTAATAGTAAAAGAAGAGGAAGAGAAAGTGATTAAGAAAAAAGAATTTTTTAACATTAATGAAGAAAATGTTGAAAAAATTGTTGAAATAAAGGAAGAAATAAATGACGAAATTATATTAGTTAATGCTGAAATCACAGATGATTCAGTGGAAGTTAGTGATAGTGATTTAAATAATAAAATAAATGTTGGAGAAATTTATGAAGAAAAAATTAACACAGAAAATATTTTAAATGAAGAAGAGATTATAATGGATAATGTTAATGTAAAAAATGGAACGGAAAAAAATGGCGAAATATGGATTCCGGCGCGTATGGAAAAATTAATAAGTTTACCTACAACAGAGGTGGGAGAATTTTTTTGTAAGGCACAACAACTAAAACCAGGTGTATTATTACGAAATTGTTTGGTTGAAGCAAAAAATAATACGGTAAAGGTATGTATAGCCAACGTAAGTAATGAAGAAGTAAAAATTGAGGATATAAAACTTAAATTGATTCCTATAGAACATTTTCATATAAGACCCCTAAAAAATGAAACTTCTAAGTATATAAAAAATGGACCCCTAAAGACTCATGAGATTAAAAGCAAAAAAGAAAAAAAACCCCGAGGGAGACGCAAGGATACACCATTGGCGGATATATTTAGATTATTTGAAGAAGGCAACTGTATCAATTATCAGGAAGACGAAACAGAAAATAAAGCTGTTAAAGAGAGAATTGAATCTCTGAAGAAAATTTTAAAAAAGAATTCAATGTTAACAACAGAAGAACAAAATACAATAGATAAAATTTGTGAAGAATGTAATGACATGTTTCATTTACCAGGAGATAGATTAACTCATACTGATGTTATTACACACAAAATAAGAACGACCCCGGAACAAATCCCAATCAATAGCAGGCAGTGCAGATTAGCGGAATGTCACAAAAAGGTGATTAATGAAGAAATAAAAAATTTATTAGAAGAAAAAATAATACAACCAAGTCGGAGTCCTTGGAATTCACCTTTACTGGTTGTTCCAAAAAAGGCTGGACCGGAGGGAAAAAAAAGATACAGAATGGTAGTAGATTTTAGGAAAATTAATGAGGTGACATTGGGAGACGCTTTTCCCCTACCAAGGATATCAGACATAATTAATTAATTGCACAAAATTTTTAACTTTTATATTATAATTATGTATTAGTAAGCATTATTAAATAAAAAAAAAAAAAAAACAACAGGGTAATTAAGTTAAAAAAAAAAAAAAAAAATATTTTTTGAATAAAATAGGAAGGGGAGCGTGAACGCTCAAAAACAAATAATAGGGATAATATAGAAAATAAAAAATCTTATTCTTATTCCTTAAATTCCTATTCCTTTTCTTAAATTTTTAATATATATATGCAATTTTTTTGTTTATATAAATAAAATAAATTTATAATTAAAAATAATTTACAAAACTATTAACCATTAATTTTTATAAAACAAAAGGATTTTTTTAATATAAAATATTTGTTATAGAATTTGATAAAATAAAATATTATATAAAATCGATAAGATTGTAACTGTATTGAAATAAATAATAAAAAATATAATAAATGTAAAGAAAAAATAATTACAAAAATATAAAATATTTAGTAAAAATATATAAACTTCAAATAAAAATTATAAATATATAAATAAAATTAAAAGAAATTTATTAAATTAAAGAAAAAATGTACAAAAGAAAAAGTAGTATACAAAGATATAATAATTTTTTAGTAAAAAATATTTAACAATATTTACAAAAAAAATGTTTAAAAAATATATATATATATAAAAAGTAAATAAAAAAAAATTTTAAAATACAAAAATATATTAATAAAAGAAATTGTTAGTAAATATATACAAATATACATAGTTTTTATTAAAAACAATATATAAAAAAAATATATATATATAATTTTAAAATATCAGAGTCGAAGAAAAATTTCTCCGACCCTTATATTTTTTCTAAGAGGGAAGGTGTTGTGAATTGAGGCACCCTGTGCTTCAATTCACAACGGAAATTATAAAATTCCAATCCATTTCAAAATAAATTAAATTATTAAAATTAATTAATAAAAAACAAAAGTTTCAAATTACGCGTTGCTCGTGCACAGAGAAATAATTTAATTTAATTAATAATAATTTCTCTGTGCTGACAACGCGTAAAATCAATCAGCCAATTAAATCGGAATTGATTTTAAATATTTTGTTGGAGAAGCTGATTGGTTTTCCAAAATCTTATTGGAAAGATTTTGGAAAGCCAAAAAAGCTCTCCAACAAAATAAAAAAGAAAGAAAAATTAAAATCAAGGCCAGTTGATCGGTTAAAGTTCCGTTTTGAAATTCTTAAAAATTAAAATTGTTAAAGGCGAGTTGATAAAAAAATTTAAGTTTGATTTTGAAATCGAGATTATTAAAAAAGTCAATCGGTCGGAAAAGTTCCATTTCTAATTATTGCATATTTGATGTTAATTTTTGCGGTTATTAATTGAAATAAAAAAAAAGTTTAATTAAAGATAGTTATTTTTAATAGGAAAAGTTTAAAATAAAAATAATTTATTAATCGGAAAAAATATTATTAAAAACATTAAAAGAAAAAAAAATTAGATAAATTAACGAACAAACACTAAATAAAATTTTGTGATTTTTAAAATAAATTAAGAAATAACTATAAAATAAACTAAATAAATTTATATTAAAATTAGATTAAATAAAATTGTTTTATTTAATTAAAAGGTTTTAAAAGGTAAAATAAAAACAAAGGTGAGATTAAAAGAGAAAACAAAAATTTATGATTGTAAAACTAATTTTACAACACCAGTATGCTACTCGCGATTAGGGAAGATTACCATACAAAAGTTAGCTCAGCTAAATATAAGATTACGATTTATCTCGAAATTTCGCTGAAGTAGTACGCTACTCAAGATTAGTAAAAGCAGGAAAAATCGGCGCCTTGTCAAAAGTAATGTTCTGAACATTATTTCGCGTGAAATTTTGACGTTTGAAGAAAAAAAATCAAATTTTGCAAAAATTAAAATATCAAAATGAGTGAACAAATTTATTTAGACTTGGAATATATCGATTCCGAAACATAGACATAGACGTCAAAATTTTTCTCTACACAAAATTTTTTCACAATATTTTATCTCTACACAATATTGAGAGTTTGGAGATCGCATTAAAATTTAGCTAATCTTCAGTAGCATACTATACTTAATACGAACTCAAAAACCACAACCACACGGATATTTTCCAACTTTGTTATCTGAACTAAGCTTGATAAAAAATCCAGGCCACACTGCTAATAAGTCTCGCGTTTCATGTGCAATTACCAATAAAATAAAATAATTTCCCAGCAAACATGTCTTCAATGACAACTTTATTTTCTTTTTGTTAGAACGGTTTGAAAAAATTGAAATTTATTAATTAAAAATTAGTTTTTGAAGAGAAAATAAGAGTGATAATTAATAATTACTAAACTAATAGAGAAGTGGAATTATTAATCTTAAAATAAATATCAATAAATATCCATATTAAGCTATTTCTTGAAACATAAGTTAAAGTTTATTTTAGAAAAGTTAATAATTTAAAAAAATATATTATATTTTTTTGTGATGAAAATTTTAACCAATCATAATTAGGCTGGGGTATTTTTCAGTGACATGCGTTTTTCTTTGATGAGAGAATGCCGTATAAATTATGAGCATAATTTTTATGTAATTTTGGAAGCCAATATAGTAATTTCCTTAACAAAAATTGTTGTATTCAAAGAATTGAATTGTTAAATAGATATTAAAGTTCATGTTTATTATTATATTTTTTAAATAAAAAACCAAATTGTGATTAATAATATACAAGTTTTTTAAAAATAGTAATTCTAATATTTTTTAAAATATATTCCAGCCACTTGTCCCCCTTTAAAACTCCCATTTTTGCAATTATTCTACTTCAATGCGCAAACCAATACATAAGCAGTCAAATTTCTATGTATGCAAAAGCACTATTTATAATACAGCGCATGCGCTTGCGCATCCTTATATTCTAGCTAGTATCTAAAGTATAGTATGCTATTGAAGATTAGCTAAATTTTAACGCGATCTCCAAACTCTCAATATTGTGTAGAGATAAAATATTGTGAAAAAATATTGTGTTGTGTAGAGATAAATTTTGACGTCTATGTCAATGTCAAATCAGTCTGGCATTTCAAATATTTTTCTGTGGGGTGGATATTTATGAAATTATAATAAATAATGAATTCAACAATATTAAAAAATATGGCATACAGGGATTATCTTTGACTTCAGATGCCAATTTTTTTTTTCTGCAGCAAGTTATATCAGCATTCCAGATATATCCAGTTTATTATAATTTACGTTTTATTTAATACCCACACTTTTTCAGAATCATATAACATTTAAAATTTCGCATAACATTAAGTATTAAATAAAATCATTATCACTTTGATTCAATTTAACTAAAATCGTATTCAATTTAACTAAAATTAACGTATTCAATTTAACTAAAATCATGTTACAATTAAATTCACATAATTTTCATAAAACTAAAAAGTATAAATTCGGAATAAAATCATATTACAATTAAATGCACATAATTTTCATAAAACTAAAAAGTAGAAATTCTCACAGAAAATGCAATATATGCCTAATTGTCAAATTCAAATAGATTTATTTCCTAAAATATTGTAATTTTTATAACAGTCAGTCTGATTTTAGATTTATAATAAAACCCATAAAAATATTATTAAATAAAAATTGTTGCTAGGTAACAGTAAATTCTAATTTTTTTATTTGGTTTTTTTTTGGAAATTTGAGAGGTTCCATGGGTTTCGGAATCGATATATTCCAAGTCTAAATAATTTTTTTCACTCATTTTGATATTTTAATTTTTGCAAAATTTATTTTTTTTTGACAAGGCGCCGATTTTTCCTGCTTTTAGTAATCTTGAGTAGCGTACTACTTCAGCGGAATTTCGAGATAAATCGTAATCTTATATTTAGCTGAGCTAAATTTTGTATGGTAATCTTCCCTATTCGCGAGTAGCATACTGGCCTTAAGATTAAATCTACTCGAGCTAAGAATTTTGAATATCAATATAAAAATACAACACATGTTTTTTACAATGCGTCAAAAAGTTGAAATCGATTGAACTTTTTTGTGGCAAGAGCGTCAAGCGCGTCACGTAAACGGCGAGTTTATCAGCTTCTGTACATTTCCCTACATCAGAACTTTTTTTTGACATTTCAAGACTTCTGCGTCACAAACTTCTGCGTCAGCGACTTGATATGCCTACTGCCTACATAAAAAGGAAAATTGTGCTATGCTCTGTGCAGTGTGCACACCTTCGTTTCCTTTCCACAAATACAAATAATTTGTAGGTCGAGAGAGTGGAGTTTTTTATATAAAATTTTAAAGTGTAAAGAATAGATTGCGCCAACGAAAATGTTCCCGGTAGGGGCAGATACTATACTTTCAGTATAAATTTTGACAGTTTAAGCTATTTTAATACTTTTTATTAGCTTATCACCATGGACGATGACGAAAATAATAATATTATTGGTAAATTAAATGTTTTGAGTACGAACAGAAGTTTTTATTAAAACTTCTCCAATTTTGTAAAAGAAATATGATTTATTAAGCAAGAATTTAGCTTTTTAGGGTTACTGTTACCTGTTTTTTTTTACAGTATTACCTGACCCTTAGCAATCGCAATCTTTGAAATGTATATTACAAACTACGGAAGCTAAACTTGGTTGTTTTCCAGTCCTAATAGCTGTAATTCACTGTTTTTTTATCACGAGGAAATCTGTGAAATTTAATTTTCGTATTAGCTGCATATAAACTTATACATTGCGGAGCACATTAGTAACTAGGCATTTTTCAAACTAATACACTTTATTGTTTTAACTTTTTTTTAAATATGTATGTATTAAGCACGTTAAGTATTTTTAATTAATTATTTTTTACTACGACTTTTATATGAAAATATAATACAATTTCAGACTTTATCCTGAAAGTATAGTATTCGCCATCTGATGGAAAAAAACTTGGCGCGATCTATTATTATTCGTGAATTAAATAATTTTATAATCGTGAATTATGAATAAAAATAAAAAATTAAAAAGAATGTTTTAAAGTGTTATTGGTTGGTTGGTTTAAGTGGCGAGCCTCTTGACCCGGCTGTTCAAGAGGCTCCAATTAACGCTATAGCGCCGTTTTGCTACCACTGGCCTCGTGAACCACCAATTTCAAGTATGGAAGGAGAGAAGGTAGATTAAAGCCACCCTGTGGCATTTAGGAAATGTACCATATCTGTTGGTAGTATTGTGGCTAGGCTGCTGAGATTGTCAAGAAAAGGACTGCCCAGAAAACACTATCTAGCTCTGGCTAGCGCTGGGCACTTACAAGTGTAGTGCATTACAGTTTCCCTCTCGTCCGGTTCTTGACAGCTACGGCAGGATAGGTGGAAGGGGATGCCTAGGCTGGCTGCATGTTCACCGATTGGCCAATGCCCAGTAAACACCGCTAGTACTCTGGCAATGTTTTTGCGCGAGTAGTTCAGGAGATTAGCTGTTCTCCTACTTGAATACCGTGGCCATGTTTTTTTGGATGTTTTACATGTTGCTAAGTTCACCCACCTAAGGTTAGCTATTGGAAGTGAAGGAAGATATTCCGTTTTATACTATTGATTGGAGGGTTCACCTCTTCCGCAAGCAATTTGTCTAAGCCGGAACCCGTGCGTGCTAGTTCATCGGCTTTCTCGTTACCTACAATATTCCTATGACCTGGAACCCAAAGTAACGTGACATCGAACCGGTTACTTATATGCGCTAGCTCTACTGAGCATGCTTTGACCAGCTTAGATGTTTTAAAGTGTTATAATAAAGATTAAATAATTTTTTATGTTTTTAGACAATCACAACACTATGGTGTAGCGAGTGCGTATGTTGTATACATCTATCACTTTGATAATGATTTATATTCATACATTTTATATATGCTATTAAATTTCTTATCATTTATTCAATTTAAATAAAATCATGTTACAATTAAATTTTTTACTTATAAAAAAATTTACATTATTTAAAGTGTTATAATAAAGTAAGTTTTTCCACAACATACGCTCTCGCTACACCATAGTGTTGTGATTGTCTAAAAACATAAAAAATTATTTAATAAATATTTGCGGGTCATATTGCGTCTGGCACCAAATAATTAAATATTAGTAAATATTACTTAATAGGCATAATGTATGATAGGAAATATTTCTAAATATTTTGAGGGTGTCAAATAACAATAAAAATTATGAATTTTTAGAGAAATATGATATATATTAAATTAAATTAAATGTAATTATATTATGAGAAAATATTCAAAGAATTTAGATAATTATTAATATATTATGGGTATTACAATAATTAAATAAACATTATGGGAAAATTAGAGTTAAGTAAATGCTTAAATTTTTGATAACTTGCACTTTTGTACCTCTAAAAGTAAAGAAATTATATTCAATAAATCGTTCTTGTTAGAACTGCTCCAGGACTCATTTCCTTGTTTTATTTCTGTCTTCTGAAGACAGACGGTTCTATAGTACACTTTAAATTTACAGGTCCGACAGCGATCAGTAAGTTAGCTCCAAGCAGCAATCAGTAAATTCTTACATAGGAGAACTAAGCACCAAAAGAGCTCCACAGCTATACAAAAAACATTGGTGACCCCAACGATATAGAAGATATGGATAAGGCATAAATATAAAAATTTGAAGCCACGCCGGGTATAGTTGTCTCTTTTTTTGCTAGCCGAATTGTCAAAATTATTAAATCGCAAATAAGAGCCGGACTAGGTTTTTTTAATTCGGGCAGCAGTTTTCAAAGAGATAAATTTTTTTTTTTTTTGAAAAATACATGTAAAGATCATCTCAAGGAATATTTTAGGTCGCGCAACGATAATTATACAAATGGAAAGTAAAATAGAGTAATTTTGTTTAGCTAGTTAATATTTTTAATTTATATTGAGACTCCTAAAATTAAAAAAATAAGCCAGCCCTGTAAATCTAAAATCAGCTGTTATAATATTTGTCAATTAATAATTTGACATTTGTTCGAGCAAAAGGAAAGAGAACTACAAAAATCGTGGCTTCATTAACAATTTTTCAATATATTAAAATTTTAATGTGTTAAAAAGAGAGAGAACATTTATGCCTCTTCCATATATTTCTAATTCGTTGGGTGACCCCGACTTGATACTACATTAGAATACTCACATTTTATCATGTCGTCGGATTTGGAACCTACCATTCTCAGACAATCTGAAATTGGTCAGGAAATTGAACGGCACCACATAAACTTCAACAAGGATTCTAATTGAACGGCACCACATAAACTTCAACAAGGATTCTAAGGATCGGAAGCAGAAAAAAGAATACTTCCAAGCAAGACTTAACATATTGGAAGAGCTGCACACAGAATTTTGCGCAAATCATGAAGTTATAATCCCAGCATTAGATGCCAATCACGCATACTGGCGGCAAGGGTACAAGGAAAAGATTGATCAAATATATATTAAATACAAGGAGGCCCTAGAACAACAACAAAGGACATTGATGGAAGGGTCCTTCATCAAACCCTCAGCGTTTACCACAACACCAGAAACACCAGCCCCTACAACAACCGCCATAATATTGACGAAGCAGAATGCGAACCATTTTGACAACGAGGAGGAGGTGCGTAAAATTAAGCTTCAATATTATGGCATCAAATTGTAATGTGCCAAAAATACATGGGCGATTACAAGGATTTTTTCGAATTTTTGGAAGATCAATATTTTGAAATCTCAGCCAAAATAAGGAGCAAATTCTCAGTAATACAAATTCTTTGGTAGACTCGATGGTCTGTGGAATAAGTGCATGCAAAGAAATATCTCTTAACGAACAACTGGCTAAGTTTTGGGATATAGAGGAAGTGGACGACGGTAACAAGGCCATGACAACCATGGAATTAAACTGCGAAGCCATGTTAAAAAAAACGGTCATCAGAAACAAGGCCGGACGGTTCTCAGTGCGCTTGCCTTTCAAGCCCCAAGAAGAACTTCGAAAATCGAAAGCAAATCGTGGAAAATGATATATATTAAATTAAATTAAATGTAATTATATTATGAGAAAATATTCAAAGAATTTAGATAATTATTAATATATTATGGGTATTACAATAATTAAATAAACATTATGGGAAAATTAGAGTTAAGTAAATGCTTAAATTTTTGATAACTTGCACTTTTGTACCTCTAAAAGTAAAGAAATTATATTCAATAAATCGTTCTTGTTAGAACTGCTCCAGGACTCATTTCCTTGTTTTATTTCTGTCTTCTGAAGACAGACGGTTCTATAGTACACTTTAAATTTACAGGTCCGACAGCGATCAGTAAGTTAGCTCCAAGCAGCAATCAGTAAATTCTTACATAGGAGAACTAAGCACCAAAAGAGCTCCACAGCTATACAAAAAACATTGGTGACCCCAACGATATAGAAGATATGGATAAGGCATAAATATAAAAATTTGAAACCACGCCGGGTATAGTTGTCTCCTTTTTTGCTAGCCGAATTGTCAAAATTATTAAATCGCAAATAAGAGCCGGACTAGGTTTTTTTAATTCGGGCAGCAGTTTTCAAAGAGATAAATTTTTTTTTTTTTTTGAAAAATACATGTAAAGATCATCTCAAGGAATATTTTAGGTCGCGCAACGATAATTATACAAATGGAAAGTAAAATAGAGTAATTTTGTTTAGCTAGTTAATATTTTTAATTTATATTGAGACTCCTAAAATTAAAAAAATAAGCCAGCCCTGTAAATCTAAAATCAGCTGTTATAATATTTGTCAATTAATAATTTGACATTTGTTCGAGCAAAAGGAAAGAGAACTACAAAAATCGTGGCTTCATTAACAATTTTTCAATATATTAAAATTTTAATGTGTTAAAAAGAGAGAGAACATTTATGCCTCTTCCATATATTTCTAATTCGTTGGGTGACCCCGACTTGATACTACATTAGAATACTCACATTTTATCATGTCGTCGGATTTGGAACCTACCATTCTCAGACAATCTGAAATTGGTCAGGAAATTGAACGGCACCACATAAACTTCAACAAGGATTCTAAGGATCGGAAGCAGAAAAAAGAATACTTCCAAGCAAGACTTAACATATTGGAAGAGCTGCACACAGAATTTTGCGCAAATCATGAAGTTATAATCCCAGCATTAGATGCCAATCACGCATACTGGCGGCAAGGGTACAAGGAAAAGATTGATCAAATATATATTAAATACAAGGAGGCCCTAGAACAACAACAAAGGACATTGATGGAAGGGTCCTTCATCAAACCCTCAGCGTTTACCACAACACCAGAAACACCAGCCCCTACAACAACCGCCATAATATTGACGAAGCAGAATGCGAACCATTTTGACAACGAGGAGGAGGTGCGTAAAATTAAGCTTCAATATTATGGCATCAAATTGTAATGTGCCAAAAATACATGGGCGATTACAAGGATTTTTTCGAATTTTTGGAAGATCAATATTTTGAAATCTCAGCCAAAATAAGGAGCAAATTCTCAGTAATACAAATTCTTTGGTAGACTCGATGTTCTGTGGAATAAGTGCATGCAAAGAAATATCTCTTAACGAACAACTGGCTAAGTTTTGGGATATAGAGGAAGTGGACGACGGTAACAAGGCCATGACAACCATGGAATTAAACTGCGAAGCCATGTTAAAAAAAACGGTCATCAGAAACAAGGCCGGACGGTTCTCAGTGCGCTTGCCTTTCAAGCCCCAAGAAGAACTTCGAAAATCGAAAGCAAATCGTGGAAAATGCGTAGCTCGAATGGTTGTCAAACAATGTATGAGATGTACTAGAGCTAAATTGATTAATATTCATCAACTAACGGGAAATCTACCAGCAGAGAGAATCGAGCCAGCGCGTCCCTTTATGATCGTTGGAATAGATTTATGTGGACCGGTAACAATACATTACAAGATCCGAGGAAAACGACCTACAAAAACATACATAGCAGTGTTCGTCTGTTTTGCAGTGAAAGCGGTACACTTAGAGCTAATGTCCTCGATCTCCACACTTTGGAGGACTATGGGAAGCGGCAGTGAAATCAGCCAAGTACCACCTTAAGAGAATTACCAGTGCTGCAACACTCACGTATGAGGAACTTGCCACTGTCATTGCCGAGATAGAACCTACATTGAATTCTCGCCCGATAACTCCGCTATCTGAAGATCGCAATGACTTACAAGCCTTAACACCAGGACACTTTCTAATCGGAGAGCCATTACGGTCTATAGCGGATGGCTATATGAAGGACCGCAATATCAATATTTTAAGTCGATGGGAGTTAGTTACGCGCTTGCGTCACGAATTTTGGAATAGATGGTCTAAGGAATATTTGCAAGAGCTGCAACCTGCAACTGAGAAATAAATGGAAAGATGGAACAACCTCAGTCTAGGTCGGTAGTCTCGTGCTACTAAAAGATACGAACTTACCGCCACTGCAATGGATCATGGCCCGTGTCATCAAGGTAATACCAGGAGACGACGGCGAAATTCGAGTAGTAGAAGTAAAGACTGCAACAGGAAACTTTACTCTTGCTGTGCAATGTATGCCCATTGCCAGATACAGAGCATGCAGAGACTGAAGAAGCCACTCAACCAGCATTAGAATCACTAAAACAGATTCCAGTAAAAATAGCAGATGCAACAACCAAAATTGATATAAAGGATACCAATACAGAGGACACCGAATCAAAAACTCAACCCAGGTACAAGATTCCTAAACTATCAAAAACCGCGACAACAGTATTCACAACGAATCCAGTTGAGGTAACTTCGTTCAATAGCACTCCCGGATTATACTTTGAAAATCTAGGCAAGGTAACTTCGTTCAATAGCACTCCCGGATTATACTTTAAAAATCAGTCTTATATCAGACGAATGGAAAATAATTGTATACTACGACATGAAAACATATTGGAATGAGATAGACGGATTAAGAGAATGTATTTGGGCCTTAAACGAAATGTGTGAAAGAATGAAAAATCATAAGACTCATTGCGGGGCTGTCGCAACTCATTTATCGCATCAATTTCAAGTTATCAGCCATATCGATGACGTAATATTAACTGGACATGCTGTGAAGATAGATCGCGCCAAATGTTCACCATTCGACTTCATCGGCAGCGCTGGGAGCAATACTGGCACAGAACTATTAACATTATATACATTAATGAAGGCTAGAGGTAGGTTGACACTACAATACCTAATTATCACCATAGATCTTCCAATGGTCAGTATAGAGCGTTACGACATCCTTGCAATAACAGCATTAACCCATGCGACATGAAGACACACTTATTTTCATAAATCCATCAATAAAATACCTCATCATAAACATACATCAAGACACCTATTTCGCACTGGCAGAGCAGAAATTTATGGAATGCATCTCGTTGACTGATGAAAATTATACGTGCAACCAACAATACCCGGTAATCAAAAGAGGTTCACAAGCGTATAAGTGTGAAACAACACTGTTATCTCAAGAAAACGATATTTCTCAGTGCGAGTTTACTAAAACGGAAGTAGCCAATTGGTGGACTGCATTGCACAGTAAAAATGAATGGCTTTTTTCGTTAATGTAAGAACTTTCATTTACGGCTGTCTGCGATGGAATTCAATTCGACAAAGTATCAAGGATAATGGGAGGATTAAACTTAATGCAGCACGTATCATCCGACATCCACTATTCACCATCGCATCGCCCAGAAATAAGAAAAGCCCTTTGAAGACACCAGTCATTACATCAAACATCTGTACAGGATTTACCATTAAAAAAACGCAACAAGTAAATCTACATCCACTAAGTATAAGTAACAGTGCAGACATCAACTCGCTGAGGAAGCAATACAAAATCTTCAATAAATGGAGCCAGTATCTACAGGTTTAACCTTCCACGATCTGCATCAATATGTCGTCAGCTACTCTTCTATAACAATTTTGGGGATATGCCTAACCATCTTCATGATATGGAAGTGCAAAAAAAGAAAGCTACCCCCAACACCAGCACCACGAAGATCACATATTACTCCGCCAAGTACCTATTCTAGAGATGAATTATTCGAACTTCAGGAAAATATTTAAATCTCATACAGAGACTTAAAGGTGGGGCAGGATGTCTAAAAACAAAAAATTATTTAATAAATATTTGCGGGTCATATTGCGTCTGGCACCAAATAATTAAATATTAGTAAAAATTTCTTAATAGGCATAATGTATGGTAGGAAATATTTCTAAATATTTTGAGGGTGTCAAATGACAATAAAAATTATGAATTTTTAGAGAAATATGATATATATTAAATTAAATTAAATGTAATTATATTATGAGAAAATATGCAAAGAGTTTAGATAATTATTAATATATTATGGGAATTAGAATAACTAAATAAACATTATGGGAAAATTAGAGTTAAGTAAATTCTTAAATTTTTGATAACTTGCACTTTTGTAAATCATTCTTGTTAGAACTGTTCCAAGACTTATTTCCTTGTTTTATTTCCGTCTTTGAGTCTGAAGACAGACGCTTCTACACTCATAAAAATATTCATTTTTTACAAACGAGTTGATTTTTATCACGTTGTTGGGTAGGATAATACACTGTCCATAAGTGACATACTCTTGTCATTAGTACATTACACTAACCACAATGCAAATGTTATTTGACATCAATGTAACATAACGTTATCTATAATTGTTCTCTTATAACGCTAAAATTACTTATTTCTTATTGTATTTAAAATACTATTTTGCCCATTTAAATTAGGCGACGTATAATAATTCATGTCGTCGATTACCCTGCGGTGCGTTTATTCTTAATTTCATTTGGAGTAATAATAACTAAGAAACTAATTAACTATAATAGCGTTTACCATAAACGCATTCTTGCAATTCCGCAGCCCATGTTTCAGTTATTTATTAATTGGGCTTTCCACTATCAATAATACAAAAGCATTTTAAGAAAATTATTATTGTTAAAATCCAAAGTTATTTCATAATAATTGCATCATTTGACATATTTTATTTTATTATTTTATTTTATTTTATTTTATAACCAAAACAAGGTTTACAAATTAATAAACTAAAATAAAAATTAATTTACAAAATTTACAAAATTCTTAAATTACTTTGTACATTTTAAAAATTTAATAGTTAATATAATATATATTTCTTAATTACTTTATACAATAAAAATATTACATACTAAATATTACTTTTTATTATTTAGAAATTTAAAAGTAAATTATGTTATTGCATTTATTTTTTATACATGTTTTAGTAATATTATTATAATTTAGTGATGGGATTGATAGGATAGGGCTGCTTTTAGATTTTTCTTATATGAGAATTTTGAAAGTTCAGGAAAGAATTGGTTATTGTGTTTATTGTAAACCATACAACATCGATTTATTGGTTCATTTTTACCATATTCTGTGCTATGGCTATATTCGACCAGGAGTCTAGTTTGACGTGTCTGTCTGACCTCATCGTTTAATTTAATCCTTTCTCTAATGAAGCCAACGTCAATTTCGCCTTTTACAACGTCAAAAGTGAAAGCGGATGTCAGGAAAGTTCTTCTCGTTGAAAGTGTCATGAGATCTAGTAATTTTAGTCTTTCGGAATATGGTGGTAGGGAATCGAAATTTCTGGGATTGTGAAGATCTCTGAGTGCGAAAAGCAAAAATTGTTTTTGGATTGATTCTAGTTTGCTCGAATAGACTTGGAAAGTTGGGTCCCAGATTTGGCAAGCATATTCTAATATTGGGCGTACAAGTGAGCAATATAAGCTCTTTGTGACCCATATATTATTAAATTCTCGGGCTCTTCTTTTTATAAAACCAAGTAGCTTGTTTGCTTGACTGAAAATCTTATCATAGTGGTAATTAAAGTTGAGCTTAGTATCCAATGTAATTCCAAGATCTGTAATTTTATCAACCCGATGCAGATTGGTATTGTTTAGACTATAATTATGCATAGAATAGGATTTCTTACGAGTAAAGGTTATAACATGACATTTTGCGATATTGAGATGTAGTTTGTTGTTTCTACACCATTCTTCAATGGCAATAAGTTTTGATTGTAGAAAAGCTGCGTCAGTAGAAGAGTTTATAGGATGATAGATTTTAAGGTCGTCAGCATAAAAAAGGTGAGCAATATCTGACAACTTGTCAGATAAGTCTGAAATAAAAATATTGAATAAAAGTGGGCCCAGGTGGCTACCTTGAGGAACGCCTGATAGTACGTCTATTTTATATGAAAAATAGCCTTGAAATTTTACAAACTGCGTTCTATTTGTAAGGTATGATTTGATCCAGTTATGTAGTGACCCTGATATACCTTTTTTTGTAAGCTTCTCAATTAAGATTTGGTGATCTACCATATCGAAAGCTTTGCTGAAATCTGTGTAAATAGCATCAATTTGGTGTCCCTTTTCCATTCGACAGATAATGTCCGACACTATTACCATCAGATTTGTTGTGGTTGATCTACGCTTTCTAAAACCATGTTGTTGGTCGTTAAGAGTTGGGTTGATAATTGCAGATAGTTTGTCGCAAACGATTTTTTCAAAAATTTTTGGAATAGATGAGAGTATTGCTATTCCTCTATAATTATCAATAACTTTTTTGTCCCCACTTTTGAAAATAGGTATAAGATGAGAAGATTTCCATGATGATGGAAGTTACCTATAGATAAGGATTTATTAAATATAAAATGTAAAGGCGATGATAGTTGATATGCACAGGCGGAAAGAAAAACAGGGGGAATAGAGTCAGGCCCAGGACCTTTATTTGAATCAACCATCAGAAGGGCATTAATTATCTCTTCCTTAGTTATCGATATGTGGTCAATAACAGGTTGTATGTTTGGAATGTCTGTACTGTTCTGTGGAGTAATATTAGTGTCTTTATGGAATACTTCTCGGAAACGGTCCGCGAACATATCACAGATTGTTTGTGGGCATGATGAAATTATATTATTTCTGGACATGGTTGCAGGGTATCCCGAAGTTTTGCGTTTAGTATTTACAAATTCATAAAATTTCTTCGGGTCACGAATAATAATAATTCCCATATTTTGAACATATTTATCATATGAATCTCGAGATTTCTGAGAAAATTCAGAAGCAATTCTATGATATTTTTGTTCTAGTTCTGGGCTGATAATTATCTTACTTTTAATTTTTTTATAAAGTTTGTTCCTTTGATTACGCAAGATTCTCAGATCTTTGTCCAGCCATGGTTCAGATAATTTTTTTTTTTTTACAATTTTTGGAACGTATTTATGAATTATATCCATAATTATTTTATGGAATAAAATTGCAGAATCTTCGAAATCGATATTGGATAAGATTTGTGTCCAGTTAATTTGTGAGAGTTCTAGGTTAATGCTATTAAAATCAGCATTCTTAAAATCATATACAATAGTTTTATTGTATGATTTTGAAAAAAGACTGTCAGTGGTGGGGATTTCGACTACAATAGCGGAGTGGTGAATTGAATTAGAGAATAAATTCTCAGCGTCATTAGCTCGAGAGACCACCACGTTGTCATAAGAATTAGTGAAAATTAAGTCAAGCCAATTACCTTTGCTATTCGGATTACGAACAACTTGTTGGAGATCACTGCCATAAAAGTTATTGATTAAGTTTATATCAATCTCGTCAGTGAAATTAATAGGTAAAAGGCTATTGTCAGATTATAAAAGATAGCTTCGGACGATTAAAATCACCGAAGAAGAAAACTAAATCATCCTCTTTTGATATGGAATTGACTGATTAGCATATTTGAAAAATATCTTCATATTTGAATTCGTCAGAATTTGGGGGAATATATATTGCTCCGAGATATATATTTTTGTTATTATATTTCAACTTTATTATTTTGTGGTCAATATTATAGGACGACATAGAAGGAACTAACTCACTGTTTATACAATTCTTAACAGCTATGAGCACCCCTCCACCCCTTGAACACCCAGTATTGTTATAATCCCTATCACATCTATAAATGGACCAGTTTGAGTCCAAGATTTCTTCATCTTTAAACGATTCATTTAACCATGTTTCGGTTATAATTATAACGTTAAAGTGACAAGACTTGGCATCAATAAAAAGATTTTTAATTTTACCTCTAATACCCCCGCAATTGTGGTAAAAAAAATTTAGATCGTGGATTGGGTTTTTTATGTGTTTAGAAAAAGGGAATATAGAAGGATTTTTTTTCAGATGTATGTTTATTTCTGGGGAGGGGACGAAAAAACTTATCTTGATTTTCTCTTATTTTTTGTAATTCTGTGGTGTGTTTAGAATTTATATGAGATTCAAAAGTGGCAAGATCTTTGTCAATTTGATCAGCTGAGAACCCTAAATGATCATGAAAACGATAGTATAAAGATTTTAATGCGCTGATATCTGTCGGAAATCCTTCTTGTTGTATTGCCACTAGTGTACTTGTCTTTGTCTTTCCATTTACACACACATCATGGGGTTGTTTGTAAAGGTAAGCCAGATACATTCGAACGTCATCAAGAATTCTACGTTCCCTAAGACGGCTAAGTAAATATCGATTTTCGGAACTATTTATTGAGTTGATAGAATGTTTGACCTTAGGTGGTATTAGTGGATCTATGAAAGTGGCACTGTTGACAGTGACACTGGGTGATTTATCTTTTACACTATTAGGATCATTTAGTGTCTCGCCTTGTACAAAATTTATTGTATCTTTCATTAGAGAATTTTCTTCAGAATTAATACTCAGTTTGGATTTACTAGATTCGACGCACGGGCTGATATAGGGTTCGACGTTCGGGCTGAGATTGAAACTAGGTCTGATACTTGGAGCTTTAGTAGAAATTAAGACTTTCTTTTTGGGTTTGGAAATTGGATTTGGTGGAGCTGCCGGAACTGAGTTTTGGTTATTAGTCGGAAATGAAGTAGGATTAGTATTATAAATCGATATTGACATGTTAGTGTCAGGTTGTTTAATTTTACTAATATTAATGTTAGTATTACTATTTCTATAATTATTATCATTATTATGGATATTATTACTATTATGATCCTTATGAACATCATTATTATTATTATTCTTAGGGCAATTTATAAGTTCCTTATAATTTATCCAAGATTTAAAATAAAAATTACCTAATTTATAGACTTCATTTGGACCTTTGAATATCCATGCATATTTAATTGGAAGTTGTAGTTTCCAGGAACTATTATTTTTATCCAGTCTTGCTTTCCTAGATCTAGGTCGTAGTTGTGTGCATGAGATGATTTTGATATGTAGGTCCTCTTCAAGATGTTTTTTAATCCAGGCTATATTTGTATGCTGGGAACCAATACATTTTACGTGAAAAGTAGCAACATCTCGAGGGTTATTAGATGTTTGTTGGATATTCTTTTTTTTTAGTTTATTTAATCTCTTACTCCAATCTGATGTCGTCCAGGGTACCCCAAATTTATTGATCATATTTTCAGCTATCGGAGACGGAAGAGCTTGTTGACCTGATTTTATTCGGACATATTCTTAAACAGTTCTTTTTTTTGTGTGTGAAATTTATTATAATCTATTATTCGGCCTTTTTATTAAATAAATACAAAAGCATTTTAAGAAAATTTACATCAATGTAACGTTAGGCCCAAACGATACTCATATTAATAATCAGTGTAAATTAAGGCCCAAACGATACTCATATTAATAATCAGTGTAAATTGCGTTAGGCCCAAACGATACTCATATTAATAATCAGTGTAAATTAAACCATAACAATAATGATATAAATAATACACACATTTGTTGAAAACTTAGTTTTAGAAAACTTAGTTTTTAAAACTTAGTTAAAACTTGGTTTTCAACATATGTGTGTATTATTTATATCATTATTGTTATGGTTTAACTTACACTGATTATTAATATGAGTATCGTTTGGGCCTAACGCTATTCAGATGTTGCATTGTCTTAATTACGTTGTTTACTAATTTGAGTGTCATTTGGGGCTAACGCCATTCACATGTTGCATTGTCTTAAATTACGTTGTTTACTAATTTTAGTGTCGTTTGGGCCTAACGCTATTCATATTTTTTATAAATTATTTTTATTACCATAGTAAATGCAAATGGTTATAATACACAACTACCCTCGGTAATTATCCATATGTGAGAATTGCGCTCGGCGCGTTTTTCATTGTTGAGAAACGCGATTTTCAATTCAGAGTAAATATTTTTATGAGTGTATAGTACACTTTAAATTTACAGGTCCGACCGCGATCAGTAAGTTAGCTCCAAGCAGTAATCAGTAAATTCTTACATAGAAGAATTAAGCGGTGGAACAAAAGAGCTCCACAGCTCTACAAAAAACAGTGATGCTTTCCATTTTTGTAGGGTATAAAAATAAAAAAAAATGCTATAACCTGAGATTTTGCAAACAAGGTTTTCTTTTGGCGTACGACGGAGCTTGCTTTAGTTCTGCAATTTAATGCATGTATGCTCCTTTCACAATTGCAAATTCTACTTTTTTCTCATATTTTTTTTTATGGTCAGAGTCTACTCTACTTACATAGCGTTCCCATTGAAAATTTTTAGTTTTTAGTTTTACAGGATTGTATGAAAAAACAACTTGATGGCACAACAATTCTTGCCGTCAAGTTTTTTTTTCATACAATCCTGTAACACTAAAAACTAAAAATTTTCAATGGGAACCCACTGTTACATACTATTTTTATTGGTGAGGTTACAATGAATAATTCTGATGTTTTCAAAGGTCAGCGCCCCCAGCAGCCAGAAACTGTGATAACATTTTTTTGTAGATTTTTTGTGACATTTTTGTTGAACATTTTTTGAATATTTTTTGTGACAATAAAATGTGACAAAAAGATGACAAAATTGTTGAAATTTTTGTGAATCCTTTTGTCACCAGAAAATGTGAAAAAAAGGTCAGAAAATTGTCAAATAAAATGTGATCACATTTTTTTATCACACTTTTGTGGCTATTTCGCGACAAATAATTGTGAATTTTTTTTTCAAACTAAGTCAGCAAACCAGTAGTCAGCAATTTTTTTAGCATTTTTTTGTCAAATTTTTGTGACATTTTTGATGAAAAATTTGTAAATATGCAGAACGTGCATAATTAAACGTGCAAACGGTAAGACTAAGTAGTGTGTAATTAGTTTTCATTGTTAAAGTGCGCAGTTTATTGAAATAATTAAATTAAAATTAATCGACTTACAATTTATTTTCTATATACTTTTTAAGTAATGTAAAAAAATATACATTACTTGTTTTCAAATGGGTAAAAAATTAAGAATTTGCAGTAAACAATATAAAAATTAACTAATAAAAAAAAATTTATTTTTTATTTTTCAGATACAGTGAAAATAACTAGACACAAAGATTTTTCAGAAGACGATGCGCTAAAGGCAGTACAATTTTATCAAAAAACGCAGAAAAATCATAATACATATTTAATTTTAGTATCTTATTTTTATAACTTTGGATTGATATTGAAAATAAAAAATAAACAAATCTTTAAAACGTTTTTTAATTATTTAATTGACAATAATAATTTGAAAAATTTGTACAGAAAACTGTCACAAATTCGTAAAAAATAAATGTGACAAATTTGTTCACAAAACTGTGACAAATTGGTTCACAAAAATGTCAAAAATTTGTACACAAAACTGTGACAAATTGGTTCACACAAATGTCAAAAATTTGTTCACAAAACTGTGACAATTTCTTCCACAAAAATGTCACACTTTTTCCGACCAAAATGTCATTAAAAATGTCGCAATTCGGGTAAACCACAGTTACAATTTTTTCACCGTATTGTGACAATTTTTTGTCGACAATTCACATTTTTTTGTGACATTTTTGTCACTATTATTTCACATTTGGTTGCTGGGGGCTGCGCCAAAAATACCGCGGCCATTTACTGTAAAAAAAAATAGCGTAAAAAAAAGCCCATGCCGAGTAATGAACGACTTTATGCTACTTTTCACATATTGGATGGTCAATTGTCATTCAAATAGAGATTTGAAATATCATTTATAAGCGTGGCTATATTTTGGAGACGCTATTAGACCCGGCGTCTATTGCACTGAACGACTTAGTGCAAACAGATTACCTACGCGTGGGTATATACGTCAGTTCTCTCTGGGGTGGTAATACTGGCATTTATTGGCTCGGCGCTGTTGCAATGAACGACAATACTGCATAGTATTTTCTATATATATAATTTTATTTTATTATACATAATTATAAATTAGTTTTCTATGCGCCTGCCTAGGAGCGACTTGATAAACTTTTTGTGAGTAGACGCTCCTTCCTCACCCAGTTTTTTTATTTAAAATTCAACAATTTCAAAATGCCGAAACTGAATTTTAGGGAAAAGATCGTACCTGGGGAGTTTATAGAGGAACATTTTGGTATTGAATATGTTAAGTTTGACATTCGTAAATTGAAAAAAATCATTTTGATTTTGAATGCTAGCGTTGTAACTTGTAACTCTTAATGAGCCACGAAGCGCATAATCGTAGAGTTACAAGTATTAATAAATTTATTAAATTCTACCAAAAGTTTTACTACATATTCGTAAATACAAATATTTAACTAATCATGAATTTGAATTATTTTCATTGTAGAGTCAAGTATAATATTTTACAATTTAATTGAGTTTATGTAGATAATTTATAATATGTATAATAAATATAATATATTTGTTTCTATGTATATTATACATGGTATAAATTATCTAAAATCAATTAAAATGTAAAATATTATACTTGACTACAAGTATAACTTTCAGCTATGCTTGCCGAATTTGTGGTTCCTCGAATAATGCGATCGACGTATCCATCACTGTTTTCAATATAAAAAAATATTAAATATAATTTAATTTAATATTATTTTAATATTTGTTTTATAAAAACATAACACAAAATTAATAGAGGTTTCTTAATTCCTCCTCTTTAATTATATATTTCAATAATATTCAGTATTAATATAAATATTAATATTCATCTGTCTCTATATTTTTTCCGTGAAACATACAAAATTTATTATATTATAAATATTTATATAATATTTTATATACATATTTATTATACATATTTATTGTCTATATTATTATATGTATAATAATATAGAGACAGATTTAAAAAAATTAAGGACAGATATATAGATATATATTTATCCTGATTTTTTTTTATATTCCGAAAATACAAAACCTGAAAATTATTAGTTTTGATTTATCATTACGATTATAAAATCTATGAAATCTCTATTAGATATGAAATCTATTTTATTTGTTTTTATATAAATATTTCTCTATTTTTATTAAGCAATTATTACATTTTTATTATATTATTCTCATTTTATTTTATAATACATAGGTATAAATTATTAACACATGAGATTTTTTTCTAGAATGTTCTAGAATTTGAATAATTTTTAGGAAATGACGAATTGAAAAAGTTTTTTTTGGTATTGTTCGTTGGCGATGATGGTACCGAATTTATATAATTTCTCATAACGTACCTCTATAATGTTTCATTGTAGTTTTTCAAATTTATAACAAATTTATTGAAAAATTAATAAAAAAAAATATTGAAAAATTAACCTTAATCTTGCTTATTCTGAAAACTTCGTATTTGAAATACGGTCGTATTTGAAATACGGTCGTATTTGAATTTTTGTTATTCTACATACAAAAGGTTCGAAGGGAACACTATGTTATCGATTCAAAAAATTTAATATTCTGTTTTTTAACATTTATATATATAATTACCAATTATTTAAATTAATATAAAAATTTAGGAAAAAAACAACAAACAAGAAATAATTTAAAAATTAATCAATGACCTGAAATTAAATAAGGACATTGCTCGTAGGTTTTCGAAAAGTCCATCAGATGAAGTTGGTACAAATTAAAAAAAAAATAAACGAAGCATTTTTAACATTAAATTAATGATACACACAGCTATACGTATTCTCTAATTTTATATTTTATTTCGATTTTGACATTAAAAATATTAATTTTTCGAATACGTACCTAATTTTTGTGAATACGTTATACGTATGATAATGTAGTTCTTCGATCGTTTTTTAGAATACTTCAATTATGTGAAAGTGAAATGCAAAGTGATGGGCGAATTTCAAATAACCCTTTAAGTGACTGTTTATATGCGCCTGCCTAGGAGCGACTTGATAAACTTTTTGTGAGTAGACGCGCCTTACTCACCCAATTTTTTCATTTAAAATTCAACAATTTCAAAATGGCCGAAACTGAATTTTAGGGAAAAGATCGTACCTGGGGAGTTTATAGAGGAATATTTTGGTATTGAAATATGTTAAGTTTGACATTCGTAAATTGAAAAAAATCATTTTGATTTTGAATGCTAGCGTTGTAACTTGTAACTCTTAATGAGCCACGAAGCGCATAATCGTAGAGTTACAAGTATTAATAAATTTATTAAATTCTACCAAAAGTTTTACTACATATTCGTAAATACAAATATTTAACTAATCATGAATTTGAATTAATTTCATTGTAGAGTCAAGTATAATATTTTACATTTTAATTGAGTTTAGATAATTTATACTATGTATAATAAATATAATATATTTTTTTTTTTTTATGTATATTATACATGGTATAAATTATCTAATCAATCAAAATGTAAAATATTATACTTGACTACAAGTATAACTTTCAGCTATGCTTTCCGAATTTGTGGTTCGTCGAATAATGCGATCGACGTATCCATCACTGTTTTCAATATAAAAAAATATTAAATATAATTTAATTTAATATTATTTTAATATTTGTTTTATAAAAACATATCACAAAATTAATAGATGTTTCTTAATTCCTCATCTTTAATTATATATTTCATTAATATTCAGTATTAATATTAATATTAATATTCATCTGTCTCTATATTTTTTCCGTGAAACATTGAAAATTTATTATATAAATATTTATATAATATTTTATATAGATATTTATTATACATATTTTATTGTCTATATTATTATATGTATAATAATATAGAGACAGATTTAAAAAAATTAAGGACAGAGAGATATATATATTTATCCTGATTTTTTTTTATATTCCGAAAATACAAAACCTGAAAATTATTAGTTTTGATTTATCATTACGATTATAAAATCTATGAAATCTCTATTATATATGAAATCTATATTATTTGTTTTTATTTTTTATTATATTATTCTAATTTTATTTTATTATACATAGTTATAAATTAGTTTTTTATATATGACGCAATTAAAGTTTTGAAAAAATAAGATTATACTTCATAGTTCAACATTTAAAAGAAGAAAGAAGGATTAATTCATTTTAAACAAAGTTAGAAAGGTCAATTTTTTTACTATTTTCCATCTTTCTATAATATTTTCTTTTTCTTTGTATAACAAAATAAAAAAGGAAATTAAGGCCAAATAAATAAAGTTCAAGTTTGGGTTCTGCGGGGTGAACACATACTCGAAGAGCAATTTTTTATTTTTTAAATTTATAATAGTTTCGTATTATTGTTAACTAACTTTATAATGCCTAGTTTATGCATTTGCAATAAAGAAATAAAACGGGCGGATCATAATAATATTCAATGTGTTAATTGCCAAAAAATTTTCCATTTAAAATGTGCAAACGTAACACAAAGTAATATATAAATAACTACTGTAATTCTCATTTTTTTGCCAACAAATTGTTGTTGTTTTCAATGTAAAATTTTGCAATACAACATACAACAATACAACATATATTAGAAGAAATTCTTTTTTGCGATCTCCACCTTCAATGCCAAATTCAAATTTGAAGTCATTGACCGATATTTCATATATCACTGGTGGAAAAGCTGGTTCCAATACTGTTATGGATGCCAATAAAAATATTTCTGATTCCGCAACAACAATAAATATTAACAACAATAAAGAAATTATAAACAATGATCTATATGAAGAAATTAAAAGCCTACAAAGATTTAATGAGAATGCACTCTCTCTTATTTACACTTTACAAGATGATAAAATTAGACTTCAACAACAAATTGATGAGCTGAATCGAAAATTAAGCTTTACTCAAAGTAAGCACAGAGAGAAGTTTATTGAAATTATTGGTGTACCGAACCTTAATGACTCGAATGTTTTGGATTCTGCTCTCAAGGTATTGTCTTCTGGTTTAAATATATATAGCTTTTTGTATAGTTGTAATTATTATTATATACCTTAGCTATTTTTAATAAATAAAATAATACTATACACTATAAAATATAATATTTATTTTATTACTAGTGGTCTTCACGACCTAAATATTTTTTCTTGATATTTTGATATTTTTTTTTAAAATTACGTGAACACCTGTTTTTGGCCTGAGATATTTTGATATTTTTTTTTACATTTTATGTCTGGCAGTACTGAATATTTCATGTTTTTACGTTTATTATACATATTTATATAATCTGGTAGCACTGAAATAATTTAAACAAATATTGTTAAAAATTAGATTGGCAAAATTTAAGGAAAAATAAGTAAATATGTAATAATACTAATTTTAAACTGCCATACTAATTTTAATAAACAATAATCCCCGTCAATCAATACAACACAAAATAAAATTTAAAATTTCGAAACAGAAAATTTCTGACAGTAGTATTTTGACATATATATCAAAATATCAAAAAATACATGCCGCTGAGCTTTTTGACACTATCGTGATATTTTAATATTTTTTTCAACCAATCAAAACTCGTTATTTCGTAAAATATCAAAATATCAAGAAAAAATATTTAGGTCGTGAAGACCACTTCTATTTACATCTTACATCTTATCACTAACGTGAATTTCGATTGGCACAGATCAAAATTAAAAAAAATAATCAATTTTTTTTATGTCCAATCGAACGTTAAAACAGATCAATTTTTTTTATCTATGAAATCCATTTTTTTTTAACTATGTAAATATGTCACTGTCATACAAATTGTATGGTATTAGTGAATGGAGGGGTAAATCTTTAAAAAAATCAAATTTTTGAAAATTGATCTAGATAAAAAAAAATTGATGTTTTGTCCAATCGAAAACAAAAATTGATCTAGATAAAAAAAAAGATTGATTTTTTTTAAAAAAAATTGATTTTTTTTGTCCAATCGAAATCCACATAAAACCAACAAAGAATAATAAATTCATATATAAAATTAATAATGCTTTCCAATTATAATTTAAAGTCTTAAACACAATATTTACATTTTAAAAATCTTAAAGTAGGTAACACAATAAACGAAACGACATCACCACATATAAATGTAAAGAAAGAGGAAGTAGATGTTGTAAATTCCTATGCCTCTGCTGTGAGTAATGAAAAGCAAATTATTTGTTTGAAATTTGTTTCGTTACACACAAAAAAATTAATTATGATGAAAAAGCATTCCTGTCTACGAAATCTTACAACTGATATTTTCGATAATCAAACAATCAAGCATAATATTTACATCAATTCGTGTTTTTCTGATTCAACTAGAAGATAGCTGATGAATTATAATTAAGTTAATTATAATCTCGTATAATTAAGAAAGAAAAAAATTATAAATATCTCTGGGTAAAAACTGATGCTGTCTATATGCGTAAAAATGAAAATGAATTTGCATTGTTAATTAAAACAACTGAGGATCTTGATAAGTTACTTTAAATTTAATTGTTATTTTCTTTAGTAATTTTTCTATGATTAATTTTAGTAATTCTGATTTGTTAGAAACTTTAAATGATGTTCCTTTTTGTAAATTCGACAGTGATTTTTGTGAAAGTGTTTTTCAAGACCCTAATCTTAAACACAATTATACGATTATTAATCAAAATATTCGTAGCATGAGAAAAAATTTTGATTCTTCTTTTATATGTTAATTCGTTACACAATAAGCCTGACTTTATTTTTTTAACTGAAACTTGGATTTTTGATAGTGAAGTTTGTCTTTTTAATATTCCCGGCTATAATATATTTGTATCTTGTAATGATTTATATGCCTCTGGAGGTGTTTTAGCTTTTGTTAAGGAGGAATTTTATTGTGAACATTTTAATATTAATATGAATAGTGCGGATGGTTTAAAAATTAAATGTAAAATTGAAAATTTTGATTTTTCATTTCTCTGTTTGTACAGATTACATAAATTGAATAAAACTGTTTTTTTGGATGAACTCGCGAACTACTTAAAAACAGAAAATTCTAGTAATTTATTAATTCTGGGTGATTTTAATTTAGATATCTTATCTGACTCTATTCATACTGAATCTTATTTAAGTTGAATGTCGTCTTTTGGTTTAGATTCATGTATTAATGTTCCTACGCGTATGTTTGAGTCTTCTAGTACTTGTATCGACCATATTTTTGCCAGTTTTAGTTCATATATTTCCGTAAACTTGCACAGTTCTGTTTATGATCAGGGTATATCCGATCATTTTATGTCGTATTTAGTGGTAAGCAATGTTAATTTTAATAGGCCTCGTAGTGATAAACACTTGAATAATGTATATTCTAAAATTAACTTTGAATGGTTGAATGCTAGACTAAGATTTGAATGCTGGAATGAAATATATAATGAATCCAATTCTACGTTGGTTTTTGATAAATTTATTAATATTTTAAATGGTCATGTATATTCATGTACTGATATATTGTCTAAATCTAGCCACAATTGTCAGCCTCTTAATCCTTGGATGACTTCGTCGCTATTGAAAAAAGTTGAATTGAAGCGAAGGTTAGGTAGGAAATGTGTCAAGTTTCCAAACAATATTAGTTTTAAAAAAAATTATACTAAATTTTGCAAAAAACTAAGATATGAAACGAATAAAACTGAGCAAGAATTTTATATTAATAAGTTTGATAATTCTAAAGGTAACATGAAAAAAAAGTGGGAAACGGTTAACTCTATTTTAAACCGAAAAAAAAAGAAATATTGAATCTGTGAAAAGTATAACTGTTGATGGAGTCGATTATGTTGATAAGAAAGAAATTGGGAATATTTTTGATAATAAATTCGCTGATACTAATAAATTTTCTGATGAATTAAATTCTGCGCATTGTTTATTTGGTGAACTGGTTGATGATTCGTATCAATGTCAAAGCTTTTTTTTTTAACCAATTACAAAAAAAGTTCTTATTCAGAATAGTTCCTATTCAGAATAATTATGAGTTTAGATAATTCTAATTCTAAATCACATTTAGGTTTTTCTAATAGTTTTCTAAAAAAAATTGCACTTAACATTACAGATATTCTTGCTGTTATTTTTAACCGATGTATTGATGATGGGGTTTTTCCGGATTCGTTAAAAAAGGCAGTGGTGTTACCTCTATTCAAAAAAGGTGTCAAATGTGATATTGACAATTACAGACCTATTTCTATGCTGTGTGTTTTTTCAAAGATTTTAGAGAAAGCAATAAAATCAAGAATGTTGTGTTTCTTGAATAAAACAAATTTTTTTAGTAATGTGCAATATGGTTTTAGAAATGGTAAATCAACAGAAGATGCGCTTCTAAATTTTTGTTCTGGGATTTATGAAGGTTTAAATAATAAACGTAAAAATGCTGCTCTTTTTGTTGATATCAAAAAAGCTTTTGATTCAGTAAATCACGATATATTATTAACTAAAATCTTTAAAGCTGGCTTTCGTGGTAGTATGCTAAATTTTTTTTCGTTCTTATCTTTCAGGCAGGTTGCAAAATGTTAGAGTTGAAAGTAGTTTTAGTGATATTGTAGAAATTAAGATGGGGGTCCCTCAAGGCTCAGTCCTTGGCCCAATTTTATTCCTGATTTTCTTCAATTCAATTTTCTCACAACAGTTCAAGGGCAAGTTAACTGCTTTCGCAGATGATATTGGCTGCTCTTATAATAGTGTCACAGATTTTGAGATTGTATGTAATATAAATTATGATCTGAATTTAATAAGGCAATGGTTTTGTGCTCATTTACTTGTATTAAGTGATAAAACTAAAGTAATGTTTTTTAACCTTAATGCTTCAGTACCATCAGTTGATAACATTTTTTATCACTGTGCAAGTTGTACTAAATTTGGTTTAAATAATGCAGTTCCAAATTTCTTGGCTGCTAAATTGTTCGTCTGGCTGTTTTAAAGTGGACTGTGTGGAATCCTTTAAGTATCTGGGACTAACTCTAGACGTTAAATTTGATTGGGCTATTCATACAAAAAGTCTGAATCTTTATTTTAATACTTTGATAAGACATTTTTATTATCTACTAAAACAGTTCTGCTCATCTAAATTACTCACTTCAATTTATTATGGTTTGTTTAACTCAAAATTGCAGTATGGTATTGTGAATTGGGGTGGAACTCATAATAATCTTCTACAACCATTGCTAACTAAACAGAAATGTGCTATAAGAATCATTTTGAGAAAAAGTATTAGAGTTCATTCATTTGTTTTATTTAGGGAATTGAGAATTCTTCCATTAAAGCATTTATTTTATTTTAAGGTTCTCAAGGAATTCTTTCGTAGAAGTGGTTTTATGATTTTTAGAAATTCAACTTTTTATAATCTTAGAAGTAACAATTCTAATTTAGCTTGTATACCTCCTCATTATGTAAATCATTTTCTAAGCTCTTTTTTGTCTCTTGGTCCTATACTTTTTAATATGTTGCCAAAGGAAATTCTGAAGTTTAACTATAGTCACATACTTCTTAAAGTATTAAAGTCATGGCTTTTCAATTTCAATCATGATGAAATTAAGGATCTGATTCGTATCATAATTTAATCATGCTATAGTTGTATTTTGTTTGTTTTTAATTTTCTGATGATCGTTTGTAAATTTATTTATTTTCGGGTAATTTTCTATATTATTCACCCCGCTAACTTTTAAAATTGAAATTTATTCTTCAAGCTAGTTTTTCCTAGTATGAAATGGACATTCGACACTGAAACTTGTTTTTCACAGAATGTTTTTAATTTATTTTTTCCTTTGATTGGCTTATTTTGAAAAACACTTTTATACTAATTCCTTTTTAGTTTTCATTACTTTTTCATAATATATTTATTTAAAGTTTTGCACACTGTATATTTGAATTTAGTGCGCTTTTAATATTTTTTGAATACTAAGTTTTTGAATTTGAAATTATTGGTTTTATGAATTTATTGAATTTATATTTGAAGTTATTTTTTGGCTTATTAAATTTTTGAATTATGTTCATATTATATATTTTAAGTTTTTGGAATTTAGTATTGTTAAGTGAATTTTGTATATTACTTTGGAAATAATAAATAAACGATAATAATTTTGAAATCTTTTTTTATCTTTATATAAATATAAGTAAAATTAAAAAAGTTTGAACTTTTAGTATTATATTTATACTTTTTTTTTAGAAAAAGATATAATAATTATCTGCTTTTAAAATCATTTGTAAAAAAATAATAATTAGAAATACTAGAAAATATTTCACTAATAAAAATAATGTTTATATTTTCCACAATTACTAATTTATTTATATTTTCTTCCGGAGATGTTGCTCGTTCGGCAGTTTGAAAATTATGGTCAATTAAAAATATTTTCTTCCGGAGATGTTACTCGTCCGGCAGTTTGAAAATAATAATAAATTTTTGACAAAAAAGGAATTATGGAAACTTGAAACAAATGGAGAGGAACGTGGCAAAAGAAAAAATTTCTAAATTTTTTGAACCTTTTTTACCTCTGCCCGCACTTACCTCTCTTCAACGAAAATGGTTGAGGCAGTAACCTGGGCAGGCGCATGTAATCATGTACATAAAAGTGGCTTTGCCATACATTGAACACTCCACTTTAAGTTGTACATTGAACACTCCTGTTCTGTTTTGATTGATAGGTCTTGCTGCTACCTGAAAAATAATTTTGTCATTTGACGTCTATATTTTTAATCTGATTTTTTCTTATACCGATTACCTTTGGCGAAAACTAGATTATTTAACCAGCTGTCAGGTTACTTGACCCTAACGTCAGTTTCAAAAACCTGACTCAGTCCCAATGAATCATGTTTCCTATGTATTGGTGCGCACTGATGAATATTCACATATTAATTGTCAAAATTTTTGTTTATGTAAACAGTTTTGTAAACAATAAATTTTTGGTTATGTAAACAGTTTTGTAAACAAAAAATATTTTTTTTATAAACAATAATTTTTTTAAAAGCTAGTGAATTCTATTTTTTTTAATAAAAATTTGATTGCAATAAATAATTGTTTTTAAATTTAAGGAATATATATTTTCATTCGTATTTTTAATATTACATATTTATGTTTAATATTACATTATAAATACCCACAAATAATATATCATAACAATTCTTAGATTTAAAAAACTGTTGAAATATTTTTATCCAACAAAATTTATAAATCTGTTAAATAATTAAAAATAATTATTTTACAATAATATAAGACATAAATTTTATTTAGACAATTAATTATTTATACAATAAATAATTATTTCACACAAAAATTTAATATTTATATAAATTCAGTTATTCAGTACCAATTTTCAAAATGGCCAATAGTTTTTATTTTGAGAAATTATTTCAAATTTTTTGAATTGTTTAACATTTTCAAAAAAGTGACATAAATAAAATTGCTTATGTAGTGGAATAAACTGAAGGGGAAAATTGAACCTGAAAAAAAATAAGGTTAAAAAGATGGCGGAATAAAGGAACTGGTTTCGCACTTTTTGAAATGTCAAATTCCCAATAATACATGCTAGGGTAAGTGGGAGCGTTCAGTGGCAAAAGTAATTGGTAGTCGGTGTCGATGTCGATGACTGTCAAAATTCATGCGGTGTCATAAAAAGTAACTTCCCAGTGCGTTTTTTGACGTGGTTTTTACGTAAAAACGACGTTTATGTTTCACGTTGAACGCATATTGAAAGTCCGTCAAATGCCCATATAAAATTTTCAACGATGTCCGCCAATTTCAGTACATTTTTTAAATTTTCAACGTGCTTATTTGACGTCAAAAGAATGTTTACCACTAGACGTTAAATTTACGTGGATCATTCAACGAACTAATAAATTTTTTTTTATTGCGAATTTTGTACTTCTGAAAATTGATTTTAAAATAAAATAACACCAAATTCTAATTCGAAATAATATATTTATTTATTTATCACGTTTTTTATATAATACTATAACTTAAGAAAATAAAATATAATTAAAAAAGTTAATAAAAATTACAGTCTTTAAATCCATTTAGATTGATGATTTTACTTCGAGGATACTTCGAGGATACTTAGAAATAAAAAAAAATTAAAAAGTTAATTGTCGCCTTTCAAATAACTCTTTGAAAACGCCTCTGCTGAGCAGCCAGGATTTGAGCTCTAATTGATGTGGCATATCCTTTTTTGCAATTATATTGCCCACCTAACCAAGCACCTGCAAATTAAAAAAAAATTAAAATTATGTTGCTATCAAATATTGGAAAAGGTTACCTTTTGCCTTTTGGATATATTAAATTTAGGCATTTTTTATAATATAAATTAAACGGAGCACCACACTCAAAAAATTTATTTAAAAAAATTACCTTCGCAATTTAACTATTTTAAACAAAGCACAAAAACAAACTAAACGAAATGCCGTAATATTCAATTTGACAAAGAACTTTGTAAAAACATACACAGAAACTCGTCATCGTCAAATTATCAACGTTCATTTGACGTGAAATAAGCAAGTCAAAACTACGTCGAACATTTTACGTAAAAAGTTTTTTCGCTGGGTTCAGTGCACTGAACGAGCAATGTCATTTGGTGTTCCAACTGTCATATGATATCAGCTGATCAAATCAAATTATATATTATATTCAAATTGTATATTATCAAATTGCATATTATCTTCAACATTTAATTTTAAAATAAATAACAAAAAAACAACTGAAATATTTGTTTACAAAAATGACAATTCGTTTTGCTTACTATAAAATAACACCCGACCCGACGACTACACTCTAGATCTAGACTGCCGTTAAAAATAGTCTTTTGATGTCGATCAAAGTGTGTTCCCTGAACGCTCGTAATCTATTTTAGTCGGTGTTATTTTGACACCTTTGTGTACCACCCCTTTAAGCAAATAAACGAATTCGCTTTTGGCGAACCCAAAACGTACCGCTTCTGAACCGCCTTTTCACCAATCAATTCACAAAAAAAACAGGTTATGTAGAAGAGTAATAAAATATTTTTTTTTTTGTGAGTATAGTCATTTATATACGCACAATTTTAATTTTATTCTAACAATTAGATGTGATTTTATTAATTTATGATATGTAAAAATAAAAGTATTTAATACGTATTTAATAATACTAAAATAAATTTGATGTGAAAGTGAAAAAAATATATATTATGAAGTCGTCCGTGAAATATTAGTGTTATTCATAAAAATATTAATATTAAAGTCCAAGAAAAAAGTAGAATTTAAATCCTGATTTTTTGTATTAATTATTTTTTTAATATACATTTTCAACCAAAAAATTAAAAATATTTGTTTTTTTTTTATTTTTTATTACAAAAAAATTCCAGTTTTTTTATTTATATGGATAAAATCAGTACATAAACGAACCGCCTAGGCGATTCGCCAGCGAACCGCTAAAATGTAGTCTAGGCGGCGTACTAATACATACACACCACTTCGTTTTTTTTCTTCTAATTATCTTATTCCAACATTTACGTTTACGGTCCGCCAGCGAATCGCCAAAGCAGTTCGCCGGCGAAGTCTTTTATGAAGAAATGACTTCGCCAGCGGTTCGTTTACGGTTCTTCTTAAAGGGACTGAACGATAAGTAGTCATTTTTTGTAACTCTTACAGTGGATTCCCATTGCAAATTTTTAGTTTTTAGTTTTACAGGATTGTATGAAAAAAAAACTGGACGGCAAGAATTTTTGTGGCATCAAGTTGTTTTTTCATACAATCCTGTAAAACTAAAAACTAAAAAATTTCAATGGGAACGCTATGTTAGTCACTTTTAGTTACTTTTTTGTTGCCACTGAACGCCCCCAGTTTATGTCACATTTTGATATAAAACGGGAAAAATTGGGAACTATACCCAGTACGATTTTTGACGTGGTTTTTACGTAAAAACGACGTTTATGTTTTACGTTGAACGCACGTTGAAAGTCCGTCAAATGCCCATATAAAATTTTCAACGATGTCCGCAAATTTCAGTACATTTTTTAAATTTTCAACGTGCTTATTTGACGTCAAAAGAACGTTTAACTCTAAACGTTTAATTTACGTGGAACACTAAACGTTAAAATTACGTAGAACATTCAACGAACTAAAATAAGTTTGTACTGCGAATTTTGTACTTCAGAAAATTGATTTTAAAATAAAATAACACAAACTTATAATTTTCCATAATATATTTAATTATTTACAAAGTTTACAATAAAAATAAATACTTAGAAAATAAAATATAATTAAAAAAGTTAACAAAAATTACAGTCTTTCAAAATTCTTTTCGACTTATTTTACTTAAAAAATGATTTTAATAAAAAGCTAACAAATTCTTTAAATCAATTTCGACTGATTTTACTTAAAAAATAATTTTAATAAAAAGTTAAAAAAAAAATTAGTCTTTAAATCCATTTCGTTAATTGTCGCCTTTTTAACTCTTTGAAAACGCCTCTGCCGAGCAGCCAGCATTTGGGCTCTCATTGATATGGCATATCCCTTTTTGCAATTATACCAAGCACCTGCAAATTAAAAAAAAAATTAAAATTAGGTTGCTATAACAAATATTGGAAAAAGTTACCCACATAATTTAAGCTTTTCAATGAAGAAAAGTCTTCGGCCATGCGAACCGTTTGCCTAATAGACAAAATATTGTCAGGAATTTATTTTGCTAATCCAGCAGTATTTGGGATTTGGGCAGTAATTTTGCGTTGGTTTAAATTGTTTAAGTTTATTTTCCTAAAAATAATATTTTTAAAAGCTTTATAATAACATTAATTATGTACATACCAAATATGATGCATCATTTTCAATTTTCAATAACAAAAAATCACGTTCGCAAATTAACTAATTTGAACAAAGAACAAAAACAAACTAAATGAAATGCCGTAATATTCAATTTGACAAAGAACTTTGCAAAAACAGTACACCGAAACTCGTCATCGTCAAATTATCAACGTTCATTTGACGTGAAATAAGCAAGTCAAAACTACGTCGAACATTTTACGTAAAAAGTTTTTTCGCTGGGTAGTTTCGCCCTTTAACCTAGTTTTCACCAATGGTAATCGGTATTAGAGTATATATACTCTAAGGATTTTTTGACAAATAAAAACTGACGTGTGAAATATAAACACGATAAACTTTTTTAAAATAAATCGTAAAAAGTTTCTCGCAATATAAAAATAATCATCAGGCCAAAGGCACTCTAAACCTAAACCAAAGAAAAATTGGTTTCCAAAAGTTAAAATAATAATCATTTATAGTAAAAATAATGACGGATGTATCAGATTGGTATAAAAATATACCAATATTCACGAAATATTGGTTATCAGGAACACTTATAGTTAGCGTTTTGGCTAGGTTTGGTATCTTACCTCCACAATACTTAATACTTTTTTCAACACCTATCTTCAATGATTATCAAGTTAGTGTAAACTAATTTTAGGAACATTTAACTATACAAATATATTGTCCAATTTCAGATATGGAGAGTTATCACTGCTTTATTCTTTTATCCATTATCACCGCAAACAGGATTTCATTTTATGTTAAATTGTTATTTCTTGTACAATTATTCTCTTCGTTTAGAAACTGATCATTTTAAAACGAAGCCTGCGGACTATTTTTTTTTATTAATTTTTAATTGGATTTGTTGTGTTGTTACTGGATTATACTTAGGATTAATGGTAACTAAAATCAAAATGTCAACTGTCTAATTATTTATTATATTGAATTATCTTCTTAAAGGTATTAATGGATCCTATGGTATTATCGGTTCTATATATTTGGTGTCAACTAAACAAAGAAGTTATAATTAATTTTTGGTTTGGCACACGATTTAAGGCAATGTATCTTCCATGGGTTCTATTGCTTATAAATTTAGTGTTATCTGGAGGGTAATTATATACATATATTTTTGAATTTGATGTTTATTTAGTCTTTAAAGGCAAACAAACCTTTGAAATGTACTTGTTCTAAGTCAAGTTCATCGGTACAAACTGATTACCGCACACAATTATTGTATCTTCGTACAAGAACAAAATTGTTGATTAACTTTTAAAATGGAAATTCATTTATGTAAACGATTTTTTTTCCAGAGGAATTGATTCAATACTTGGAATATGCATTGGCCACTTGTATTTCTTTCTTAAATTCAAATATCCACAAGATTTTGGAGGAAAATGCTGGATCGAAACACCTCAGTTTTTGTAAGTATATAAAATTTTAAGTAATATTTATTGTATTTATTTTTGATCTGTATTATAGAAAATCTTATTTTCCTGATGTAACCGGTGGTGTACATGGATTTGGAACTGCTCCAGTTAACCAAAGAGTGGATAATCGTGCTCAAGCACCAAGTGGTTTCCGACCAAGTTTATGGGGCAGAGGGAACTTATTAGGTCGAGATTAAGCAATATATTTTATTTTTGTTTCATGTTAATATTATAAACGGTTGATATATCTGATTTTTTTAAGAAATGGTGTAAATAAAATAACTAACCAAACAAAAGTCATATTATTTAGTAGGTATATACAGTTGCTCACAAAAGTATCCGGCCACTTCTTTTATTCAGTAGAATTAATCTTAGACGTTAAGTTTTAAATATCAGAAAACAAATAATTATTTTTTAACATTATTTAGTCTTGTAATTTATAATCCAATCATAGAAATATCAAAATTAAGTATACTTCAGAAAAAATCGACAACCAAACAATTAAGTACATAATTCGGAAATGCAATTTTTCTCGAATGACGCACTATTTGGAAACTATTTGGTAACTAAACTTACTTTGGGGAAGTCCCCCGTATGCATACACACTTAGTGGCCGACTTTATTGTCAATTGTTTTATGAGTTCGGACAGCTATGTAAGTTTTTCTGATAATTAATTCATTTTTCTAATATGTTTTTCTAGTATTATAAAATGCATTAGTAAAGGCTTTTTATAGCCAATATTAAAAAAAATACTTAATTGAAAATGAAGTGAAAAACATTAAATATTTTGAACCAAGTAGGGTGGCCGGATACTTTTGTGAGCAACTGTAAGTAAAGGAATTAATATAATGTAGCTCAAATAGTATCACAGTTACTATTCCCAATTAGATGAAGATGTCCTTTTTAACTTAACTATTTTTAAATAATGAAAGAAAATATTTGTATTACATTGTTTATTTTATTTAAATTTTACAAATTTGAAACATTAATTTAAAACTTAAAACAAATTACATTTCATTTTTAAACGACAATTTTAGAACTTAATAATATAAACAATATAATTTTCTATAACTAAGTGATTGACTCAATTAAAGTATTTAACAGTGATGAAAATCTATTTTTGCTTTAAGAATAAACGGTACATAATGTATTCAATTGTTTTTATCATATTAGTAGATTGCTTTATAATTTTATAATAAAATAATGATAAGTTCCATCACTGTTTTATACAAAATCACTTGAAGCTCAATGCAGGCGATTAAATGTACGATCAACTTTTTATTTAATATAAATGATGCAAGATAAGTTGTTTCCTATTTCCATCATAAAAGTTAATTATCTGTGGAATTTAATTATAATGCTGTTATTTTTTGTTGTATTCTTAAACACCAATTGTGAAAACGATTTTCTCAAGTTGAAACGTACAAATATAATAATTGCCATAAATATATTTCATTTACAATAATTGTAGAATTTGTAATTTAATATGATATACTTAATATTTATACTAGCTTTAAAGGTTATATTGTTTTATTTATTTTTTATGGCAAGGACCGAGAAGTTCAACAGCTTTCATTTGCTGTGATAGAATTCACCTGCAAATTTATAATACAAAATTGCAAGGAACTTCCCGCTCAATAAATTTTATGTGACAAAAATTAACGACATATATATAGTCACATATCACATATATATAGTCGTATACCATTTATCGCCCATCTTTCCCAAGACATTCGTAAAAGAATATTAGATTTTAATATTTATTATAGAAAGAAAAGATATTGATATTATAAATTAAATACAATTTTATTTGAAAAGAAACCTATTACGAAGTTAAATTGTCTTAGGAAATGGTGAGGAACTTTCTCTATAAAAGAAAATATAGAAAGTCCAACATAGTTTAAACGACTGTGTAAAACTTGATAAAAGTTTTTCACAAATCACTTGCCATTTAATGTTATACAAATTAAATTGGCAATGCCATTTTAATATAAGTCTTATATGTATAATTTCAAACAATATTTTAAAACTTTTTTTTTCAAATATATATATTCCAAACTAAAGAACGTATGAAATAATTCTTACTTTTGAAATTTAAACTAAAAATTATTAAACAGAAAAATAAATAAATAAAATAAAAAAATTGAAACTTGCAATTGGAGGAAACCCATATATACCTTTAAAATTTTAAATTGACTGAAATATTTTATTATATATTGTAATGAAGGTTAAGTGTATATTTGTTAAAATATTGTAAAGATTATTGTCAAATTTATCAATTTTCACAATACACAATCGTATAACATACAATTTTTTAACAAATAGTGTTTTTTTATACAACTACTAGGAACTAGTATGTGAAACAATAGCAGATGCTTATTAAAAAAATACCGCCAATTAAAATTTTATGATTATTATTTAAATAATTTATTTTGCAAACCAATTTTTAATTACCTGGTATTATTGTAGATTAAATATTAACAGTTTTACAATATTGAATTTTACATTTAGATGTATGTAATGCAATATAAAGAATCAAATTTTTCTGTCCCACAGACAAAGTTGAGGTAAAAAATATATGAATATACGTAATTTACACAAAGTGAAATATTTGGTATTAATCAACTATGTAAATAATATCCTCGTTGCCAGAACATGGTAGTAGATTTTAGTTTGAAAAGATTTACTAATTCTTAGAATGATAGAATTATTGAAAGTTGCGAAATGAAAAAAAGTTAGTTGAACTAATAATGATTTTTTTTATGAATACATAATCTGTAATTAAACTTTTTAGTTATGAGATTAAATGTCAAAGACAACTTTTACAAAAGCTGTTTTTTTATTCATTTTATGATTTTTCATACACATTATAGCACTATATCATCCATTTTTGCACTAATTAGAAGAATTAACAATTAATTTTATATTAGAAGATAGTAAAAAACCCTATTTTGTGAAACTGTATCGTGTTCGACAATTTTCGAACTAACAATTTAAATAATAAATCTCAACTTAAAAAAAAATGTACTGCAAGGATTAGTTTTCTTATTTCTCCTACAAATAATATGTAATACTTAGATAATCTAAAAGTTTAACTACCGAACAAGTTGCTACAGGTAGACTTTACAATCTTCTCTGAAATTTTGAATGAAGTTTCCTTAATAAAATATTTTAGTAAATACATAATAAAGATTGTATTTTGATAAATTATACACAAATCTGAAATAATCATAATCTTCAATCGTTCTGCTAGAATGATTCAAAATTCTGATTATAATCACCATTGATACAGATACAATACAAGTATTATTTGAAAAAGGAATACCACGAACTGAAAGGCAAAATATTTATTATTTTAAATTTCGAATTTGCAGTTTATGTATGCCTGTGTCTGCGACAGAACGTTTAAGTAAATTAATATATTTATATATTTTATTAGTATTATTTTTAACAAAAATACTCTACTTACTATTATCGTACTTACTGTATTTAAGTAAGGTAAATGGGAAACATATTTTTATTATATTTAATCCTTTTTTACTAATTGAAGCAGTGTTTAATATAGTAGAAGTTTCAAATTAACATATTCCCAAACAAAACACAACATAAATTGCAATAGTCTTTTTTTACAAATGAATTGAAAAAATCTTACCTGTAGGATTTTTGTTGAAAATGAGAAATTTTACATTATACAAACTAATTAGTTTAAAAACTATTATTAAAAAATACCTTAACCATGGTAATTCCATAATTAATAATTACATTGATCTCAACTTTAATCCTTGAATATTATAAAAATATTATTTGAATATAATTAAAATTGAGATTAATGTATTTAAAAAACGTATTAAAAAATAATAAATAATTTAAATTTCTGTAAATAGAAAAATCCTTTATATAAGTCTAAGATTCTTTAAATAAATCTTATGAACCCTCTAAATAAATCTTATATGTACTATTGTGCATACAATTATCGTATGCACATATACCTTTGTTTAAATATTGTGCAAAAACGCGTGAATCAAAAAGTATACTAAAAGCGCAAAATATAAATATTATATATTTTATGCTCAATTGAAAGAACCAAACGGCACAATGGATATTTTGATTTAACATCTTGTGATTAAAAATCATAAAATTTATATATTTATGAGGTAAACTTACAGTTAGTAAAAAATGATGAGAAAGCTCTTCCTTTAATTTACAATAACAATTTAATACTTTATATATATAAAATTAGGATTTAAACAATTTATATACTTAATTTAAAATTCATAAAAAATATTTGATTAAATTATGTATTATCTTCTTTAGTAATTAAGTTAGTTGAAATCTAATCTAAGTTTCGTAAATTACGGCTTTGTTTTGTTATTATTTTTGAATAGTAAATATTTTTGATTATTTTAACATTTCAGTTTAAAATCTTTTAAAAAGCCAGGCCTCCAAATGTTATTACTTTTATTAATCTTCACAAATAATGTAGTATTCTCAAATAAAGGTTCCACAAAAAAATTAAGAAAATTTGTTAACCATTATTATAATTATTTTGTCATATTTTTTTTAATATTTAAAAATCACAACATGAAAATTTAATATATACAAAATATAAATATACTATTATTTTTAATTATTATATCCATATATTATACTATTGTTTTCAATTGTTGTATTGTTAATTTTAGAAGAGCTTTCACAAACATTTCTCTGTGACTATTTAAACAGTTTAGTATATAAATTTTTGTTAAACATACCAGTTTATCTATGCTACAAAAACTATGCAATGGCCACAGTTCATAAGGAGACGGCAAGTCAAAGCCTGTCAAAATTATTTTTTTTATCAAAAGAAAAGAATAAGAATTATTTTATATAGACAAAAAAAATCTTTTTAAGTATTTTAATGGTGGTTCTATCTTTTTAGTTACTTATTTTAAAAATTTTTTAATCGCATTATGATCCAAGAAAAAATATGAAAATATTTAACAGATTTTAAATTTTTTTTAATTAAAAATAAAAAAAAACATTAACTTGCATTTTTCACTTTATGGTGGTTCTTCCATAGTTTTATGGATAAATTACTGGCATAGACATATTAATGAATGGAGCCAGATTAAACGGCCCCTGTGGAGATCACCGATATCTTGGTGGCATCATAGGTAGCATATGAGGTCCTGGTATCATTACGCCCATTCCAGATGGAACCATACCTGGTAATGGGGCAAGCAAACCTGAAAAAGACATATAAGGACTATAGTTCAAAAATATTATATAAATATTAAATAGTTCACTATTTGGATAGATACAAATATGACAATTCTGAAGCAATTTTTATTTAATCCCGTAAAAATAATTGGAAATTTTAATAAAAAATATATTTAAAGCCAAAACTTTTGTCTAAGTTTTGCCAAAAAATACTAAATAATTAAGTTGTAATTGTTTTTAAAAACATACTTTCTTCAACATCTCAGTTTTGCGATTCAGCATACTGTGAATATTGGACAAGAATCATATATATTATTTTATAAGTGTAAAAAATGTTGATTTTGATTAAGTGTACATATAGTAAAATTAAATTTTAGTCGCAATTTTTACATTTATATGTCCATTATATAAACGAAAACATTACCTGTAGGCATTCCACCCATTGATGGTGGTCCGGGCCGCATCATATTACCTCCTATTAATGTCCCATGTGGTGATAGAGTCATTGTTGGTCTCATAACGGGCTGCACTAATTGCATTCCAGTGGAAACTACTGGTACCTAGTGTAGTGTTATCAAATTTTAATTCATTAAAAGTTAATAAGGTAAATATTTTCAAATTACATACCATTCCCATTGGCGAACCAGCTGGTCTAGAAACTTGAAATCTTTGCATCATAACAGCTCTATTAATATCATCTAATTGTTTTTGATGTTGTTGCTGCTGATGTTGTTGTACTGCAGCAGCTTGAGCATGTGCTTGGGCAGCATGAGTTTGGGCTGCATGAGCATGCGCTGCATGAGCTTGAGCAGCATGTGCCTGAGCTGCAAGTGCTTGTACTGCATGTGCTTGCGCAGCTTGGGTTTGTGCAGCATGAGCATGTGCCTGTACTGCGATTGCTACTGCTTGCTGTAAATATATGTACATTAAAAGATATATTTTAGTTGTTACAAAGTCGTCGCATCAATAAATAGAAATTTCTATACAATAATATACACCAAGCTTTAAAACCTACATATAATCAAAAATTACCCTAACTATATTATAATAATATGTATTAATTTAGATTTATAACGTAATTTATCTCTTTGAAAAATAAATAAATACATAAATTAGCAAAGGAAAGATTCTAGAAACCAGATTCAAATATTGTGGATTCCATTTCTTTTTGAGATTCAATACAAATTTTCAGCTTTGTGTAATATTTCAAAATATTACGAACTACTATTTTAGATGACATTTAATACTTCAGTTAATGTTATGGTAAATAATATCGCAGTTCTTCCTAATAGTAATTTCGTGCAGAATATACAGTGGGCCAAAGGGTTCGTACAGTGGGCCAAAGGGTTCGAATAACAAAAAAAACTGCAGTGATAATACAGTCTTCCATTAAACGTAATTGCGATTTGCAGAATAGCAAAAATCGAAATACGACCGTGATGAAAGGCCATATTTTCATCTAGATAATAGCAAAATAATTCGAAAGTGAAATGCAGAAATTAACGTATTTCAAATACGCGGTTTTGTAGAATAACCCCCAATGTATGTGCAGAAACGATTTTGACAGACGCTGTCCTGAATTGGGGAGAGGACTTAGAATCGCCCAGTCGATAATTATTTCGTCAGCGAGATTAAATTATGGTAATACCAATTCATTAGAGTCGAAGAGAATCGACTGGCGAAGCGAGTACGGTAATAAGGGTCAATAAATAATTTAAATCCCAGCACAATACACTCGTATTACAAAATAATATAACTTTTAGGGCTCTTTGGAATCTTGTACAGATATTTTATATTTAATTATAAACATACCTCTTGAGCCTGTGCGATTGCATTACTTATTGACGAAGAGCTGGTTGTAACAAGTGTATTAGTATGATTACTGGACGGGGTAGATTTTTTCACAGTGGATATTTTATTTTGATATTTCGGCTTCCTAGCTCTCAGTTCTTCAAGGCTTAAATCTTCTGGCGGGTGAATAATTTTAGATGTAGTACTATTTGAAGCAATATACCCTGGCTTTTGCGCATCATTACTATTTGGATTGTTATTACTACTTGTATTTGCATTATGCGTAGTCGGAGGAGCACTTATTGTTGCGTTACTATTCCAAATATGAAACATTGTTTTAACAATTAAATGCAATTAAATTTTTTTTTACCTATATGCTGGAAAAGTTGCTTTGGGTTGAGAACTTAAAGCATTTGCCCCTGCAGGAAACAACGGTCGATTAGAAGAAGTCATCATTTGTTGTGGCATCATAGTCCCCATATAAGGCGGCATATGGGTCATGGGACCCATCATATGGCCCATTGGAGAAAATTGTGCCATCATATGAGGAGCCATCATGTTAGGAATCATCATTGGAGCTGATTGAATTGGGTGTCCTTAAAAGAAGCAAATTGAAGAAAATTAATTCTACATAATTTATTAATCATTTTTGTTTTTAATAAATCATGATATTTCAATATTTTTATTTAAATTCTAAAGCTTTGGATTGCTCCATTCAAGATATTCAATGTAATTTTTTTTTTAATTCCTTTCCTTATCCACCAATTTTGCATGTAACTATCGTTTAACAAACAAAATAACAGCATTTATTTATTTAAAATTGATTTTTAATACTTTTCAAGAATATATTTTCTAAATAATTTTTTATTACCTTCAGGTTTAGATTTTTTATATGCAGGTTCATCGTCATCTGATTCCGATTTACCACCATTTTTCTGTTTTTCGTGTTCTCTTAGATCTTCTTGTGGAATACCATCCATTCCAAATATTTCTACTTCTATATTAGATTTATTTGGCAAAGAATTTGGAACTTTATCTATCGTTTCTTTATGTACTTGCATGCAGTGAATTGAAAGACCTGGCCCAGTATATAATTTCTTATGGCAAATATGACATTTAAAATGTTTAGCCTTCTGATGTTGAACTAAAATTTTTTCATCATCAAATTCTCTATTACAATACCTATTTTAACTATTTAAGGAATATTTCTTTCAAAATTTATTATTACAATATTACAAAATATATTGAAATGATAATTTTAGTATATGAATATCGTTTTTGAAAAAGGATACCAGCACCATGGCTTTGAAGCCTTCTTCTTTTTCCTTCCCATTAGATATAAATAATTATGTATATATATAATAGAATTTAACAAAAAACTCAAATTATTTAAAATATATTCTGTTTTTAGAAATTAAACTTTGTATTTAAGAATAATCCCCCTTCTTAAAATGGCGTCGGTTAAAATATATGTTTGCGTACCAATTTTCTACATCTATACTTGAAAAACTTTACCATCAACCATCAAACCCAAAATATATTGATTTTATAATGACATAACCCTTTACACTTTATTTTATGGGTGCGAGTGCGTAACTAAAATTACTTTTCAGGACAGAATTCCATAACCTTTTAGTTTTCTTAAAATTTGTACTGAATTCCAAATCCAACCTATTAGTTGTCATAAAATCAAGTATTTTATGTAAATATGCAGTAATAACTTTATTATATAAATATTGTAAATAATAATAATTCTAAAAATAAAATAAAATTAATTCAACAGATTTTCTATTATCATTTTCTTTTTTGCTGTTTGTGTATGCTTAAAAAATAGGCATTTTCGTATTGGATTTAAGTTGAGTACCCCAGCAACCAAATGTGAAATAATTGTGACAAAAATGTCACAAAAAAATGTGAATTGTCGACAAAAAAATTGTCACAATACGGTGGAAAAATTGTGACTGTGGTTTACCCGAATTGCGACATTTTTATGACATTTTGGTCAGAAAAAGTATGACATTTTTGTGGAAGAAATTGTCACAGATTTGTGAACAAAATTTTGACATTTTTGTGAACCAATTTGTCACAGTTTTGTGAACAAATTTCTCACATTTATTTGGACGAATTTGTGACAGCTTTGTGTACAAATATTTCAAATTATTATGGTCAATTAAATAATTAAAAACGTTTTTAAGGATTTGTTTATTTTTTATTTTCAATATCAATCCATACTATAAAGAGTATAAAGTATACTTATGTATTTCAAAAACATTATATAAAGCATTTTCAGGCCTCTTATTTTCTTCTATTACTTTCATCAATACCTTCTTCGACTGATTTCATAGTTTGTAGAATATTTATTTGATGATATCGGAGCTCATCTATAAAAAATACAATAAAATAGATAATAAATAATGTAAAATTTAATTTTTCTTATTGCTACAAATTCAAAATAATTTTAAAAAATACCTTTAAAAGTTTCAGCACAAATCTTTTTTTATTATCACAAAGGAATAACATTGATTTTATTCTAGAACAAAACTTATGCGTCATAATATTATATCAATAACAATCATATGAAATTTTAAAAAAATAATTGACAAAAGATTCACAGTAATTTCACAAAAAAACGCCGAAAAATATTTGTGAATTCTTTGTCACATTTTTGTCACATTTCGTTGTGACAAAAAAATATTCACAAAATTGTGCACAAAAATGTCACAAAAATTCCACAAAAAAATGTCGAAAAATATTTGTGAATTCTTTGTCACATTTTTGTCACATTTCGTTGTGACAAAAAATATTCACAAAATTGTGCACAAAAATGTCTCAAAAATTCCACAAAAAAATGTGTTCACAGTTTCTGGCTGCTGAGGTATAAATCCAACAATATTTATTTTTGTAAATATTTGCACTTTTACTTCATCATTTTCAGATGTTTACATTTCTTTTGTTGATACTCATTACAACTATATAGCCGTGTTTTTTTGTACACGCATATAAATTTATCGGCTATACGGCAATAGATAGAAATTTTTCCATTACACTGTCAGTGAATGGAGAGTCACTGAATTTTTGTCTCATGCTGTTTTATAAGACAAGAAAATGTGTCTAACTCGTGTAAATAATAGTGTTTAAATAGTTTCTCATGAAAATCTCCATGTGTTTCCATCATGTTGGAAAGACGTGAGATAAATAATTATCAAGTCTGTTTTTTTTAAATATCCCTTGGTTTCCATGTCCAAAGGGTCCATTTTTTCGTTTTGAGGTCCTAGCACCATACACGCTCCTTTCCCTCTCATTAAAAAGTTTCAATACGAATTTCCGTATTTTCCCTCTCATTAAAAAGTTTCAATACGAATTTCTGGAGGACCCCAGGGTGCCAAGCGGTTAGGTTTTAAATCGGGTGGGAAACCAGAACAAGCAGGAAGGGCAGGGTAAGTTTCTCCTTTCTCCTCTTCCCCCGAAGATGCGCTAAAAGACAGATTTGTCTAATCTTATTTATTCGACAAATCTTAGAAATAATAAGCGACAAAGTAACGAAGTAACATGTTTCTGAAAAAATAAAGATCATTTAATGCAAAATAATTTAAAAAATATTTATTACTATATGTTTTTGTATCAGACTTATACATTAAATACATATATGTACTTTTACTATACCCAATATTGGTTTCTTCTTAACATTGGATTTATTTTTGATTCAGTGGAAGGTGTTGCAGAATCTAAATCCCGTGAAATATCATACGAAGAAATCCAATTTACAGAACATAAAGAATCATCTTTTTGATTATTAATTTGATTAAATATTACAAAATGTTTTGATTTTTCTTGATCTGCTGTATATTTTTGCAATTCCATATCACTTACAATTGATATTATTTTATAATTTGGTATATTGCTAACACCAGGTTGTGGTTGCGGTACATTTGAAGATCGCATACATTTAATATTGAATGTTAATTCATTTTTTAAGAAAGCAAAATTTGGTGGATGTGGTAATGCTGGTGGACATATATCTTTAAATACATAATCAACTTCTTGAGATTGAATCTTCTTTCTATTGTTTATTATATAATAAATTAAAAAAGCTATTATAATTATTATAGAAATCAGTATGGAAATATAAATTCCATAATTTGTTTTCACAGTCCAATAATTTTTAATATTATATTCAATTGGAACTTTATACTGAGCTGGTTGTGCAGCTCGTATATATAATATATATTCGAAATAATCATTAGTTTTTGAATTTATCGAAATATTCTCATTCGGATTAAAAAATATTATTCCAGTTTTTATATCATTGAGTTTAAATGAATTTATACGTAGTCTTTTATCAGTAGTTTTACTTTCTAATCCTTTAGTTAATCTAATAATATTTCCGGTTATAGGATGATGAATTATAACAAATTTTGGATTATATCTTTCAACTTTTTTTCCTGGCAATATATCATTTTTCAATATTAATTGTGTACTTGATGTAATGTTAATTAAATCTATTTTAAAAATTGGTTCCACAGTTACTTCAGCTTTAAAATAAATACCAAATATCTTTGATTTATTTAAATTCACAGTTATCTGAAAAAGGATAAAATTATATTGTACAAATTAATTATAAAAGAAACTGTCAGTGAATGGAGAGTCACTGGATTTATACCTCATTAAAATTAAATATTAATTATATATAAATAGGAGGAAGGAGATCATATTTCTTACCTCAAAGGTATCATTTGATTTGGTTAAATCAGTTTGCATATATATAATTTCATTTTTTTCTAATTGTTGATAATTAAAATGTAAAGTTGGTTGATTTTTTAATAATATTATTCCACTTTCAGGTGAATTTGTAATATTAAAATTAATTCTATTTAATTTTGCATTTGTTTTATATAATTTTTGTGGAAAAACAATTGATACTGCGGATTCACCTTGTTTTAATGATATATCATAATTATTTCTAGTTTTATGAAAGAAAACTGGTGTAACTAATATATCAAATTTACCAGTTATTGATTTATGATAACCATCCGAAACCGAAAATAAAAAATGTGTTGATATTGATGGACCATCATGTATATATTTTATATTATTATTATCAATATCAGATTGGGTAAAATTCATTAATTTTTTATCTATTTTTTTAATATTAACTATTTTCCCAATATCTGGGTCTTTTATAATATCATATATAATATTATTGGGAAATGTATCATCATCTCTAGTATACAAATCAATATTTGTAATAATTGTTTCTTCTCCTTCTATTACATTTATAAATGGTGCTTTTGTAACTAATATAACATTTTGATCATTAATTGGATTAATTATAACTGGTATAGAAAATTGGCAAAGTAACATGTTTCTGAAAAAATAAATAAATTAAATTTTTGTTTAATAATGTTTAGGGAAATTTTTGTAAATAAAATCATTAATTGCATTATTTGATATAGTTATATTATGTACATATATTTATAAAATTTAAATTATATTTACCCATTTTCTAAATAAATTGACATATCAATTTGGTCTTCTATTGTATCTGAATGATCATGTAGATATATGAGATTATTTTCATAAAAATCATTTGGATAAATTTTTTGAAGATTAGTTATATTTTTTCCAGTAATAATTCCATGTGCTGTATTTTGTGATACAGATACATATAATTGTATATTTTTATTTTGTGTAATATTTTTAAGATATTGAATAGTTTTCGTCAAATTTAATTTAATATCCTTTGATTCACCTTCATTTAAATAAATTGAATCAATATTTAAATATTGTAGAATACCTTGAGATGATAATAATATTTCAATATTAAATTTTTGTCCAGTCATAGTAAATTCACCAATTGTAGCATTAAATTTAAAAAAATCATTTACTTTAAAATCAGAAACGAAATCTGTATTTTCATAATATATTAATTCATCATTAATATTTTCCTGAGTAAAAGAACTGATAGTTGTAAAAAATCCAGTTACAGGATTATATTTTAATAATATACCAAAATCTGGTTGTGTTGTAATATTATATATAACAAATTTCATTTCATCTGAACATTTGTAGAATAAATCTTGTTGTAATATTTTTATTTTAGATAATGGAAATAATTTTAAATTTTTATTATATTTTGGTATTATATAATTTGGTTTTATAGAAATATTTAAAACAGTTGAAGATAAATTAAATGTACCATCACTAACAAAAAATTGAATATCATTAATTCTTGAATTTAAATGATGAATAAATAATATATCACCATTATCTATTTGACTTTGTGTAAAATTATTAATGTTAGTTTTAGAATTTCTAGTAATTAAATTTCCACCATTAATATTTTCAATAAAATATCTAATACTATCAGGATTAGAATCATTATCTTGTGTTACTGTGAATGAAAAAATGAATATGTTTATTTAAAAAACAAGTTAATTAATAAGTAAGTAAACTTACATAAATCAGACGACTCAAGTTTATATGTTCCACCATTCCATATTTCTAATGTTTTTTTAACAACAATATAAGGTGGTTCATCATTTACTGGTATTATAGATATATTTAAGAAAAATGGTATACTTTCTTTAGTTTTTGTTACTGCAATTAATTTAACAGAATCATTAATATGATTACTACCATCATTTATGTAATGAATATTTCCATTATCTAATTGTTTTTGTGAAAATCTATTTATTTTATAAGATGCTGATGATATAAATCCAAATAATGGTTGCTCGATAATTTTATAATCTAAAACTTTGGTCCTGTAGTAGTCTGATTGTGGTTTAATATGTAATGGATCTATTTTTATACTCATACCTAAAAGAAATGGTTTTTTTATTTTATTATCTTCCAGTAAATTTATTTCCTCTATATTTATATACCTTCTGTTACTTGAATAATATCACTTTCCATAATAAATGTATCTGGTATTATATGTATATCAAGTTTTAAATTATGTAGCCATGTAACACCATTTGTAACATCAAATGTTATTGAATCTCTTGGCTGATTAAGATTTGTTTGAATATAAAATACTTTTTCATTATTAATTAAAAGTTGATCAAAAATTTTACAATAAGAATCATCATCCGAGTATATAGATTGAATTTCTAAATATCCATGAAGAGGAGATGATGTTACAATATAGCTAATATCACTAGGAGATACTAAATTATGTTTTACCTTAAAAAATATAGATAATAATTAATCTGTTTCATTGTTTTGGAAAAGTAAATAATTTTAATAAGAAAAAGATTAGATTTTTCGATTTATTAACTAAAATTATTGAATATGCTTACTTGTAAAATATCTTGGGTTATTAGTTGACTTGATGATTCCTCTACATAAAGTATATTTTGTTTGACAACTTTTAATGGTTCCCAATATACTAATGGGAATATTCTCAATACAATTTCACCAAATGTCGATACATTTCCAATTCTTACATTATATCTATATACAATAAAAAAGGTTATATTAAAAATCATCATAAATATCAGATTATTATATCGAGATTTAATTAAATAATTAATTGGAATTAAATTATTAATTTAATATACATACCTTATTTTTTCAGAAGCTGTCATTTTAGTATTACAATAAAATAACTCATCTTTTTCAATTTGTTGAAATGTGAAAGAATCAATAGAAATATTATTATAACTACATTGATTGAAATATCGTATAGAATCATATTTGTTAATAGTCAAAAATCCATGTAATGGTTTTTCCACTAACATAAAGTTTATATAATCAGAAACAAAGTCCATATTAGTTTCAATTGGAAAATAAGTCTTATTTATATTTGTTATTGTACCCTCCTGAATAATTAAAGGAGAATTTGGTAAAATTGAAATATATGGATCTGATGCTTGTATATCTAATGTTCCAGCTATTTCATGTTTTCCATCATTTACAATGAAAAAAGCTGTACCATTATCAGGTCCCTTATGTAAAAATTTCACTTTATTTTTCATTATATCTTCTTGACTAAAATAATTCGTTATTTTACCATTTATTAAAAATTCACCATTATTTGCAGATACATGACTATAAATTAATGTTTTTAAGTTTGTATTAATATCATCATCAATATAATTTAAATCATTCATAGAAACATATTTATTAGTATTTCGTTCAATTCGAAAAATTTTCTCATTTAATCTATGTGGTATATTATCATTCAAAAGTGTTATTACAATTGTAATATTACTTGTTAATTGCATATCAATATCAGATGAATATATTAGCATTTCAATATAATCATTTAACGTTTCAGAACCATCATGATAATAATTAATTAATCCCATTTTAATGTCATTTAATACGAATTTCGAAATACGTTTACAATTCTTTTCACTATAATTATATTTACATAGGAAACCATGTAACGGTGATTTAGCAATAACAAAATTCATATGTTTAAGATTATCGAAGCTAAAATCAAAATGTTCATTTTTAAGTATCGATTTATCACCTTCATTTATTAGAAAATCAATTTTATTTTGTTGTATAATTGGACTTGAATTTATATTATCTGGTAAATATGTCATATTTAAAATCATTTTGATGCTATCACAATCAGCCACAATAACACTAAATTTTAAGGAATCAATAAATCGAGAATAAGATTTCTTGTATGTTGTATATTTAACGAGGTTCTTCTCTATGTCATGTTGTGTAAAAGAATCCATTACCTATAAAAAAATCAAATTAAATTAATATTGGAGATAATTTTTTTTTTGTATATACTTAATTACCTTTAAAGGTGTTCTACTTTCACCAACAAATATATTGCCATATTGAGTACCACCCAATATTTGAAAAATTATATTTCGCGAAATAGTAGAAAATGGTGATGTTTGGTAACTTAACTCATTCGTTGTTATAGATATTTGTTTTACACCATTTAACAAAAGTTCGGTTAAATTGTTTTGAATTATTTTTAATTTAGTGAAAAAAATTCGAAAATCAAATGTTCTTGATGAAGTGATACCTTGTGATGCTACAAACTTTAAATAAATACATGTATGTATTTATTTATATGTATATAATAATGTATAATGTATATAATTATGATTTATTATATATGTATATAATAAATCATAATTATAAATATATTTTAGAATTGATTGATTGATTGGCATTGGTGCCATAAATTACCACCTCAGGAATGAAAACCATAAGACTTTAATTCACTTTCGAAATGTTAATTCAGAAAACAATTTTGTAATGTTCCATCAATCAACTTTTCGTGAATTAAGGAAAAGTTAATTGTATAGTGCATTTGCATCACTATCATCACTATTTCCACTTTCATAAAATAATTCTACCGAATTAATTTTTCTTTGAATAAAAAAAACACACACAAAAAATTAATGGCAATTCGGTATTAATTCACTTCCAAGTTGACACTTAGGCATTCTTGGTTTGTGGTGACATTGCGCAATGTGAAAGTGAATGACCACAATTATATATATATTATAACGAAAATTAACATTTAATAATTGAATATAAATTTTCGTCGCAACAAAATATTATTAAATTGATAATGTAATCTTCTAAACTAAAGCAAAGAAAAAATTATTTTGAAAATATATTTCCTGTAAGGCGTTGATTCGTAACAACTTGATTGTCTACATAGAATTAATGTATTATAAATATGAAATTACCTTGAAATTATCTTGTAATGGATAATCCTGTATATGTCTATATCGAATGAATCCTAAATTTAATTGTTGACTTGTAAACCATTCAGCTGATAACCATGAAGAATCAATTGGTCTAAATTTTTCAATTATTCCAAAAGATGGACCGTTAATAATTATATATTTAATATCATCAGAACCTTCTTCCCAATTCGTTGTTATTGATAAATTATTTGTGGATATTAATGATGATGAATTATATAATATCATTAATCCAGTATTATAAATAACCTTAAATTTTAATTGATGTGCTATTATAGTAATGCTTAAATTATCACTTGTTTCAATACCATCAGATACTTGTATTGATATATTAAATAAATCACTATAATTTCGTATTTCATTATATAAAAATTCAATTTGTCCTTGTGTTATTTGATAATGTGAAAAATTATTAATAGGTGTATCATTAATTAAAAATCTACCTGTATTATTTGAATATATTATTGTATAAAATAATAAATTTAATGGACTATCTGGATCAATAACATTTAATAAATCTGTTCCAATAATTTTTTTAACACCTTGTACTACATTAATAATACTTGAAGTTGGTAATAATAATAATGGTGGATCATTTACTGGTGTTATTAAAATATTTATTATAAATCGAAATTTTAATTTATTTAAATCTTTCATAATATTTGGTAATAACATATCAATTGTTATATGATCCTTAAAATATTCTTCACCACTATGTGTATAAATAATTGTGTCAGCTTTTAAATCAAATAGTGTAAAATTATTACATAATTCATCATTTAAATTAGATGATATTATTTTTGTAAGTTTTCCATTTTTTGGTGAATTTATTATATTAAAAGTTAATATAGTGTCATTTATTTTCAAATTAGATTTGTTGAAAAGAACATTTATTATCTTTGTATTAAGTAAAATTGATTCACCTTCTCGAATATGAATTGGCACAATATGTAACATTTCCGTATTATTTTTTGTATCAAAAATCTGCAAAATAATTAGTAAAAAAAAATATTTTTATGTTGGTAATTTCTAAATAATTAATTCTTTTTTTTATACCTTATATGATTCGTAAAAATCACTTCTAATGCAATACGCTTGATCACAATCACAAAAAAAATCATGAAAATTTTGATGATAACAAGTTGCACTTTGTAAACATGGTGATTTTTCGATACATGGATAATCCCAAACACAACCAATATCCGTATTATATGATACAGATATATTAGGAAATCCAATATATTCATTATTTATTTTAATTTTTCTTATGCAAGATTTAAGACTACCATTAGTTATATTTACGGTTGGCATATTTAAAATTGTTTTTACATTATCATTTATACCACCAAACATATATTGATTACCTAAATCATCAAGTATATTTATTGGTTTTTTGAATATTAATGATTGTGTAGAATTATCTATATTTAATTCTATTTTAGATACATTCAATTTAATACCAATTAAATGCCATTTACTATTCGATATATTGATATCAATAAATAATTCATAAAGTTTCATATTTATATATATTGATAAAATAATTTTTTTATCCTTTATTTCTAAACATAGAAGATTTTTATTTTGGGCAACAAATAAAATTCCATTTTCTTCAATAGTTCTTACTTCAAAATCAAATCTATGGTAATTTAAAAGAAATTAAAGTAAAAAAATATTATATTAAATCAAATATTTACTGTATATCTGATGATTGAATATTCAAAGGAAAAATTGCATAAGAATTGCTTTTAATAAAGCTAATTGTTTCATATAATGAAGATGAAAATTGATTACTGCATTCCCATTTAATTTTTGTGCAAACCACATAACTAGTTCCATCTTTAGCTTTCTTCAATATATTAATATTATTATAAAATACCTATGGCGGAATATATAAATATATGACAAATAAAAAATATATATAAATTTATTAAAATATATTTGTAAAAATAATAATAATATTTCATTTATACCTCGGACATACAACCTCTAAAATTATTAACATTACGTAAATAATCGTCTGAAAATTCTCCTTTGCCACCAACTACAATTCCATAATGTATATTAAGTTCACTTGTATTTTGTGGTAATAATCGTGTTAAATATACATTATTAATCTGAAGACTAATATTCATTTCATTACGTTTTACTGATACATCATTCCAATTTAAATCATTATATTTTATATGAGCTGGTGCACTAATCTATAAAATTTAAAAAAAAATATAGATTGAGTTCATCATTATAGAAATTTGAATTTAAAAAAGAAGATATTTTGTTCGATCTTATAGTAAGAGGAAGGATCCAGGAATTATTTTCGTGTTATACTATACGTTTGTTACCATTTACTTTTCTGGGATAATAAAATTAAATCTTTAACAGAATAGGTAATGAAAATATTTTAAATATTAAATAGTTATAAGTTAATAGTTATCTAATTATTTTTGTTATTATGTCCGGGTCTCCGGTCACATAAAATTGTAATTATGATATATGTATAATTCATAAGATATCCATTTTATAATTTTTATTTTATTGATTTTGAAAATATGTAATATGTATTTAATAAATTATATAATAAATTACCTCTATTAGCATATTATTTATTTTATATAAAAACTGAATAACACCATAAGTTAATTTAATCATACAATAATCTTTACGTCCTGCAGCTAAAAATATTAAACCATTTTCTTGTTGTGTTTTAAATTTCAGTTTTATATTTGTTGATAATTTTGCTTCTTGAAATGGCATTTCAATGTATCCCGATCCAAAAAATGACACTGAAATTAAATTATTAAATTTTTTTTTTTGATTATTGAAATTCAATTATAACTTCCTTAAAATTAGTTTTTTATTTTTATATACATATACCGTATTGGAAATAATTATCATAAAACTGTACAGTCTAATGTTTAAAACTGCACAGTTTCTATAATTCAAAGATTAAGTTACTAAATTTAATAATAATAACATATGTATATAATTTATAATAACATTAACAGATGGAGTGATGTTAATAGAGATAAACAAATTAAAATTTTAATTTCATTATGAACCAAAAAAAAAACCAATTCATATTCATATACAGATTTTTATTAAAATCATTGCAAAAAAAAAACAAAACTTGATAAAATTTTATTTACCATGAATTGCAGCACAAAATGAAAAATTTATAACAAAAACTAAATAAAATATCTTCATTTCAAATATGTTTTTTCTTTTAATGAAATTTAATAACAATTTCTTTTTAATAAAATAAACTATATAGTCGGCGATTAACAATGTATTAAATACCAAAATTCTACAAAAACTAAAATAATAAAATCAACAATTCAGATGAACGGAGTTTAAACTCACTTTAGGTTTTTATAAATTCGTACCATTTATAGAATGTGTAATAATTACAAACATAAATATAATATGAATGTTGAATGTCACATGTAATTTTCTTTAAGTGTATGTTTAAAATAGAGAAATATTAATAAACTGGAGTAGAAAATATTATAATAGTAAAATCTGATTATTTCGGGAAATATACGATAAAATTCCGGGACCTCTTTTTTCTTATTCATCCACAAAAATAATTCGTCCCCAAAAGGGCATACACTACCAAATTTATCAAATATGATTTATAGAAAAATATCAACCATATGAGTAGAGTGATCAATGAGAATAACAAAAAAGAAGATGAAGACATTTATTTTGAAAAAAAATTATTATCCCATTCACGACTGATTCGGCACTTTTTCAAATATATGAATATTCTTATTGAGGAATAATTCAATACATATACTATATAACATGTTAAATATATCATGCAGTGAATTTTAACTCTACCGAAATTATTGCCATATGTCTGTATTTTATGGGTAGAATTCATTTACAAAAACAAAAATGAATTGTGTAATATACCACATTATTGAAACTGTGACCTTAATTAACTTTAATTCCTGTGATGTTAATTCACGGTATGCGGGGTATACCAAGATATTTAAGAATTTATATAATTTTGTAATTCATTATGTGTATCCAATATTATATTATAATTATAATATTCAATGCAATAATTATTATCATTTAAATAAACTTTTGGATCATCATAATCTATCTATATAATATGTATATGTGCCAGTGATTATGAAAGTGGTCTAAGTCATATATTTTTCGTTTCGAGATATTTAAAGATTTGTGTTTGGATAAATTGAAAAATACGTATGATTTTGATAAACGAATCAAAAGCTAAGTTAAGTTAACGGTTCGCTTTCTACGCAATCTTTATGATTGTGCGTCAGATCACAATATTAAAGTATTCTTTACGCAAAATAAAAATTTATTTTTTTGTTTCTTGACTTAGACCACTTTCATAATCAACGACACATATGTATATTGAAATATTTTAGTGTACGCGTACAGCATGAAAAACTCTGCTTCAGATTTGTATTATAAGTATTATTGGCATATCTAAATAATGAAAACTTTGTAAAAATAATTCTATATTTTTTTGAAGTAATAATTGAAATTTCCTAACAAAAACTTCAAAAAGCTCGAGCATAATATATATAGAACAAAATATATAATTTATATAAATATTTTTCGTGTAATTTTTTAACTCAAATTTATTTCGGATTTTTTTTTAATATTAGATAATCATCGAAAATAGAAGAAACAGACACAGATTGTCTAAAATTACAAAGGAAAATCCGAATTTTATGTATCGTATATATGTAACCTTGACAAAAAAATAAATAAATTAAAAAGAATCTCTGTATTTTCCGGAGCTTTGTTTTATGTTTTATGTATTTAAGATAAAAAAATCAACCAACCAGGAACTACTAATTTCATATGGATTCCGAACCATAAATTTCTCTGTAGCGGAGATACTATTTTAACAAGCTGCGTATAGTGAGTCAGTTGTTGTCAAGCAATTTCACTCCACCGCTAGTAGCATTTTTACTTGTCTTAGAATTTACACTGATTGTACTAAAGCTGAATCAACTTAGAACGACATCGATGCCTCGGCCTCGAATTGAACTCACGACGTCATGCACCGCGGCATAGTACACTACACACTCACTAAGCCAATTTAAAAAAAATTTCAATTAAAATGGTTTATCGCTTATGGATGGAAATAACGCATCTTAAATATCACCTCAAAATTACAATACAAAATTGGGGGAAATTTTCAATGTAAACACACTCCAATTTTGGGTCGTATTTTCATTACAAGTTTTTTCGAAAACAATCTAGTTTGTTGCATAAAATTCTAGTTATATTTAATTAAGAAATAGTACAAATATTTAATACAAAAGTGAAAATGTGTTGGTATTGTTGTCATAAATGCGCCATCTATTGGAATGAACAAATAACTATGGAATGTTTTAAAAAAAAATACAATATTAGTCAAGGACTATATTAAGTTCTTGAATTATGTCTTTTTTTAAATTTTATTTAAGATAAAATTTAAGATTTATCAAATATATATTCCTAAATTTATATCAATGGTTTTTTTTTGGCAAATTTACAAATTATTTATTATAAAATTCTACAAGTGTTTTTCTTAAAGATATACATAATTGAAGAAAATAAAATAACTACCTTAATTATTTGAATTCAAAAAATGCTTTTTTAAATTTAAATTTTTCCTTTTTTTGTGATAAATTTTTAAATTATATTCCACACATAGTTAAATTTAATTTTAATTTTCAATAAATATATTTTTATTAAATATAAATTTGAAATGACTCATACTATTGGTATATAATTAAAATTATATAATCTAAATAGTTATATACATATGTATAATATAAAAATACGATTAATAAATACAGTGAATAGCTTATATTATATCTCTGCTGTATAAAAATTAGGTTGAATCCTTTTAGCGTTTTCCTGTTTCTTGAATTTTTTTTTTTTCGTAACGACACCAAAAACATGATGACTTATATTCTAGGTATTTTTTTCTTCTTATAAAATTACGCCTACATTAAATAATATTCTTACATTCATATAGAAAATATTTGAAAAAAAAATACATATAAAAAAAACTTCACTTATTTTTGTAGCGTGAACTTTTTTTTATTTTATGATAATAATTAGTTTCAATTTTTATTTATATTTATAGATTTCTATACAAGTGTGTATAAGCATAAGCGCATAATAAAAGGCCCCATCTATTAATAGAGCTTTCTTTGTATATATATAGGTCCAACACAACAAAACTATATAAATTATTATATAGATTTTAAACATATTAAAGAAGCAAAAATAATCTAAGTCTAATACAAGCAAATAATTTTCAAATGCAATATAAAACATGCTATACGGCTATACCTAATAATATTATTTTTAAAATGAAATGTTTTAGATCAAACAAATTAATGTTGAATTAATTGTATATAGACAATAATCTTAGGATAAAGTAAACATTTATCCCCATATACCACAAATGAAAACATATATTTACACTAAAATTCACAATATATATTTTCGGTTTTAATTAATTTACTCATAAAAATTATAATTGAAAGTACATTTTTTTCCCTAAATGTAATTAATTAGCTTTGGAAAATGTATGTAAATAAATGTTGTGTAATTAATTAATAATTTTAGTAATAATCATTTTCTTTTAACCTTTAACTATGGACGTGTGGTGGTAAATTTTACACCGGCTGATATTTAAAACCAATATTTTAATTAGATATTTTAAACTAAAACCAAAAAAAAATATTTAAAAATAAATATACATATGTTAAAAAATATATTTTAAAAATGGTGTAACATTTACTCCTAAGTCCCTGTTTAAATTATGATATTATCACGTCCATAGTTAAAGGTTAATGAGATAAAATTCATAATTACATTATAATAAAGCTTCAATAACGAAATCCCTAGCACGACATTTACTTAGTTTGGCACTATCGCTGTCTTAGCCCATACCTTTACATTTGCTTACAACGAAGACAGTACTGTGACTTGTGTTGTCAACAATTTTTTTTTTAAATATCGCAGTCTGACAATAAATTTAATAATTATTTTGATTAAAAATATTATACAATTTTATTAACAGCAATTAAATTTAATTTAATTTAATTTATTTAGCAAGATATATAATATTAAAACATTTCTTGGTTTGCTATTTGATTAGTATGTTTGAGAGATTAGAAATTTAAATACATTCTTTACAGCACTAATTATTATTATTAAATTTAATTATAGAATTAATTAGCAGACATAGTAATTGATTTTTAAAGCCAAATGATATTGAAAGCGATAGCACAATTTATATGAAACGGAAACAGTAATATAGTATAATATTAACTGATTCCAATTATTTATTAAATTTTTTATATCATCTATGTTTAGTTATAGTGCGTGTATTATAAATTTTATTTGAAATAATTCAATGATTTTGAAAATTCCTTAAAAGTTTCAATATTTAAGAAAAAATCTTATATATTTAAGTTTCGTTTTACGGATTTAAATTTAAATTATATTATTAAGTAAGTTCTATAATGATTTAGTGAAATAGAGAAACACTTATATTCTTTTGGTATATATTAGGTAACCGTGAAATGAAACAAAGACACTATATGGTGAAATAAATTTATTTAATAAATTGAAAAATTACTAGGAAAAAAATATTTTTAAGCTAAAAAATATATTAAAGAAAAAATATATAATATAAATAAACTATATAAGCAGTATTTTTTTTGTATTTCAAATTTGAAACTGATTTTTTTTTGTCCAATGTTAGAAAATCTTCAAAAATAGAATTCACAGACAAAGCCTGATAAAATTACAAGAAAAACGAAAATTATTTTTCCCGGAAATAAAATTATGCCAAAATATATATATATATATAAAAAGGATAGCTTAACCATCAACCTAACAAAAATAGATTTTAACTATACGTAAATTTTAATTAAATATTTAATTAATTACTAATTTAGTTAATTATTAATTGAAACATAATTTATATGATTTTATGTATCATATTTTTTTTTTTTTAATATTTCAAATATATTATTAATTTTTTTTACCAATTTTTTATCCATTAAAATTAATTATTTTAATTTTTAATATTAAATTAATATTTAATATAATATTTAAGAAACATATATGTAATATAAGAAATTTCATAATGTGCAACATTCAATTATTCCAACATGATGCGACACATCAAAGAATGTTTTATAAATAATTAAGCGTCATGTGCGGCAAAATTGTATATGTGTGCGGGAAGAATAAAAAGCTTAATAATTATTATTATATGTAATGATTTGATTTGTCTGTACAAAACGGACGATATAAATTACTAAAACGTAAATTTAAACAAAAATACATACTAAGATTAAAATTAGTTAATTTTACATGTGCATCAATGATACATTGGAAAAGGCTATATAAAATTTGTAATTTTGATAAAAACACCTGTTGATGTAAAGCCTATTTCTAATTTATGATATGTAATATTAATATTATATTAATTTTGTTTTTAGTTATACATATATTTATAAAGCAGTTAATTTTTTCATTATTTTATCATATAGGAGTAAAATGAATGTTTAGAACTTAAAGATGAGGCACATCACTATATATTGTAAAATTATTGAGTATAAAACAGAATAATCCACAGTGATACAGTAGTGCATTAAATTTTAATATAAAGAAACCTATGGAAAAATTTTTTTTGAAAAAAAATTATTAAAAAATAATAATAAGCCAACACTAATAATAAGCTCATAAAATCATCACTCAGATTAACTATATAAAATATGGATGTATACAGATAATGATAAAATTTTATGATAAAAAATATTTTTATCACTTTACATTACATCAAAAACATTTATGTAGAAATTTAACAATTAATTTTAAAAACATTTAGAAATTAACAAATAATTTTAAATCTTAAATTTAGCTGAAGTCCCGTTTCAAATAAAGATAAATTAGATTTTATTTAACATGTATTATATTAAAATTAACCCTTCTTCTTCCTATATATAGGAATGTTATTTCATGTATAAGGTTTATATTTCTTAAAATGCAATAGAACATTGAAAAACGACATTACTTACAGCAAAAATAAATACTAATTACAAAAGTTGCACTAAGTCATAAATTTCAAAGGAATATAGTATAATAATGTATTACTATAGTTAATATGTAATGTTCGATATATGCTAGAATTATTCTAAATTTGAGAATAAAACATTCAGACTATCCCGACATATTTACAAAATCAAGTAAAAACAAATGCATATACGCAACTGCAACATTATTAAATTGTAAATATAAATAAAATAGATTTTATGATCATCTAAAAAACTAAATCATAAATGTGAATAAGGAAATCTTAACATATCTTATATGCCATGATATAGTTAAATGAAACATTTTTTTCTAATAATATATTATATACTACAATATCTTAAAATTTTTATTTTATTTTTATTGAATAATGTTTGAACAAACATTAATACAGCTATAAATAAGTTTTAAATGTGAATCTATAATTAAATTTCAGTATGTAAATTTTCTTCTCGTATCAGTAGCTATTATATACATTTAAATTAATATTATTATATATACAAATGTGAATGATCATGATGCTTTGTAGTATATAATTATATACTTTGATTAAAAGAAAACTTATATACCGAAATTTTTAATAATTCTCAAAAAGAAAATATTTTATGTACATTTCCAAAAAAAAAAAAAAAAGCAAACAAATGTTTTTATATGTTTCGAATAAATTCAATGAAAGAAGAAATCTATATACCAATACATTAAAGTATAGATAAATTATGTTATAAATTATTTGCTGCTAAATATTATAGGAAATATATAAATCGAAATTATTATTTTTTGATATATTTAATGATTCTATAATTAATAAACATAATAAAAAATTAATTATAAATTATTATTATATATTAATATTATTGTAGATTATTTGAATTATAAATTTTAATAAAAATTTTCTATTATTATTTTAAAAATTTAATTTAATTTTTATTATTTTTAATATTTTTTTTATTACTACAATTAGTTTTTAATTAATTTTTTTTTAATTATTATATTATTGTTTTAATTATTTCTCAAATTAGTTTATTTATTATTTTTGATATTATTAAGAATTCGGTTATCAGTTAAAGCTTGGGAAAAAATAAACTATTGTATCAGATAGTTATTAAAAAATTACAATTAGTATTTAAATTGCTTATTTGTTATTATTTTTAATACTTTTAATTTAATTTAATTTAATTTTTATAATAATTAAATTAAATAAATTAATAAAAAATAAATAATATAAATTTAAAGAAAAATTAAATAATAAATTTTTTAGAAAAAAAATGGAAAAACATAATTTTTTCTAAATTTTTTATTAAATATGTAGTTTTTTTTTTAATAATATTTAATTTATATTAAATTTATAATTAATTATTTTTTTTAATTTAATTATATTATTATTATTTTTATTATCTTATCAATATAATTTATTTATAATTTTAATTTTAACTTTTGGATTTTACCTATTGTAGATATTTTCATAATTTTCATGTTTTTTTTTTGATAATTTTTGGATTAATTTTATTTTCAATATATTTATTTATTTATAATTAATAAAAATTTTTTTATTATTATTTTTATGACTATGATTATAGTACATTGTTTTTGTTATTTGCTGGAAAGATGTTTTTGTTATTTAAAAAAATTGAATTTTTGAAAAAAATATTATTGAATTTTTTTGACGATTTAAAAAAATGTGTTTTGTAAAAAATATTTTGAATTTTTAATCATAGAACCCATAGTACATGAACTATATTAACATATTTATGGATATATATTGTTTCTATACAATATGTGTAATAAATTTAAGATATGTTTATACATAACTTTATAGTATAACATATATTTTGGAAGCCACGAGATATTTGAAAAAAAAGAGAAACAAATTTTTTATTTTATTTTTTTATTTAATTTAAATTTTTTTTATTTTTTTTTTGTGTAAAAATATTTCAATTATATTATTTTCGTTGGTTTTTTGTTGTTGGTATTTACGAAATTTAACGAAATATTAAAAAAAAAATTACAAATACAAATAAAGAAATTAACCCAACAACAACAACAACACAATATTCTCAATTTTTTTAGTTTGACTAATATAATACATATATATATTATATATATTTTTTCACTAACATACTTGTATGTACCAAAAAGGGAGCCAAACCCGGGAACGGGAGTTCATCCATTCGATTTTTGACGGTGCCAATTTTGTATAAACGAAATGGTATCAAATTGCGGCATATAAAAAGGAAGTTCTTTGGTTTATATCGCTCAGAACGGCTTTCGAACGCGTAAGTGCAACACCAATTTATATTATTCATACATTAATTTCTTTTTTTTTTAAATATTTTTTTTTATATATATTTAAATCATTTGAAATTTAAAATAGATTTCATATATGTGAGATATATTATATATATTATTGAGATTATCCTTTTTGGTTAAATAAAAAATAAAAATAAAATACCAGTTAAAAATTAATAAGAAAAGTGTAAAAAAAAATTAAATGGAAAACAGAAAATAAAAAGACAATTATAATAAAAAAAAAATATTTAAATTATATATATATTGGATTACCAGTTAAAAAAGAAGAAAATTTAATTTGTGGAGTATAAGTGATTAAAATCAAAGTGTCTTAAAAAATTATTTTATTTATTTATTTTATTAAAATCATTAATAAAATAAAATGAAATAAATTAAGCAAGGATTATATAAAAAAGGACTTACAAAAAAACTTAAGACACAAAATAAAAAAATTTAAAAATTTTGATTGCATAAAGAAGAAGGCATATATTTTTTTTCAACATTAGTTGACGTTGAAACCGATACAAAATGAATTCAATATTTAGTGATTCAGAAATATTTATGCAATATTTTTTTGCAATTAAGAGAAATTGCAAGATTTTCTTTTCAAATTTATATATAGGAACTTATACAAATGAAATGCGGATATATTGAACACTACAATATTATATAACAAGAAAATTTTAAACTTTAAATCAAATGAGACATTTAATTGTAATAGAATCGGAAATTTTCAAAAAAAAAATTATGATAAATTTTTCAATTTATTTTTATTACAAAATTTTAAATGATTAAAAATTTTATTTTTTTTTTTGAAAACTAAACGAAATTTTTTTTTTTCAAAAATTTAAAAATGTACACTTTTTTGTGACACATACCAAAAAAAAAAACTCCCAATGTAATAGAGAACATATTCATGACCCAAAATAGATTTTTTTTAAAATGCGGATCCTAATTTTAAATATATGTATACGTAACAAATTTTTTTAGCTATTTGATAATACACGTACACATAAATGAAACGAACATATATGGGAACAAGAAACAAAAATGAACAAAAATATTTTTTTAATGAATATTTTATTTATAGTAAATTTTATTTTAAAATTTTTTTTACTCCTTGTTTAAGAATTTATAAATATGGCAATTGGATCGTTTTGAAATCGTTACTAGGTGTTCTTTTTTTTTTTGGTTAAATAAATTTAATTATATAAAATATTTGAAGAAATTTTTTTTTATGATTACATAAATTAAATTTACATTTGTATATAGAAATATAGTGAACTTGAAATTTCAAATTGTTCGTTAAAGAAAATAACGAAATTTTTAAAAAATAACTAGTAATTTTTATAACTAGCATATTTAACTAGAACTGTTTTCTTTTCTGTTGCAATTTTAGCTGTAACATTTTTTTGAAATTAATTTTAAATTTTGAAATTATATAAAATTTTTTTTAGTAATTAAAAATTAATTTGATTTTAATTGTTAAGAGTCATCCGTGTGTCAGATATTTGGAAAATTAATTTAAATTTTCAATTTATTTGAGAATATTTAAATTAGGGCAACGGTTTTTTTTGTAGCCATCATAGTTGAATTTTAAAATATCAAATTGAAAATATATTACATAATAAAAGTATACATTATACACACATTTTTGTATCACGCAAGAAGAAAATATATGAGGATGTATATACAAATACATATTCAACATTACACTTTAATGAACCTAGATTTATATAATTTACTTACCAACACCTGTTCATTTTTCAATTATTTTTTTTTTCGATATTTGCAAAAGTTTCTAAATATAGATTTCAAAATTGAGAGATATTATATTAAAAATTTTTTTTTTTAATTTCAACATAAAAAAATTCAAATGAATAATAATTATATGTATACCCACAAATTAGAAAATAATTTTATTTTTTGTGTGTAAGATATTTGAAAAAAAAAAATTATAAAATTCAATATACAATTATGTAAAAGAAAGATCCTATTACACATCGGACTTAATATGGATATATGGTAGCCAATATGAATATAGCTTTAAAATACAATTCTCCAAAAATAGATCATAATATGAAATTATATTTTATAATTGTTAGCGTTTTTTTTAAACTTTTTTGTTTATTTATTATATAAGACATTTCTTAACATAATTATTTAATTTTTTTTTAAAATGTTTTTTTCTTTTTTCATTTCCAAAATATTTTAGGGGAGCATTTTGGGCTTTAAAAGCATAAAAAAACTCAAAAAATTAAACGTATTATTTGGCCCCTCTCTCAAAGATTTTTTAAAAGTTATTTAAAAGGAAAAAAGTAAAAAAAACTTTCAATATGCCTAAACCAGCAGCGCAAGACGAAGAGGCTGATCCAACTCCATATCTTTTTATTTCATTGGAGCAAAGACGTATCGATCAATCGAAACCATATGATTCGAAAAAGAGTTGTTGGGTCCCAGATGAAAAAGAGGGATTCTTGTTGGGAGAGATTAAGGCAACCAAAGGTGAAATTGTCACCGTTGGTTTACCTGGTGGAGAGGTAAAGTATTTTTATATATATATATATGTAGTATATTATAGATATATATAAATACATGAAATATGAATTCATTAATTAATATATTATATATGTATATATTACATACAACAAAATAATGAAATTTTAATTTAAATTTCTTTCATATAATTTCCATATCTAGCATCTTTGATACACATAAAAATTATATACTTAGAGTATATTATGTATAGTGAGTGAAAACTTTTCATATATCGAATTTATCAGTTTACTCACAATACATAATAATGATTATTATGTACTTATAATGGCTGTTTTCTTTTAATCATTTCAATTATTGCATCTAAAAAAGTGTTAGAAGCACGTTCAATTATTTTTAATCTATTTAAGTATTTCATTAATACAATTCCTTTCATATGTTCATGTTCTTTGATTCATTCGGAATTATTGGAATGCATTTTTTTACATACTGGAATATTCAATAACATTTACATTTCGATGACAACAAAACTAAAAACATTTGTATAATACAATTAAAATACAGATTACAGATTCATAAATTATTTATTCCTTTTTTATACAAAAAGAATAATTTCACAGGAATGAATAAAGGAATACAGCCTAAATATATAATAATTCAAAGACAATTATATTCATTTTTCAATCATATAATTATTATATATATATATATATATATACACATAGACTAGAAACTACAAACAAGATCAATGTCATCAAGTTAATCCACCAAAATTCGAAAAAGTCGAAGATATGGCAGATTTGACATATCTTAGCGAAGCTTCAATTTTTCATAATTTAAAATCACGATATCTTCATCGACTTATCTATGTAAGTGTTCAATGACAAATTTAGTAATTAAGATCTTTTTTTTTTCTTTTCGTTACCATAAAAAAACCAAAAAAAAAAACCAAAAACCACATAAAATATATATAGAGCAAGGATTTTAAGAAAGATCTAGTAGCACAAGTAAATCCACCAAAATACGAAAAAGCCGAAGATATGTCTAATTTAACATATCTTAACGATGCCTCTGTACTTCATAATTTGAAACAGAGATATTATAATAAACTTATATACGTGAGTATAATAAAAAAAAATGCTGCGCTTTTTGTTTTTCTGTCAAAAAAATTGTTAAAAAAAAAGAAATTGTCAAAAAAAAAAAATTATTGAAAAAAAAATGTCATAAAATAATTTTTATGTAATTGTCATTGCTATAATTTGCTAGCTTGCAATATAAATTAACAAATTCATTTCTTATAATATTATAGTAGGTTATCAAATCTTACCAAACCTTTCCCTATATTTTATAACTCTCTTCAAAAATCATTCTAATCAAAAATTTGTTTTAGTAATTTGTTTGTTTTTGTTTATTTCAAATGTTTGTTAAATGCTTTTTTGCTGGTAAATTCTAAACTGAGGACATAAATCGGCTAAAAATCGCCGACTGCCCAACCACAGAACAAGAATTTGAGAGTATATTATTTTTTTTTCATTTGGATTTACTACTTTTTTTTTATATAAGAAAATTTATTTCCAGAGTTTTTTTTTTTAAGTTTTTTCTTTTAAGTTTTTTTTTATTTTTTGTTTATTTTGTAATTATAAGAAGTAAAAATGATTATAAAAAAATTAATCTATATATTTTCTCTTAAAATATATATTTACATATAAATGTATATATAGACATACTCTGGACTTTTCTGTATCGCTATTAATCCATACAAACGTTATCCAGTATATAATAATCGTTGTGCTAAAATGTATCGTGGTAAGCGTCGTAATGAAATGCCACCACATATTTTTGCTATTTCTGATGGTGCATACGTTGAAATGTTAACAAATCATCAAAATCAATCTATGTTGATTACTGGAGAGTCTGGAGCTGGTAAGACAGAAAACACGAAAAAAGTAATTGCATATTTTGCAACTGTTGGTGCATCAACTAAAAAAGATGAAGCACAAAAGAATAAAGGTTCACTTGAAGATCAAGTTGTACAAACTAATCCTGTTCTTGAAGCTTTTGGTAATGCCAAAACCGTCCGTAATGATAATTCTTCACGTTTCGTAAGTTTTAACAATAAATTTTATTAACTGAAAAAAAAACTAAGTTGTACTTTTTTATAAACACTTAGGGTAAATTTATCCGTATTCATTTTGGTCCAACTGGTAAATTGGCTGGTGCTGATATTGAGACATGTAAATATTTGAAAAAAAAAATTGTATATTATGGTAGTTTCATGTTAAATCATTTTAATTAGATCTATTGGAAAAGGCTCGTGTCATTTCCCAACAAGCATTGGAACGTTCTTACCATATTTTCTACCAAATCATGTCTGGTTCAGTTGCTGGTGTTAAAGGTATTTAATAAAATCCAAAAAAATATTATTTGAATTTCAGGATTTTTTTTTTAATTATTTAATTATTTAAAGGAATATATATTTTAAACATTATTGAGATATGGTATATATTAGGCATTTATATCAAAAACATTTTAAACATAATTTTTTCTTTAAATATACATATATACATAATATTTTAATAATTTGAACTCTGTTCAGACCAATGCCTGCTGTCCAATGAAATTATGGACTATCATATTGTATCACAAGGAAAAACCACTATCCCGGGTGTTGATGATGGCGAAGAATTTAATCTAACGGATGTAAATTTCTTAATTTCCACCAAAAAATAAAATTATACATAAAAATCATTAACATAATATATAATGCATTACCAATGCATTATCAATGCATTATCAATGCATTATCAATGCATTACCAATGCATTATCAATTTTTTTCACTAAAAATATCTATTTCCGACTATAGATATTACACACATATATACATTCTTTCTTTTTTATGTATAGTCGTCATTAACAGAAAAAAAAAACAAAAATGTAATCTAATTATTTTTCATATTTGAAAACAAAACCAGAACGTAAAGGAAAATTTAAAATGAAAATTTAACAAGAAAATTTAAAAAGAAAATATTAGGAATTATATTTTTCTTTTTATAATTGTTATTTGAATCCTTAACAATTTTTGTTGTTGTTGCAAATATCCTTTTTTATGTTGTTTTTCTTTAGAGACCAAAAAAAAAAAAAACAGAAAACATAATAAGAAAAATCGAATTCTATACAAAAATAGAAAAATTTTTTTTTCTTATTTCAGTATATAAATCAAATTCCAATTAAATTTTTTTTTATAAAATAATAAATTTTTTTTTTGTTATATATGTTATACAAAAAATAATTATATTTTATTTTAACATATAAATTTTGAATTACCCATGTAAAAGTATTAATTAACATACCCCAACCTTATACCCAAAACAGAATATTGTTTGCTATCAAACGACATCTATGACTACAGAATTGTGTCACAAGGCAAAACTACAATCCCAAGTGTAGATGATAGTGAAGAATTTACCTTAACCGATGTAAATGATAAATTCGATTTTTTTTATATAATTTTCGTTGAAATTTTTTATTTATAAATTTTGTGTGTTTGGATTTTATATAGTTTTTGTTATTTTTATAGTATAGAAAGTGCAGTAGACCCAGTAGATAGAACACTTATCATAACTGCATTTTATATTTATATACCATTGTATAAATATTTTTAGTTATATACCTAGTAGAATTTTATGTGTTTGAAAAACTTATGACAATTTTCTCATAATTATTCTTGTACCGTATTTGATTTTAACAAAAAAAAAAATTATTGTTTTTTTGTAACTTACCTTTGATTATTGGTAAACAAAAACAAATATAAAATGAACGTTTTTACAAAAAAAATACAACAAAAAAAACGTTTAGAGTGTAAAAAAAAAATTATATTAACAAATAAAAATATAATTTTGTGTACAAATTTTTTCAATTATTTATTTTATTAATTTTAATTGATTTACCTATAAAACCAAATCTGTACAATGTTATGTCCTTACCTGACAAGGCAACTAAATGTCGTACAGTTTTGAAATAAGAGAGTGAATCAAATTAAGATAAAATAATTGCGAACAAAATGATAATACACAATTTTTTATTTTCTACTAATATTTTGTTTTAATTATTATATTTTTTTAAATAACAATTTTTATCATCTACCTCCACACAATCCTACAAAACAATCTAAAAAACATAGAATATTGCTTGTTATCAAACGACATCTATGACTACCGTATTGTATCACAAGGCAAAACAACAATCCCAAGTGTAGATGATGATGAAGAATTCCACGTAACTGATGTAATTAATATAACATTCGCAGTTATAATGTTTTTTTTTTTCAATGTTTTTTTTTGTATTTGTGCTTTTGATTAACATAAAACAAATAAATATTATATATACATTAATGCTTCTATTATATATTTTATATCGCCAAAAAATTTCATATTTGCATAAAAAAATATATTTGATAATTTTTTATTTGCCAACACAATAAAAAAAGCTAAAGCAAAGGTCGAAATATTTAAAATCTCTTAGATTACAATACATATACTATATTTATAATTATGAATGTGATAATTTTAAATTAATTATATTTTCTCATGGATTCGAAAATTGACAGGTCAATTAATTTCTCCTATCACGTCACATACTGTACTGTAGTATCTCACATATATTTTGATAGAAAATTCTGATTTCCTATATATGTACAAGGATGAAAAAGTCTAAATATACAATAATTTTTACTTACAAGACTTTTTCTGTAATTGTAAATTAATTTCCATAATTATGTGACATGTTTTTTTTTTTGTCCAAAATAATTTACCCATATAGTCAATTAACAAAAAAAAAGTATCTGCATTTCGTTTCATAATTAAAAGATATAAATTATCTATGATGTCATTCCATATTGAAAATTGATAATTCCCCTAAATAAGCAATTAAAATATAATTTATATAAATTTTAAATATTTATATATAAATTTTGATAAAATGAAAATTTTATATATATATATATATAATATACATATATACAATAATATGTCGTATATATTTAGAGATTACATTTCTTTCATCACGTATCAGTGATTATCCAGGAATTTGTCAGGGTAAGACAAGAATTCCGGGTGTCAACGATGGCAAGGAATTTGAAGAAACTGTAGTAAGTCTATATATTAATTAGAGTCATTAAAAAAAAATGTTTTTTTCCTTTTATTTTCATTTCTTGTACATAAAAATTATTTCGAAATTTATAATTCATTTTGTAAATTTCTAATGTTTAAATATATAATTATTTTTTTTTTTATATTTTTTATAGTTCTTCACGAATTGCAATTATTGCACCAAAATTTTATGCGTTTAAAATTTTAAAAAAATTACGTAAATGAAAATTCCAAAAAAAAAAATCCTTTTTAAAAGCTCTTCTAACTTTATTACACAGTTTTTTTTCTAATAATATCAAATATTTTTGCTGTTGATTTGTTGTTTATTTATATTTGGCACCAAACAGTTTATTTAAATGAAACTTTTTAAATGTAATTCTCTCTATAATACGGCAATGTTTTTGTAATATGCACTCTATATATTATTAAAACAATTCGTTCCTTTTGCTATTTTGGATAAAAGCTTTTTATTGGATATATAAATATATAAAGAAATTTTTTTGTCACAGACCCAACATTTTTTTAAATATGGTCACTATTTTGTATAAATATAAAAATTTATTATACATGTAATACAAATACATACATAATTTCCCTTCACTCATTTTTAAAATACATGGATAAAATTTTTTTGAAACATATAAGAAAAATTCGCAAATTTGAATTGTTTTGAATCCAAAAAAAATGGTTTAAAAATTGGAAACATCGTAACGTCTTTCGTTAGTTAGATATCTGGTAATTTTTAAAATTCATATTTTTTTGATTTTGTTAGTCCTTTCTATATAGTAAATTAGTTATCGCAGTTGTGCGCCATCATTTTTATAGTTTACATTACACATAGTATAGGTATACAAGGTGTTTAGATGATACATGAAAAAAAGGATACTGAAAACAAAAAAATTAAACTATACAAAAATTAAAATTAAATAGTTTCATTTATGAGAAAAAAAATATATTAATTTTTTATATTTTATTAAAAAAAAATATTATTTTCAATAAAATTTAACAAATACGCAGCTATGTGTTCACTATCTGATGATATTCACGATTACTATAATGTTGCCCAAGGCAAAATTACTATCCCCAATATGGATGATGGCGAGGAATTCGCACTCACAGATGTAAGTTTCAAAAAATTTAAAGTGTTTAAATTAAAAGCACCAAAAAAAACAAAGAAGAATTATATTTGTTATGTCAACCTACCAAAAAAAACCACCAAAAATCTGTGTGAAACAGTCAATTTTTTTATTTATTTATTATTTTTAATTATTTTTATTTATTTAATTTTGTACGTAAACAACCAAAAAAAAAAAACAAAAGAAAATCATATTTTAAAACATAATTTTTCTTTAGCATAAAAATTTGCATTCGTCCGTTTTCCCCTTTCAACCAATACATATCCTGAAAGTAGAAATTTTTATAGAAAATTTAGTATAAAAACAAAATCTTACTGGATAATGATTAAAAAAAAAAATTAGTATATCCTTAAAAAAAACCTGTCAGGACCAAAAAAATATTATTGTTGAATGCGTAAGTGTGTATATAGACCTTATTTATTTATTTATTTTTTCATAATTTCGTTTATTTTTTTTTTGTTAAATCCGCCATTTTATAGTTTCAATTTTTATATATATTTTAAAATTGATATGCTAAATTTTTTATAGTATAGTTTATACATATGTAAATTATGCTTTTAGTGCGCTTTTACCTATTATCAAATTTTAGCTATATATATAATTTGTTTATAAAATAATTTTTTTCATTTTTTTGTTTTGTGATCATGTTTATGTTATTTTACTGTTTTTAAATTTTTATTTGAAAAAAAAAAACATAAAAAAATAATTAAAATATTTATAAAATTTATGCAATTAATAAAATATTTTTCAATGCTTTTCGTAAATATACATAATTACATATAATAAATTTTTATATAAATTAAATAATTTATATTCATATAATGATTTTTTTATTCTCCAAAAAAAAAAATTTACTTATGGTAAAAAAATATAGCAAGCTTTTGACATTTTGGGTTTCACTAAAGATGAAAAGGAAAATGTATATAAAGTAACTGCAGCTGTAATGCATATGGGTGGTATGAAATTCAAACAAAGAGGTCGTGAAGAACAAGCTGAAGCTGATGGTATGGATGCTGGTGAATTGGTTGCTAAATTACTTGGTTGTGATACACAACAATTATATAACAATTTATTGAAACCACGTATTAAAGTCGGTACTGAATTTGTAACACAAGGTCGTAATGTTATTCAAGTAAATAATTCAATTGGTGCCTTGTGTAAAGGTGTTTTTGATCGTCTATTTAAATATTTGGTTAAAAAATGTAATGAAACACTTGATACTAAACAAAAACGTCAACATTTTATTGGTGTACTGGATATTGCTGGTTTTGAAATTTTCGACGTGAGTATTACTGATAATATAAATTTTTTTTTAATATATATTATATACATTCTCGTACATAAAAATTACCATTACACCATAAATATATAAAATAATAAATCATTATAATATACATAAAATAATCATACTTTTTACATATACATATATTTATAAGAACAATCAAAATATTAATATATACAATGAAACGAAATAATTATACATCATTCAAAAATTATATAATTGAGAAAATTTATATACGATTATCAAATTCATTATTATTAGAAATTCCATACTGTATAAAGGAGTTACATATAATTTTGAAACACATTAATTCAGACATTTTGTGTTTTTGTTTTTCAATTAAATTTGATTTTAATCTTTAATATATATATATATATATATATTATATATATATAAAAAAAATTAGTACAATGGTTTTGAACAATTGTGTATCAACTTTACCAATGAAAAATTACAACAATTCTTTAACCATCATATGTTCGTTTTGGAACAAGAAGAATATAAAAAAGAAGGTATCAACTGGGACTTTATTGATTTTGGTATGGATTTGTTAGCCTGTATCGATCTTATTGAAAAGGTATTTAAATATATAATAAAACATCTGTGTACATCAGTGTCAAAAACCTAATCTCTGATATGGATTTGTGTATTACGTATTTAAACAATTTTGTGTGTAATGATTTTTATTCTTAATTTAATTTATATATGCGGATATATTGAAATATACCTACCATATACATATATATGTTTGTATTTTAATGACAAACACTCAACATAATTCTTTCAAATAAAAGAATTAAGAAATATACATAAAAGTATAAATATATTTTATAACATTAAATAATTTCATTCATATATCATTCATATTATATCATTTTAACATTATAATTAAAAGATTATAAATATATAAAATAAAATATGCAAAAATTCTTTTAATTAAAATCAAAAAACCAAAAAAACAAAAAAACATAATAATTTAAATTTAACAGTTTAATGGTTTCGAACAATTGTGTATTAATTTCACTAACGAAAAATTACAACAATTCTTTAATCATCATATGTTCGTTTTGGAACAAGAAGAATATCAACGAGAAGGTATTGAATGGACCTTCATTGATTTTGGAATGGATCTTCAACAATGTATTGAATTGATTGAGAAGGTATATCACCAATTTGAAAAATTGGAAATTCTCAATTAAATCATAAAAAAAAATTGTATTCATACTAAAAAAAACATATATATATAAAAAATATATGCTGGCCAATAAAAAATTTACTTTAAAAAAAATGCTTTTTTAAAAAATATTTTGGTTTTGATTATCCAAAATAAGCTGTTTCTTTTTTTGTGATTTATTATTTAAATTTGAATGACTATGTATATTATTATAACACTCTAATTAATATTAATAAGTAGATTTATTGAAAGAAGGTAAGATTTATAAAGTTAACTTACTGACACATTAATATAATCACTGAAATAATTTTCTGTTTTTTGTTTTTTGTAATTATAACTTTTGTGTTTTTTTTTACTTAATTTTTTGTTATAATTTATTTTATTTGTATATTTTATAATTAAACTAACATAATATATTTTTATTTCTCTCATTTTTTCTAATATAAATAATAGCCTATGGGTATTTTATCAATTCTTGAAGAAGAATCTATGTTCCCTAAAGCTACTGATCAAACATTTACTGAAAAATTAATGAGCACACATTTGGGTAAATCAGCACCATTCCAAAAACCAAAACCACCAAAACCAGGCAATCAAGCAGCACATTTTGCTATTGGTCATTATGCTGGTATTGTATCATATAATATTACTGGTTGGTTAGAAAAGAATAAGGATCCACTTAACGATACTGTTGTTGATCAATTTAAAAAAGCAAATAATAAATTATTGATTGAAATTTTCCTTGCTGATGCTGGTCAATCTGGTGGTGGTGAACAAGCTAAAGGTGGTCGTGGTAAAAAGGGTGGTGGTTTTGCTACAGTATCATCAGCATATAAAGAACAATTAAATAATTTAATGGCAACATTACGTTCAACACAACCACATTTCGTACGTTGTATTATTCCTAATGAATTGAAACAAGCTGGTCTTATTGATTCACATTTGGTTATGCATCAATTGACATGTAACGGTGTACTTGAAGGAATTCGTATTTGCCGTAAAGGTTTCCCTAACAGAATGGTTTATCCTGATTTCAAACTTCGGTAAGTTTACATAAACAAAAAATGATTAATATAATTCTCTAATATTTATTATATATAAATGAAAGTATATTTATTACTATTATTATTTAAATATAATTATCAGTTAAAATCGTTTTTTTTATAGATTATATATTTAGGAATTTATATTATTTGAGTTTTATATAATTGAATATATGTATTATGTTTTATTATATTAAATATAATATTATAGTTATATGATTTTGGCACCTGCAATTATGACAGCTGAAAAGAATCCTAAAAATGCAGCTAGTAAATGTCTTGAATCTGTTGGATTGGATCCAGATAACTATCGTATTGGTCACACAAAGGCAGGATACATTTGAAATTATAATAGTTTGATTTCAAATACCCCCCTTTAAATAGTACAAAATCGTAACAAAAATTTGAAAATGAAATTAAATTTTATTTAATATTTAAAATTTAATATTAAATAAAAAAAAATATAATTTTTTTTTGTTACGATTATTTGAACTTAAATTTTTTTTTGTTTACATAAATAATTGGCGTAATTCGGATATGATCTAAATTATTTTCAAAATTTCTCCTTAGCACGTTGTGATTATTATGGTTACAGAGTATGGTTTTTTTTCTAGTATTCTTCATTGATTTTTCATATTTTTCATTATAATATTATAGTTGGATGCGTCACAAAGTATTATAGCATGTCACCATTTTAATTTTTTGGTTTTTTTTATTAGATTTATATTTTATTTAAAATTCATAAATGATATTTTGTGTAGATTTTCCTTATATACATGTAATGTTAAATGGTTGACTTTTATGTTAATGGTATATAAAAAAAATAGTAGAGAAGAAGAAAAAAACAACAACAACATTTTCATATTTCAACAAAATTAAATTCTTTAGATTATTCTTTTTTATTTAAATTATGTACTTAACAATTAAAAATCACAACAACAAAAAAATTAAATCATCAACGCACTTACTTTTCAATTGCATTATACACGATTATTATTTTTTTATTTCGAAACATTTAGGTACAAAATACTTTGTCCAAAAAAAATTCAAGATCAACCTGATCCTAAGAAGTGTGCACCAATTATATTGGAATCTACATCACTTGAATCAGATTTATACCGTTTAGGAAACACTAAGGCATGACACTTATTTTTTTTTTTTTTTCATTTCAAAAAAGCAAAAGAAATTGTTTTTCATTTTTTGGGCGCTGAAGAATTCAAATATTATACGTGTAGTAGTTCTTCAGAGAGTACTATATAAAATATTACTACAAAAAATATAGTACTTATACGAAGTGTTTTATATTTGGTTGATTGTTTTTTTTTGGATTATCAAATTTCCAGCTCATATCAAAAGATTTTAAAAATTGCGAAAGTAGCAAAATAAAAAATCTATAATATATTTACATATAGCAACTTATTCATATCGATATTATAATGTAATTAAAGAGAATCACTAAATATTACATGTGAACTCTCAACATACTAAAACTTTTTTTTTTAATTTCTTCTACATTTGCTATAGAAAACGCGGTCGAATATATTTTATTATATTCTTTATTTGACACAGATACGAAAAATATTGAATCAAAATAATGATATACCATCCAATATTTTTTAAAATAAATTCTGTCACTAACCTTTTATTTTTTTTAAATTTATATTTTTAAATGTCATCCATTATATACTATATTCTATTAAAAAAAATCATTAGAAGATTTAAAAATAGTTTTAGTAGTAAAAATGCATTTAGAAAATTTGATTAGAAAAAATAATAATAATAGTTTTAACTTTTAATCTATTAATTATTTAAATTTTTTTCATTTTTTTTTTTGTTAATCTAATAAATTAATCATAATCCTTATATAAAATTAGTTACAAAATTCTATGTGTTAAACAATTACAAGAGCCTATTAAGCCTGAAAAGGCAGCACAAGTGATCGTAACTTTTGTGAATTTGCCTGATGACCAGTACAGAATGGGCAACACAAAGGTATAAAACACCGTAACACTATAAATAATAATAAAGAAACAATAAAGCCAGATTTTCAGTTGTAGCTCATGAGCTAAAGGCTTTTTAACCAATCAGAAAGTTTGAAATTTAATCTGCAGCACATGAGTCGCGACTAAGGCAAGCTGTGACATTTTCATCCACAGCCACAATTGAATTTGAATTATTTTAAATTTGAAATTTTGTTAAAAATTAAATTTTTTTTTTAGTTGATAGTCAAAGGTATAAAAAGTAAATTTTTTTTAAATGTAAAACTGGAGCTCACTTTAGCATCAACTAAAAATCATCTACAGCTCATGAGTCGCATATTGAACTGTGACTTCGTGAGCTGCGAAACATGAGCTACAACTGAAAATTAGGCTTAATTCTAATATTAAAAAACATATTTGACATTATTAAAAAACATAAAATCATTTAAAAAACATTCATTAAAAATAGAAATATTTTTATTATTCACATAAATCATGAATTCCGTTCGGAAGATATTCCGTCGGAGATTACCACTACGACGGAGAAAAAAATGGAATTATGGAATACCTTGGAATCGTATAAAATTATTGCCATAGCAAACCCATTTTTCGGATTTTCGAAATCAGCTGATTTACTTCAAATTCAAAAATTAAATATTTTTAAAATATTTTTTTTCATTTTTTTTCATACAGACTTGATGAAAATTATTTTAAAAGTATTAATTTCTGAATTTGTGTATTGAAAAATGTTTAAAATGAATATGGTTGGGTTTTTGTTGAAACTTATTGATGAAGAAAACTTAGAAAATTTTATACATTTAAAAAGAAACATTTTAAGCCAATTTTTATTATCAAAAGTTGACTTTAATTTCAATTTCCGCAACTATTTTTTTTCTGAATTTTTTTGTATGAACTTGATATTTTGATCGTAATTTAAAATACAAATATACGAATGAAACGGATTCGAAAATGAATAATATTCCGAACGGAATTTAGAATTAGGAAGTCTCCGTCGGAGCTAAAATCGAAAATTTCTCCGTTCCGAACGGAATTCATGATTTATGTGATTATTTTAACATTTTTAAATTTTTTACTATTATATTTTTTTTTTCTCATTTCTCATCTTATTTCTGTTTTTTTTTATGTTTACAATTTTCTTCTTATACTATAATTTTCTTTTTGTAGTTGCATGTATGATTTTTTATTGCTTGATTTTTTATTTAAAAAAAAAATATGCTCAAATACTTTTGCAGAATATATTTAATTAAGAAAATTATTGATGGTATATAGGTATTCTTCCGTGCTGGTGTCTTGGGTCAAATGGAAGAATTACGTGATGAACGTTTAGGTAAAATTATGTCATGGATGCAAGCTTGGTCACGTGGTTATTTGGCACGTAAAGGTTTCAAGAAATTACAAGAACAACGTATTGCATTACAAGTTGTACAACGTAATTTACGCAAGTACATGCAATTACGTACCTGGCCATGGTGGAAATTGTGGCAAAAGGTTAAGCCTTTACTCAATGTCAGCCGTATTGAAGATGAAATTGCTGTAAGTTTTTTGATTTTTTAAATATACATTATTTATATAATAGTTATACACATAATTATGCTGAAGTTTCTTCCATTTTAAATATATAATTTATAATTTATATTTTTACTTGCACAATTTATTTAAATATGTATATGAAAATTCTTTCAACTTATTATTATGTATTTTGAAATATTATATTTAGTTTAAAATGAGTCTTTATTCTTAAAATAACATTTTATATAAATAAATTAAATTTATATAAATATTTCCTTTTTTTTTTTAAAAAAACTGGAATTAATTTCGGGAGGGAATATCCCACTAAATATTTTGAAATTTATATACATATATATATAGTTAAATTACCTTAAAGTCAGGGTAATATTGCAATAAATATATTGGAGGGGTGTTATAATTTTATATTGCATATATTTAAAAAATTGTTTTTCAACCCAAAAAAATCTATTTTTGTCCATCTCCTTCCATTAATTTAATTTTTTTTTATTATTATTATTAATTATTTATTGAGTAGGGATACTATTTTGTCTGATTAATTCTTTTTTTATACATCATCAAATATTTTTGATATACCTAGTTCAGTATTAGTTTTTAATAAGTTCGACCGTGGAGTGCTTCACTATAATTATTTTATACAATCGGAAATATAATTTTTTTTTGTAATTGATCAGCCTTATTTGATTATTATTATAATTATAATTATTTTTCATTCCACAAAAATATCAAATCAGGAATAAAAAAAAATTAACAAAAAATTAAACTAGTTTAAAATTTTTTAGAATATTTTTTTTAGTAAATAATTAATTAAATAACTTTCTATAAAAGTGAAAAAATATCTCTTCGCTTTTAATATATCGAGCATCCAAATATAATAGTGAAATTTTTTTTTATTAACGACTTTATTTTTTGTTATATAATTACGATTTAAAATTAAAATAATATAAAATAGAAAATTTAAAAAAAAAATGGCAGATCAATCTGTAATCAGCGATGTGTCATCTACAACAATTTCGGATGAGAATAAAATTGTTAATAATTTAAATGTTAATGATTTCCAGAGACTTGAAGAAAAAGCAAAGAAAGCTGAAGAAGCATTCGCTAAGGAAGAAAAACTTCGTAAAGATTTGGAAGTCCTCAATTCAAAACTGTTGGCTGAAAAGACTGCGCTTTTGGATTCATTGGCTGGTGAAAAGGGATCATTACAAGAATTCCAAGAGAAAACTGCAAAACTTACTGCACAAAAGAATGATCTCGAAAACCAATTACGTGTAAGTATATACCTATATTTATATATATATATATTTTAAATTACCTTGGAAAAATTTATGATCAATTAACAAATTTTTTGGCATTTATTCAAATTATATACAATTAAAGATAATTTTTGTACATTTCAAAATAAATCAAAAAAATTTAAAATATATTTACACAATATTCAGTGCTATTTTAAGATTATCCAACATTGAGCAAATATTCTTCTAATTTTTGAAGAATTTAAGCTGTAAATATTTAAATTAAAAAAACATTAAATTTAAAATAATAAAAAATTAATTAGAAAATATAAAATGAAAATGTAATCTGTAAGAAAAATAAAATTTACGGTATTTTTATAAACATTACAGGATATTCAAGAACGTCTTTCCCAAGAAGAAGATGCACGAAACCAATTGTTCCAACAAAAGAAGAAAGCTGATCAAGAGATCTCCGGCTTAAAGAAAGATATTGAAGATATGGAGCTTTCAGTTCAAAAATCTGAACAAGATAAAGCTACAAAAGATCACCAAATTCGTAGTTTAAATGATGAAATTGCTCATCAAGATGAACTTATTAATAAATTAAATAAAGAAAAGAAAATGTCAGGAGAATCAAACCAAAAGACTGGTGAAGAACTCCAAGCTGCTGAAGATAAAATTAACCATCTTAATAAAGTTAAATCTAAATTAGAACAAACATTAGATGAATTAGAAGATTCATTAGAACGTGAAAAGAAATTACGTGGTGATGTTGAAAAAACTAAACGAAAGGTTGAAGGAGATCTTAAACTTACCCAAGAAGCAGTTTCAGATTTGGAACGCAACAAAAAAGAATTAGAACAAACAATCCAACGTAAAGATAAAGAAATTTCATCTCTTACAGCTAAATTAGAAGATGAACAATCAGTTGTTGGTAAATTACAAAAACAAATTAAGGAACTTCAATCAAGAATTGAAGAACTTGAGGAAGAAGTTGAAGCTGAACGTCAAGCACGTGCTAAGGCTGAAAAACAACGTGCTGATTTGGCTCGTGAATTAGAAGAATTAGGTGAACGTCTCGAAGAAGCTGGTGGTGCCACATCTGCCCAAATTGAACTTAACAAAAAACGTGAAGCCGAACTTAGCAAACTCCGTCGTGATCTTGAAGAAGCTAATATTCAACATGAAGCCACTTTAGCCAACCTTAGGAAGAAACACAATGACTCTGTAGCTGAAATGGCCGAACAAGTTGATCAACTTAACAAATTGAAAGCCAAGTAAGTATAATTTATTTTTTATTAAATATTTTAGTTTCGACAGAATAAGAAAAGATAAAATGGGTATTTGATTCATAAATAATTAATAAAATAGGGCTGAACATGATCGTCAGAGTAGTCATAATGAATTGAATCAAACACGTGGGTCTTGCGATCAGCTTGCACGTGAAAAGGTAAATGGAAAAGATTTTTCCAGTGCATTTATAATGTATCGCATGGTAAATCTTTAAACGTGTCTCGTTCTTCAATTTGATTGTTTTTTATTATTATTTCAATTATTAACTAATCTTAACTTTCTGAACAGGAAAACAGGAATATAAAATATTCTTATCACAGTTATATTGTAACTACATTTTAACCTATTAAATTTGATTATCCTCTCTGTGTACTTAACATTTTAACAACTCCTTTATTATTTCTTTAGGGCTGAAAAGGAGAAGGCCCAATACTTTGGTGAATTGAATGATCTCAGAGCTGGTGTTGATCACCTTAGTAACGAAAAGGTACAAGAAACTATAATATCTAAAATAAAGCCATATTTCAACATTGCGTATATATTCGCTGCTATATTTCCAACATATTTTTCGAAAATGTGAATATAACAAATAGGTTGTCCGAGGACAGTGGCTTCAGCTCAGCTCAGCTCTTATTAAAAAAAAACAAATCCTTAACATTAATACTTTTTCCCCTAATGCTATTGTTTTTGAATATTTTAAATCTAAATGTGTGAGCAATTTTTTATTGCACTGTCTAACATTAATAATAAGACTGATAAATTACTATAAAATAATTACTATAATTCAAAAATGGGAATTATAATATTATTAATAATAATAATTTATAAATAATATTGTAATAACACTTGATAGTACTATAAAGAAAAATACTAATAAACTAATAGCAATAAATATTAAATAATATACATTTTTTTAACCAAATTTCCATCCAAGATCTTAAATTTATATTTATTCAGATTTTTGTAATCCCACATTTCAAGCTTTCCTTATTTCGGACATTAAACATATTACTATTTAGTTAACGATATTCTTGAAAACATTATATGTTATAATTTTGCTTGAATGCTGTTCTCATTTAAAAATAATAATTTGAAAAAAGCTTATCTGTTGAGTTTTTATTATCTACATAAATCAATTTTTTTATATATAATATAGTATTAATAAATATTTTTATTTAAATTTTTGATACATTTGTATATGTAGGCTGCCCAAGAAAAAATTGCAAAACAATTACAACACACATTAAATGAAGTTTCAAGCAAATTGGATGAAACCAATAGAACTCTAAATGATTTCGATGCCGCCAAGAAGAAGCTCTCTATTGAGAACTCCGATCTTTTGCGTCAACTCGAAGAAGCAGAATCTCAAGTATCACAATTATCTAAGATAAAGATTTCACTTACAACTCAACTTGAAGACACTAAACGATTGGCTGATGAAGAATCCCGCGAACGTGCTACACTTTTGGGTAAATTCCGTAATTTAGAACACGATTTGGATAACCTTCGTGAACAAGTTGAAGAAGAAGCTGAAGGCAAAGGTGATTTACAACGTCAACTTAGCAAAGCTAATGCAGAATCTCAAGTATGGCGCAGCAAATATGAATCAGATGGTGTTGCACGATCAGAAGAACTTGAGGAAGCTAAGAGGAAACTCCAAGCTCGCCTTGCTGAAGCTGAAGAAACCATTGAATCACTCAACCAAAAATGTGTTGCTCTTGAAAAGACAAAACAACGTTTATCAACTGAAGTTGAAGATTTACAATTAGAAGTTGATCGTGCTAATGCTATTGCAAATGCAGCAGAAAAGAAACAAAAAGCCTTCGACAAAATTATTGGAGAATGGAAACTTAAAGTTGATGATTTAGCCGCAGAATTAGATGCTTCCCAAAAAGAATGCCGCAATTATTCCACAGAATTATTCCGTCTTAAAGGAGCTTATGAAGAAGGACAAGAACAATTGGAAGCTGTCCGTCGTGAAAATAAGAATCTTGCTGATGAAGTAAAGGATCTTCTTGATCAAATTGGTGAAGGCGGCCGCAACATTCATGAAATTGAAAAAGCACGTAAACGTTTGGAAGCTGAAAAAGATGAGCTCCAGGCTGCATTAGAAGAAGCTGAAGCAGCTTTAGAACAAGAAGAAAACAAAGTATTGCGTGCTCAACTTGAACTTTCTCAAGTAAGGCAAGAAATCGATCGTAGAATTCAAGAGAAAGAAGAAGAATTTGAAAATACAAGAAAGAATCACCAACGTGCCCTCGATTCAATGCAAGCTTCCCTTGAAGCAGAAGCTAAAGGTAAAGCTGAAGCCCTTCGTATGAAGAAGAAATTGGAAGCTGATATTAATGAACTTGAAATTGCTTTGGACCACGCCAATAAGGTAATTAACTATTATCAAGTTTTTTTTTTAATTTTACTCATTTATATATTAATAGGCAAATGCAGAGGCCCAAAAGAATATCAAACGTTATCAACAACAACTTAAAGATCTCCAAACTGCTCTCGAAGAAGAACAAAGAGCGAGGGATGATGCTCGCGAGCAATTGGGTATTTCCGAACGCCGTGCTAACGCATTACAAAATGAGCTTGAAGAATCCAGAACACTTTTGGAACAAGCTGATAGAGGCCGCAGACAAGCTGAGCAAGAATTGGCTGATGCCCATGAGCAATTGAATGAAGTATGTGCCCAAAATGCTTCCATCTCAGCAGCAAAGAGGAAATTGGAATCAGAACTCCAAACACTTCACTCTGATTTAGATGAATTACTTAATGAAGCTAAGAATTCTGAAGAAAAAGCTAAGAAAGCTATGGTTGATGCTGCTCGATTGGCCGATGAACTCCGAGCTGAACAAGATCACGCTCAAACACAAGAAAAACTCCGTAAAGCCCTTGAACAACAAATTAAGGAATTACAAGTTCGTTTGGATGAAGCTGAAGCAAACGCACTTAAAGGAGGAAAGAAAGCTATTCAGAAATTGGAACAACGTGTTCGTGAATTAGAAAACGAGTTAGACAGCGAACAAAGAAGACACGCTGATGCCCAAAAGAATCTCCGTAAATCAGAACGTCGCATTAAAGAATTGACCTTCCAATCAGAAGAAGACCGCAAGAATCATGAACGTATGCAAGATTTGGTAGATAAATTGCAACAAAAGATCAAAACATACAAGAGGCAAATTGAAGAAGCTGAGGAAATTGCTGCTCTTAATTTGGCTAAATTCCGTAAAGCCCAACAAGAACTCGAAGAAGCTGAAGAGCGCGCTGATATGGCAGAACAAGCAATTAGTAAATTCCGTGCAAAAGGACGTGCAGGTTCAGTAGGCCGTGGAGGTAGCCCTGCGGTAAGTTAATATGTCATTTTCATTATTTTCACAATTGGTCACAGAAAAATAAAAATAACTTATAGGTTCATGATTCGGCATCAGTTTTAAAAAATCTACTTTAAAGACCTTAAGAGTTAAATAAATAAATCTTTTTCCCTTTTATCCAGCCGACAACACCTAAAGGTGCCCGCAAGAGTGCGCTGGATCAATAATTTTTCTTTTCGTTACATTTGTAAGTCGGAAATTAAAAAAATCAACTTCACATACATATTTCAATACTGCATTAGAAGTTATATCTCGTAATGAGAATCACAAATACAATGATCATTTATTTGTGTTGTATTGTTTGACCCGGAATTTGAAATTTATCCAATCAATATACCATTATTTGCAATCCTCTTTTTGTAACCTTATAGAAAAATATTTACAAATGTCACAAATCAAAACAAAATATAAACAATAATCACATAAATTATGCATGCACATATTTAATTTTTTGTTTTTAACTAAAATTTCCTTATTTAACTGTTTTAATAATTATATTTTATTGCAGCCCCGATCATCAGTACGACCACAACTTGACGGAATGGCTTTCCCACCTAGATTTGACCTAGCTCCAGAAAACGAATTCTAAATGCCATTTTTAATTTTATATACATAAATATTATATTATTTTAATATTTCTATTGCGAAATAAGGTAAAAATTTACTCCAACAGTCAAATAAATGAACGACATACACGCAATACAAAAACGAAAATTGAACTTTTTCATGAAAATTTAAAAGCCCCATCAATATCGGATTAATTCATTACAAAAAAAATGTCGTCGTCGAAAAACCCAGTTATTAGTTATTATTTTTACTTAATACAACAATGGAGCTTATATTATGTTATTTTTTTAATATACCGAAAATATTTTATGTAATTATTAATAAATTATATACAAAAGAAATAAATGTAAATCAATACAAACAATTCTTTATTTTTTAATTAATTTTTATTTATATATATATTTTCTTTAGTGGTACATGTGTAATTCTCACATGTTGTGCACATTTCCATCAGCTAGCCACAAACGGACATTCAGCTCCGGAAACCAAAAATAACATTTTCACAAATATATACATAATTGAAATATAAACTTTCTTGTTTCATAATATTTAAATCGCTTTAAAATTAAGGATTTTATGCATCATTCAAAATTACAACTAGAGTTTGGTGCATTTTTCATGCTGTCATTCATAAAACCAAAAATAAGATTTCACGAATTTTATACTGAATTAAAATTTAAACTTTCTTGTTTCATAATCAATCAACTTTTTAATTGTAGTTGTAAAATTAGGAATTATTCTTAGAAATAGAATTAGAAACAAGTAAACAGGTACACGCTGTACAAGTGACCCAGATACCACTACGGCCTGAAGTAGACTTATTGTAGTGCCTTTGGATTCTTAGAGCTCACTAGAAAAGTTCACCCTATTGATAAATTTGATTATATTCAAGTGAGCTTGATATAATATCCGAAGTGGTGAGGGTAGAGCATTTAAATTCCAAAGAATTTTTTGTGCTGTCTCCTCCTCATCATTGCATGTTCTGCAACTGGGTAACCGGGACCTGTCGAATTTACTGATGTGGTAGTTCAGGTGACAGTGTCCCTTAATGAGGCTTGTTAGGAACCGAAGTGGAGTTGAGATAATAAAATGTTGCGGTTTGAGTTACCCAATCTGAGATTTTCACGGACGCAAATCTCGATTGCGTTAACTTAAGCTTAAAAAACACTGGAGTGTCCTAGGCTGACAGAAATGTTCACTTTAGACTGTTTTCCGTACACACAACCTTTTTATCATCTTTGTACCAGGTTATGCAGATAGGATCATACCGCTGAGGTGTCCGCGACTGCTTATTTAATTCGCAGCTAACCTACATATCTGTAGGCCGTTTAACTATTCGCAACCAGTGGACGCGTCCCGTAGCATTCAGCAATGCTATGATAAAGTCATATCTTGAATCATCGAAAAGTTCTTTAACGTATTCTTCCCATCTTTTGTTGTTTTTGCCTTTCAGAACTCCGTGTTTTTTTTCCTATTATAGTTACTTCTTTTATTTTTTTATGCATGCTGAAGTGGTTGTGATATTCTTCTACTCTTTCAATTTCAGAACATTGTTCATTCCAATATTTCACTTTTGCATTTTTAATTTTACGTTTAATTAATTTAGTAAGTTCTTTATAACGCGAATTATTGCAATTACTACATTAAAATTAAGTTGATTAATTAAGTTGATGCATTAAAATTAAAATTTCGCGTTAAAAGTTCTTCTTCAATATTGGATTTGTGTTACTCGCGATAACTTGTCAACTGCATCAACTAATGGTTGTTTGAAGGTGTTCCATAATACGTTTACGTTTTGTTCTTCATTTATATTCGTTGATGCACAAACTATAAACAACCGATTCTAATTTGTTTTTTATTTCATTCTTTAGTTCTTCTTTAACTGTTGGTGAATCTAAAACAGACAGATTAGTTGAGCGTTTTGTATTTACCTTGTGTATTCTGATTTTAGCTACTAATTAGATATGGTCCGATTGAATTTCAGCGTTCAGGTATGTTTTCACAACTTTTATTGCATTTTTATAACGAGAATTTACTAGAATATAGGCAATTTGTTTCTTTATTATTGCATTATCATTGCTTCTTGGTGATATCCAGGTGTACAATCTTCTTTTAGGCATTTCGAACCATGTAACTATTGGTAACTATCATGTTATTTTCGGTACAAAATTCAATTAATTTATCAACCCTTTCGTTACGTGTACCTAGACCAACATTACCTATAACACCTTCTACGGACCCCTGTCCCACCTTGGAATTGAAGTCTCCCATAACTATAGTTACATCTTCTTTTCTTACCATTGAAACTAGATCTTCGATTTCCAAATAAAAATTTTCACATGTTGTCTCGTCGTAGTCAGCTGTAGGAGCGTAGACTTGAATTAAATTAATATAGTTAAGTTTGCCTTTTAATTGAATCATCATCAGTCTTTCACTTTTATTTAGTTTTTATTTATTTATCAATCAGGCAGAAAGCCCATTAAGATTGTTACAGCAATTGTAAATATATGTATAGAAAAAAAATATATTAGGCTTTACATTAATGCTAACTAGTGTGACACCGTAGTTTATTTATTCTAAAATAAATTAATATTTATTAAAATATAATCAAATATAAAAAAAAATCACCTATTTATTTGTTTCAAACTTAATGTTTATTATTTACATACCGGCTTGTCATATTCCAGATGTCAGCAGACGGCTGAATTTAATTTTTTTTTGTAGGTTGGTAGTCATGTTAGTAGTAATTCAAAATTCCCGTCAGCGCTACGATCTCTTGATTTTCGGATCTAAACAATAGACAACCTTTGTTGCCCTTGTGGGTCATGTTTTGATTCCGAAGGTCAGGAGATCGCGCGATCGAGAAAACAATAGTTTTTCGAAATTAAAGTTTTTGAAAAAAATTGTTGTTTTTTTCGAGGAGTCTCGTTGTTTTCAGGAGATCGCGCGATCGAGAAAACAATAGTTAGAAAACGAAGGTCAGGAGATCGCGCGATAGAGAAAACAATAGTTTTTCGAAATTAAAGTTTTTGAAAAAAATTGTTGTTTTTTTCGAGGATTTTTTTGGGTTTTTTGTTTTTGAATGAATTTTTTTTTTTAAAGTTTTGGTAATTAGATATTTTTATTTTGTAATTTTTTTTGAAAAGTTTATTTTAAAATTAAATAACAGCGGCGAGAAAAATTGGGACTAAAATTAAAAAAACAATAATTAAATAAGTTCGGAAAAAACAAAAATTATTTTAAAAGTGTTGAATTAAACAAAAAAAAAAAATTTAAAAAAGGAGAAAGAATTTTTGTTTGAGAAGGAAAAAAAAAATTAGGGATTGTGGAAATTTATGATCCGAAAAATTTGTTAAGAAACTCCTTTTTATAAAAATAAATTAAACCAAATAATATAAAATATAAAAATAAAAGAAAGAAAAACAAAATTAAGTGGAAAACAAAAAAAGGGAAAACAAAATTAAGAACCCATTTTTCCGACACCGCGGGGTTTTTTTTTTGTAAATAAAGGCAGTTGTTAGAGACAAAATAGAAAATCCCAAGAAAACGAAAAGAAAGGAAAAAAAAACGAAAAATTATTTCCAGACATGTCAGGAGATGGAATCAGTTAACCCAGATATGTTTAAATTAAAATTATTATTATCGGTGTACGTTTTTTTTTGTAAATATTAGTTGCCTTTGCTTCGTTTTTTTTTTGTTAAATTATTTTTTTTTATTGAAGTAAAAGTTGGAAACGTAATTTTTTTTTGTTATTTATTAATTTATGTTTAAAGAACCAATTAATTATTCATATTTATTAGATTTTTTTTTAAGTTATTTATTAAAGTTTTTTTTGTACACCATAATATTGGAAAAATTATTAAAATTATAAAAAAATTATATATATATTAAAAACTAAATTTTATTCACCACTGATACATTTTTCTTAAAATTACATTATTATTAAAAAAAACAACAAAAATACAAATCATATCGTTTTTTTATTTATTATAATTTATTTGGGATTTTAATTATTTTTTTTTTGTGAAAATTCCAAAATTTTTTTAGTTATTTTGTAGAGGTTGTTGCTGCTGTATTGTGGTTTGATTTTTTTTCGTTTCTTTCCGTTGATTTTTTTTGGATAATGGCTGGCTGAGTTTTCATAGTTTCCCAGGGTGGATCGCAATGGATTTCTTGTCCTTTTCTCTCCTCATTTCCTAAGCGATGATGCTTCACTTTAACGATTTTTTTTTTTTGAAAGTTGTTATTAGTGTGAGCATCGTCGAATTGTAGTATTGATTGCCGTTTGGATCACTGATCGACTCACGCCCCACAGGCTGAGCATAGCTGGCACACTTAGGAGGAAATCCCAGTGGTCCAAGGAGTTCTAGTACTAGAAATTTTCTAGCTCTAGCGTTATATTTGTGATGTGCTGTTGGTCACCCTAGACCTGGCGCCCACTTCACTAGAACTCCGAAGTTACCTCCTCCGACTTACCTTATAGCTAGTAGGTGGTAATTTTTTTTGACAAAATTATCATCCTGTTACAGTTGGCGCCCAAATATGGACTTAAAGATGCACCAATTGTTTTACAATTGGTGCCCAAACTTTGTGGCTTATTTTAAAAAAGCTTGTTTGTAATTTTGTAAAAAGCTTGTTCCATCTGTGGTTGCTTAAGTCGGATGGAGGGGCGATCAATACTGCAACGTCTTCCCCTTCTTCCTTCCCTATGAAGAAGATCGGAGGTTGTTCCAATTTATTTTTGTTACTGGTAGTTAGATAAGGGGTTTGGTTGTCCATTACCTGTCCTACCAGTGTCCTTTGTTTTATTTATTTTGGGGGGTTAGAAATTGCGTTAAGGTGGTCCTTAACGTATCCTCCCCAAAATGTCCGTCCGCCGCTGGTTAGACACCCGCTTTTAGTCGTCTAAAAGGGGTCCTAGCATGTGTGTGTTTTTGTATTCAACGTAAGTTGAACTTTGTGTGAATTGGGACGGCCAAAGATTTTTTTTGTAGTGTGGGGGGAATATTTCTCATTGAAGTTTCCTTTTCTCCCTAACCCTATTCCTACGTTTTATTCGTTATTTATTGGAGATGTAGTTTTGTTTTAATTATTTACAATTATCGTTATTTATTTAATTTATTTTTTTGGTTAGTCGTATTTAGTAGTAGTCCTTTTTACAATTAAAGTTATTTATTTTTACACTATTTATAATCATTAGAGTTGTTTTTTTTTTGTTATATTATTTATATTAGGTGTAGGCTAATTTTTTTTATTTTACAATTATTGGTATTTATTTAATTTATTTTTTTTGGTTAGTCGTATTTAGTAGTAGTCCTTTTTACAATTAGTGTTATTTATTTTTACACTACTTATAATTATTAGTCGTTTTTCTTTGTAGTTTAGTTACATTAGTGTAGAATTATGTTTTTTGTTCGATTATTTAGATTAATTGTTATTTATTAATTTATTTATGTTGTAGTATAATATTTTTTTTGATTGAATTAAAAAAAAAACAAAAAAAAAATTAATGGTACAGTTATTTAATCTGGAAATTGTACCCTAGATTTTTATAAATATTTCATTAATTTTTTTTATTTATGTTAAGGGGGCAAAGGTTGGTATTGGCCCTAGACAGAGTATATTCCTAACGTATGCTCTGGCAAAAACTAGGAAAAGCCTTCTGATTTACATCTACAGATCTGCCAACAAATCCTACTTCTCACCTCCCAGAAGGTAGGTAACATAGTTATCTGCCGAGTGCCTCCTAGAAACTTACTTAGTACGAAAGAGGGTACATGCGAGAATTTAGCGCAATAACTAAGTAATACGTATATCGGTTAGGCTCGTCGGGCGTGGAGTGGACAACAGTCTACGAAGGGTGCGTACGAAACTATCGGTAAGGTTGGGCGGAGACGGAAACTCCGAGAGAAATGACAAAACAAAAAAATGATAGATGGATCAAAAAAAATTATCAACTCGAGTTGGGATATCAACTCAAACGTCAGGAGTAGTAGCCGCGGCTCCTGGCGGGCTTGTTTATACGAACCCCCATGCTAGTATAACTAAGTCGCCAGCGGGAAAAACTGGAAACGAACAAGGAACGATTATGGACAATGCAAAAACAACAAACGAAAATATATTAAAAAAAGGCGAGATTATGAATGCTAAAAATATTCATAATCCATTTAAAAAAGGAGGCGGGGTCATGAGATCGCCACCTAATTCGGACAACACTAAAAAAGCTCCAAGTCAGAAAATAGTAGCGATGAGTTCAGGATCAAGATCAAGAGAATAGCAACCATGTTATAAAAGTTACCTTTTATAATTGTTTTTCCTTACTACTTTCCAATTAAAACACTATTTTTTATCTCAAGTTTAACTTTTTTATTTATTAATATATAGTAATTATTTAAATATTTAATTATTTATTAGTTTATAGTTTAATATTAGTATTTTATTATTTATTAATTTTAAATTTTTTCTTTAATATTTACAATGTTTAATTTATTTATTCTATGTTGATTTTATTTTTATACTTCAATTTTAATTCTTATTTTTGAATTTAAAATAATTACTACTTTATTTTATGTTATAAAAAACTTTATTAAATTTACTTTTTTTTATAAAAGTTCCAACTATTAATTTTAACAAAACTTTTACAATTTTTAATAAATATTACTTCGTGTCTTCTCGACACTTCCGAAAAATTAATTAATTTAATTGGCGTCTATTCGACACCTCCAAGTAAACTTTATTTTAATTAGTTAGTGTCTTCTTGACACTTCCAAAAAAACTTATTATTTAATTTAATTGGTGTCTATTCGACACCTCCAAGTAAACTTAATTTGGTTACCAAAAAACAGCTATTTTATTTGGTTGAAGAGCTTTTTGGTTTTCCAAAATATCGCATGCGATATTTTGGTTAGCCAATCAGCTCTTCAAAATAATGTTCTAGTTTAATTTTTAATTATTTAGCAAATTCAATTAATAATTTTATATTATTTCAAAATAATTTAGCTAGCTGTTTTTTGGTTGTGAATTGAAGTACTGGGTGCTTCAATTCACAACACCTTCTCTCTTTAGAAAAAATATAGGGATCGAAGTTTTTACTTCGAACACTATATTTTTAAAAATAATATTATTTTGAATTTTTCCATTTAAAAAAAAAATTTTATTTACTTATAGATAATAGATAATATAATAGATTTTTTCTTAATTGTATATTATATAATTAAATTTTTTTTTTTTTAAATTTATTTAAATATATTTTTTTATTTATGTATAAGATTTAATAATTTTTTTTTTGTAATGATAAATATTTTACTTTACTATCATTTTAATAAATTTTCTCTTAATTTAAAATAATATGAAATTTTTAATTTTATTCTTTATTTATTTGTTTCTTCAAAAATTATTGATTCAGAATTTTTTAAAAAAAAAATTTTATTTTATTATATTAAAAAATCAAATTCCTTTTTTCTCTTTTTTTTTTTTTTTTTTTTAATTTGTAAAATTTATTTTGTATATTAAAAATCAAATTTTAATTTAATATTTAATTGTATATACATTTTTTTCTTCAGATTTTTGAATAGAATTATGATTTAGGAAGATTGAAATTAAGGTTTTTATTTAATTTAATTATTGGACATAGGTACTTTTAGTGGGAAATTAATAGGTAAATTTTAAAATATATTTGTAAATAAAAACTAGTGATTTAATATACTAAAAATTTATTAAAAAATGGTTTTTTATATGAATTTTGTGTAGGGATCCCTCCCCCTTTTTTTTGTGGAACTCTATATACGTATACAATATATATATATATTTTTTTTAATTTTCTTTAAGTCATTTTTATAAACCAAAACTAATGGTTTTCTTTCGTTTTTTAAAATTAAAATTAACTCTTTCTTTTATTTTTGGTATGTTTTGGGGGTCATTTTTAGGGGTTTTATTTCAAAATTTTGAATAGGGTTCAATTTTACTTTTACGTTTTCAATTTCTACATTTTCCGTGGTTACATTAACTACACAAACAGTTACAGTATTATTTTTACTTTTTACCAAACAATTTCCTAAAAACACGCCTGGTTTTATTTGTTGCGCTTCACAAAAGAATTCTCCCTCTTCCGTTGTAGGGAGACTGATTGCCTTTTCCATGCGTGCTGGTACTATAATTTTCGTTGATTTTATTATTCCATTAATTTCCATTTTTTCACATTTAACATTATTAGATTCAGATACTTCTTTATTTTTAATTTCAATTGCATTGTCCATTTTATACACTTTAATTTCGTCTGCTATTACATTATTATTTAAACCAATTATTACATCATTATTCATTACTTCTTCATTGATACTTTCAATATTTTCCAAATTTTTATCTTCTATGTCATAACTATTATTATATTCCTCATTATTTACGTCCTCATTTACTACTTCCTCTCCTTCTACGTCATAATTATTATTATATTCTTCATTACAAACCTCATCATTTACTACTTCCTCTCCTTCTACGTCATAATTATTATTATATTCCTCATTACTAACTGCATCATTTACTTTCATAACTTCCGCATTCACTACAATAATATCCTCCTTCTTTAATTTACTACTATTTTCACTCAATACTTCCTTAGTTTCTTCAATAACTTCCTCTTTATTTTCTATTACTTCCATAACTCCATTATTTTCCTTAAAACTCTCCTGTACGTTATCATAAATTTCTCGTAATTGTTGTATCTTTACCGCGTTTAATTGATTTGAATCTTTAATACAATGCATATTTATTTTTTCATTTTGTTTTTGTGAAAATGGAATATAAAATTCCGAATTATTTGTTTTTGTTTTTGGAAATTGTAATTTTTTTTGGGGTCCTAAAATATTACAACTAGGGGACAAAAAATTGTTTCCTAAAATACCATCAACTGGTAACTTAATATCATTATCTGTAACTTGGAAATCGCATTTAAAATTTTGCCCTAATAAAAATTTACCCTCACGGGAACCTAAAGTGGAGCTCACATTGTTTATTGAACTTATTTGTACCTTATTATCTGTACATATTTGTGTTCCTTTTTTCAATGTTGAATTTTTTATTAAACTAACCTGAGCTCCTGTGTCTACTAATAACTTTACTTTGTCTGTTTTGGCTATATCTAAAGCCAATTGAACTATAGGCTCCTGTAAGGTGGTTGTTGTGCCCTCCGTATGGAATGAGCTGGGCTTTTTTAGTTCACTCCATTCTCGTTTCCCGAGACTAACGCCATTCTAGATTCATAAGATTGACGTGCTTCGCAATTCAATATTTTGTGACCTTCCCTTGCACACCATTCACAAGTGGTTTCCGTGTTGGTTACTGTTAAAACTCTTTGTGGGCTTGCGCCGTTATTCCCTACACGTGGTTTTAAACAATTAGCGGATTCGTGTCCGTAAATTCCGCACTTGGCACAATGTTTTACTTCCTTATTTAAATGAAATTGCATTGTACAATCTCTACTTATGTGGCCTTGTTTACCACATTTGAAACATTTTATAAGAGGATTTAAATTAGGTTCTCTGTTAGCAATATTTGTATTCCTAATATTATTATGATTATTATTATTACTATTATAATTGCATTGATAGTTATTTTCGTTAAACATACTACCATTATTATTGTTCAATCTATTAGGGGTCTTATTGTAGTAATTGAACGGGGTCTTATTGTTATTAAAATTATTATTATTATTATTATTAGAAAATTGTTTATAATTATTACTAAAGTTGTTGTTGTTGTTGTTATTTAGATTTCTACTTCCAGCGTTGAAATTATTGCGCATGTTATTATTGTGTTGCTGGTTTTTATTAAAGTTATTATTATTGCTAAAATTTCTCTGATTATTGCCATTACTAAATTTGTTTTTGTTGGGTTGTTCTGCTTGTAGTCCATTTTCGTTTAATTTTTTCATCATTGTTGTAATTAATGTTAGCATTTGATCCCCTACGACTGCTTGATTGTTGCTTGATGTATTAGAACTTCCAATGCCGCCTAAATTTCGAGTTTCATGCAGATATTGTCGAGCTGCTCCTATTGAGACTCGTAAATTTTCCGGATTTTTAAATAATAGATATTGTTTTAACTCTGCTGATCGCAGTCCTCCCAAAAACACTCTCTTTGCTGTGATCTCCATCTCGTTTATCAATGCTCGTCCCTCGTTGTTATATCTCTCATTTACCCTGTTCCGATACGCGGCCAATTTTTCGGATATTCGTTCTCCAAAAAGTTCTACAGTTTCCGTTTCATATTGGTACATTCCCATAATTTCCGAGGCTAAAGTAGCCATATCTTTACTTTCTATGAAACGGTTTCTTAAAATATCCTTGTATTGTGTAAAATTTTCGACGTTGGCATATCTAAAGAGAGCGTTGGCCGCACCTGTTAATTTACTGGTAATTAAAATCCGTAAAAGTATGCCTTTTGGCTCATCCCTCGTTAACTCGTATGATTGGTGAGCCAATTCCAGAAAATTGTTTAGTTCGTTTTCAATGTCCAACCCTACACCTGAAAATGTTGGAACGTGTACCAAAAATGTCTTAATAATTTTTTCAATTGGTAAGAGCGTTGGTTCCAAATGGTAAGAGTTGTCATTAGTGAAATTTTCCGCGTTGTACTCATGTTGTACGGGTAACTGACGTGGTGGTGGAGGCGGAATAGGGGTCGAATTTAGCCCTGACGGTCCTGGCCTAGTCATTGTTCTGTTACTAAAGAAATGGGGGTCATTTATTGGATTCATTTCGTTGGATTTTTTAATATTTAAACTTCTTCTTTCCGTTTTAGTAATAATCACTTTATTTTTCCTTGCTTTTAGGTCTTCTTATTGGACCAATTCTATTATATTTTACCCCGGATCTTAATGTTCTAAAGCTTTTTCTGTTTTCTGACACTCTATCTTCCTGCACTTGGTGTAAAAAATCAGAAAAATTGTTTTTATTTAAAACTTCTAAATTTGGTTCTTCTTCTATATTTTCGATGTTTGTTTTAGTTTTTTCGTCCGAATCTTCAAATTCTGGACTTGAATTTAGAAATGAAAAAGTAGAAATTCGCTTCGAAAATTTTAAAATAGATTGCGCTAAAGTTGGGGTTTTTGATTTTTGCGACATTAGTTTCCTTATTAAAAAAAAATTACAACAACAACAATGTAAATACGCCCTTTTTTTATATTATGATTTAGGGGTCATATTTTTATTAAATTTCAGTAAAAAGTGAAAAAAAAAAAAATTTGTATACTTAATTTTTAGGGGTCGAATTTTTTATTCTGAAAAAAATTGTAAGCTGGAAAAATTGTGTTTGTATTTTTCCTAAAAATTATTTTTAATTTAAATTTTATCTTATTTAACGAAAATCATTCCAATTTAATAACATTATTTAAAATAAAATACTTATTTTTATTTATTTTATTTTTATTCCTGAATATATGCAATAAAAAAATTTTTTTTCGACATAAAAAAAATATAAATTCCCTAACTCCTAAAATTATGCAATAAAATTTTTATTCAAAAAAATTGTTAATAAATTTTCGTAATATGAATGCTTTAAAAAAAAACGCGCTTTGTTCTAATGAAACTTACGTACGTCATTTAAAATATTTATATTAATATCAATGTTGACAACAATATTTTATATAAAAATGATCAAACGTATTTTGAAAATATATATATATATCCCTTTATTTATATGTATATATAATTTTCGTCATTACGAACAAACAAAAAAAATTAATGAAATTTTGATATAAAATGTAAATTTAGTATAATTATATTTTAGGGGTCGAAAAAAAAGACAGAAATCCAATTCAATATAGTTATAAAATTTTATTAATACATATTTTTTTTTAAATTTTATTATAAAAACCAATCCAAATTAAGACGATGAATGTAGAGTGGCACACATATGAAAATAAGATCACAAGACCATTAAAGGTAATGGCCAGGAATTTACATCCCACATGTAATCCGGAGGATATAAAAAATGAGCTAATCGAAAGAGGCTTTAAAATAATAGAAGTTATAAACAAATATAAAAAACAGAATAAAAATGGTGAAGCCAACGCTATTAAACTACCATTATTTATGCTAGTTTTCGGAAACACCGAGGATAGTAAAAAAATTTTTGATATCCAGTTCATCCAACACATGAAAGTGAAGATAGAAGCGCTAAGGAATAGCAAATCAATCCCACAGTGTAAAAGATGCCACTTCAATGCAAAACACACTGACTGGGGTTCGAGACTCACGTTAACAAGAGGTAGACAACTACGTAAAGCCATCATGGAGACAGGATGTCAGTTTATATCCGCAGGGGAACCAACGTACTGGCCTACAGACGGTGCAAAAAAACCGGACCTACTGGACTTCTTTATTTTTAGAAAAGTTTCGGACAACTACATGACAATTGAAAATAACTATGACATGGAAGGAGACCACTCACCAGTAATTCTAAAACTATACGAGAAAATAGTCCAGAAACAGAACCAATCAAAACTAGTTAATAGTACTACGGACTGGAATTCATTTAGTATCGAAATACAAAACAAAGTCGACTTAGAGACTACAATAAGTAATGAGGACCAATTAGAAGAAGAAGCTGAAAAATTCAATAAAATAATACAAGAAGATGCTTGGAACAACACAACTATAATGGACAAACAAAACAAAAGCATAACATATCCTGAGGAAATAGTAAGTATAGTTAAACAAAAAAGGAAGGACAGAAGAAGATAGCAAATAATAAGAGACCCAACGGACAAAACTATACTGAATAACAGAACTCAACAATTAAAAAGAGCCATACAAAAATTTAAAGAAGACTCTATCAACAAATACGTGAATAATCTGAGGGCTACTAAGGAGACCAATTACTCACTATGGAAAGCAACCAAAAAAATAAGAAGACCAACTACACACATTGGACCAATTAAAAAGCAAAATGGAATATGGGCTAGAAACAATAAAGAAAAAACAGAAACGTTTGCGGACCACTTATAGGAGATTTTCAAACCAAACGACATCGAATCAGTGGACCAACTCGAAAATTACATAAACGTGGAACTAGAAGATATTCCGGCAATAACTACAGACGAAACAGAACAAATGTTCTTCCATGTTAAAAATATGTAAGCTCAATTCACTGTTAAAGTCAATTTGCTCGCTACCTTCACTACTGAAGTAAATTTGTTCTATCAAAAATTTGTATTCTACATTCACTACTAAAGTAAATTTATTTTATAAAAAATTTATTGTCTACATTCACTACTAAAGTAAATTTATTTTATAAAAAATTTGCAGTCTACATTCACGGCTAAAGTAAATTTGTTCTATCAAAAGTTCTACATTCACTGCTAAAGTAAATTTGTTCTAACAAAAATTCTACATTCACACGGCTAAAGTAAATTTGTTCTATCAAAAATTCTACATTCACTGCTAAACTAAATTTATTCTATCAAAAATTCACGGCTAAAGAAAATTTGTTCTAACAATAATTCTACAGTCTACATTCACTGCTAAAGTAAATTTGTTATAACAAAAATTATACATTCACACGGCTAAACTAAATTTGTTCTATCAAAAATTCTACATTCACTGCTAAACTAAATTTGTTCTATCAAAAATTCACGGCTAAAGAAAATTTGTTCTAACAATAAACAAACAAAAAAAATCACTTAATATGCAAATCTGTATTCTTGATTTCATTTCACTGACTGGGTTAAGTTCATTATCATTAATAAAATAAGAAAAAAAACAAGTTATCAAACACAATCATTTATTCAAATTTAAAAAAAAAATTCAGGCTAATATTATTTAAAAATATAAATAAGTGATATCAAATTAAATAATAAACTTATGATACACATAATATAGTAAAAATATTGTGGTTTTTTGCATTGATTGATAGTTTTGTTAAATGTTATTCGTTCATATAAACCACATACATATGTACCTTGGTCCTTTGTTAATGTCGTTTGTTTATAGGTGTCAGAAAATACATAACATTTAGGAGAATAGTATTTATGCAAAGCTGAAATATCATCGCCTTTATTCCAATGGTAAAGCTGTGTGTTGCAATAATAACACTGTACCATATCCCCTGTATTTAAATAGAAAAATCCATTCGACGCCTACTCTTGTTTGCTAATAAAAGTTTTGGGCCAAAATTTAAACGTCTTAAGACGATCCTCCAAGTTGCTTAAAAGTGTCATATTGAAGAACAATTTTTATATAAATAAAGTTCGTGAGTTACCCATGATATTTATACTGTTTCGACGTTATGGTCAACATTAATTCAAAAATCAAGAAAGTATTTTACGACAAAAAAGGAACACATATATATGTATGGTTCTAAAGCAAATATTCATAAAGCTTTAAAATCTAAAGTAAGCCATAATAAAATTAAAGAATGGCTTAAATATCAAGATGTATATACATTACATCGTTTTGCTAAAAAGAAGTTCTATAGAAATCACTACGTAGTTCAAGATATTGATCAGCTTTGGGAAATTGATTTATGTGATATGAAAATGTATAAAAAATTTAACGATAATTATACGATTTTGATAACAGTCATTGATGTGTTTTCAAAATATGGTTGGGTATACCCACTAAAAAATAAAACAGGTAAAGAAATAACTAAAATGTTTCATAGAATTCTACAAGAAAGTGGTAGAAAACCAATGACAGTTCAATCAGACAAAGGTAAAGAATTTAAAAATGTGAATTTCCAAAATTATTTAAAACAAAACAATATTCGTCAACGTTTTCCACAAATTCTATCAACACAAAAAGCTGCAGTTGTTGAACGATTTAATCGTACCATAAAAGAAAAAATGTTTAAATACTTTACAGAAACTGGAACAAAAAGATATATTGATATTTTACCAAATCTTATTAGAGCCTATAACAATTCTTATCACCGTACAATTGAAATGAAACCATCAGAAGTCTACCATAAACATGTTAAACAGATTTATGAAATTTACAGAAATCTACATCAAAATGACCCTCAAATTAATATAGATATATTTGTAGGAGATTTTGTACGTATAGTAAGAAAAAAAGCTATATTTGAACATGGATATACAGAAAAATGGACAAGAGAAATTTTTCAAGTGTATAAAGTTATAAATAGAGATCCATATCCTTTATTTATTTTAAAAGACTTAAAGGGACGAGAAGTTGAAGGAAGATTTTATTATCAAGAGCTTCAAAAAATTAATAAAAAATTATAGTTTTTACTCACCCGTTTACAATGATGATAACGGGGCCTTCAGGATGTGGTAAAACTACATTTATATGTAAATTAATTAGAAACATAAAACAATATATTGAACCTGTACCAACAAAAAATTTATGGTGTAACCCTGAATTTAGTGCTGTACCTAAAAGTATAAGGAATTTAGAATATCATAATGAAGTGCCAAAAAACATTAGCAATGAAAATAACGAACCAATATTAATTGTTTTAGACGACTTAATGTTAAACGCTTACAATACAAAAGTAGGTGAATTATTTACGAAGGGTTCACACCATCGAAATTTATCAGTTATTTTAATTACCCAAAATGTGTTTCATCAAGGAAAACGTTGTCGTGATATATCACTTAACTGCAAATATTTGGTTCTTTTTAAAAACCCACGAGACAAGTCACAAATAATTCCTTTGGCAAAACAAATTTATCCTGAAAATTCAAAGGAATTTCTAAAAGTATATAATGAAGTAACATCAGTTCCTTATGGTTATATTATTCTAGATATGACACAAGATATCAACGATATATTTCGCTTTAGATCAAATATACTTAATTCAAATTATTTTGAATGTTTTTGTACATTAAAACAATTAACAGAGTTATCGGAAAAAAATGAAACGTTTGACAACAAACCGTCATATCTTACACGTATTAAAAAAATCTAAACCAAAATTTCGTCAAATTTTGCTTAAAAACTGTGATCCAGAAGTTATTAAAACTATTTGTGAAATAGCTATAAATACCCTTAATGGAAACCACAAAGTGTCTAAACATATTTATAATAAATTAAATAAAAATAAAAAAGTGTTGCGTTGCTTAGCTTGTCCCAAAAAATCTTTGAAAGTAAAAAGAAAAGTTATTATACAGAAAGAAGGTTTTTTACCTATGTTCATAGGTTCAGTACTATCAGGCTTACTTGGAAGTTTATTATCAAAGTAGCTTTTTAGAAACATGAATAATTTACAACGGATGATTGTTATACCTCCAGAGCTTTATAAAAAGCTAAAAGAGAATTTCAATAATGATGCAGAGCTTTCACACCTTGACAAAAGTATGAAAGAAATACTTTTAAATAAAAAATTATCAGATAATGAAAAATGGTATACATATAGTCAAAAACTAATAAAATTTGCTAACAAAAGAAGACATCAATTACAGCAAAGAGCTTATAATAACTCCCAGCCACAACAATTAGAACACCCACCTTCTATAAACGCAAGTAATTTTACAAAAAAAATATTTTCTAGTATGAGCACCCAAACCAGACCAGTTACCAAAGCAAAAAGAACACAAAGAGTCTTAATTACTCCTGAAGATGTGGTTGGGCAACACCAAAAACCTGAAAATGTTGATGTGCAACACCAAAACCTCGAAAACGATATGTATACATTTACACCTGGTAAGATAATTGCAACATCTGATAAAGATAATGCTAATTCTGAAACGGATGACGAAGTTTTTGATAATGATGACGAAATACGAAATTTAGCACTCTCAGCAACACCAACAGGAAAACGTATAAAAGAAAGAAAATCTATTGGTTCAGCAGATGTACGTATGTCTGAAACAGATGAAGGTGATATTATTTCAGTGCCTATATTTGATAGACCTAAAAAAGATACGAGTATAAATCGTCAATTACGTTCTTCTACTAAAAGAGCTTCCGCTCAAACTTTATTGAGATTCCCAGTTCGTAAAAAAATATTAAAATCAGAAAAGGATAATTTACAAGCCTGCAACTCCATTAAATCTTTCACAGTGGACAACTTATAAATAAAATGAATCAAACAGATGATTACTCTCTTGAGTGATGCTTCTAATAATTATTATAACAATAACACGTTGACACGTTTTACAAATAAATTTCCAACTGAAATTAACTTAACACATAATAATTGGAAAGTAGGTGTTTCGGAAATATATATTAACGATTTTATACCGAATAGGTATAACGAAAATTATGAAGAAAGCGCATTTATAATAATTGGAAGTACGGAAAAAAATAAATTAGGCGTAGGGAAAACATATATTCCATATAACAAAGATGATGTAAAATGTGACTGGAAAGCCTCTATTTTACCAATACTTCTTGAAAATACATCTGGGGGACCAGGCTTAAACAAAAAAGAATGTGAACGATATTTGATTTCGGAGATTTACACCTTTATAACATATGATGAAAATTATAAGGATCCGGACAAAATTCTAGATATTAAAGTGTCAAAATATATTGAAGTGTGTGTAACTAGCCCTAAAATAGATGTAAAGATTCCTATTAGCAGATCATATTCAGTGAAAAGCTTTATGAAAACAATTTTTTCCCAAGTTAAAAATATTAGATCACATAAAACAAAAATTGTCAAAGCTTTTGAAGTATTTTTAAACGATTTTACTTCAATATCAAAAGCAGCAATGTTGTTCATGTACACTGATATAATAGAACCATGTTTTGTGGCTGATTCAAAAGTACGAGTTCTTAATATTATTGAAACAAAAAACTCTTTTGAATCAACAATAATCAAGTATAAAGGTATACAATATCATAATGTTGAAAAAAAAGTTTTTGATAACATATCCATAAAACTAACAGATAAATTTGGATTTGATATAAATTTTAGCAGGAGTGTAATACCTACAAAAATATTATTACATTTTATAAAAAATTAATATAAATAAAGAGAAATAGTTACAAACTAATTATTAATCAATGAACCGTCATTATATTAAATACTACTTATCTCAAACAGGGGGTAATATTGAAGAAATAGGACCCCTGTTTCATTCAGCTGTAAATTATCAGAGAGGCCGAGGATTAGGAGACATTTTTGGGGGGTTATTTCATTATATAAAGCCTATTTTATCATCAGGTCTAAATTTCTTACAAAAACAAGCAGTTTCAAGCGGAATCGGTGTTTTATCAGATATTGCTTCAGGAGCAAATCCCACAGAGGTCTTAAAAGATAGGGGTAAAGAAGCCTTGACAAATTTGAGACGCGAAGCTGTAAATAAAATACATTCCATGTATGGTTCTGGAAAAAGGACGGCTTTAAAAAGAAAGAATTCTACAAAACCGCGTCATTTACGTTTGAAATCGAAGAGACGTAAAGTTAAAAAAAGTAGTAAAAACAGAAAACGTGTATTAGACATTTTTGATTAAAGATATTGGAGTGTATGAAATCAGAGTTAGATATATTTAGTTCACCACCTTATAACCCAATTGCTTCTTTAGACAATTCTTCGACTATAGAATTTGTTTATTTGGGTCATAGCGATACATATAGAGATTTGTCATCAACATATTTAAAATTAAAAATACAAATATTAAAGAAAGATGGATCAGTGTGGAATGATGATAAAGATACTTCTACACCTCCTAAATTAATAGACCAGTCGGCAATTGTTAACAATTTATTACATTCTATGATTAAACAATGCAATGTTCAGTTAAATGGTAAAAATATTACTTCATCTGACAACAATTATAATTATAGAGCTTACATCGAGTCTTTACTTAACTATGGAAATGATGCTGCCAGTACCCATTTAGAATGTGCTGGTTGGTCGTTAGATAGACATGATGTAGGAAAATCTGGGAATAGTGGTTCCTCAGAACGTAAAAAACAATATAATAATAGTGGTGTTGTTGAATTGATGGGTAAACTCCATGTTGATATGTTTAATCAACCCACATTATTAATAAATGGTGTGGATGTCAGAGTTTTGCTAACTTTGAAAAAAACCAGATTTTTACTTTTTCTCTGACGATAATGGTGAAAGTCAAATGAAAATTATTGAAGCTACATTATTTATGAGACATGTCACAGTAAATCCTAGTATTTTACTTGCACATAATACTGTTTTAGAAAAGGCGAATGCAAAATACAATTACAAACGTGTTGAAATAAAATCATTCACAGTACCCTCAAGTAGTACTAATATATCGCTTGACAATGTTTTCATAGGACAACTCCCAAATACTATACTATTTTGTATGACAGATAATGATGCTTTTACTGGGAAACGTTCAAAAAATACGTTTAATTTTAAACATTTTGAAATGACTCAATTTATGCTATATGTTAATGGCGTTCAAATACCGAATTTACCAATTGAAACTAGTTTTGCTGACAAACATCGTTTTGATACACGAGTTATATATAACTTATCTTCAACGGATGCATCACATCCACATTGTAATTCTATTATATTTTAAATATACTTAATTATAAATTCTTTGGAAATATGAAACCAATTCTTGATAAACAAATTTTTATCAAGATTATCGATTTCCTTTCCATTTTTCTCACATTAAATCTACATGCAAAATCAGCATTTTAATTATAAAATTAGCCTAGAATATAAGAAGATTAATTTTTATAAAAGGAGTTGGTCACAAGAATTTAAGCTAAACGGTCGATTGTAATAAGGTTGTCGATTATAGTATTTTCAATAAATAAGATTTAATTTTAAAAGTTTGTGTTTTTATTTGTTAAAATATATAAAATTTATTATATAATTATAAAATATATAATTGGCGCAGTCGGTAGGATTTATCTCCGTAGAGCATAGATCCAGTGAAACGAACTATTTTAAAACAAAATAAAATAAAAGTGGGATACACAGTAAATCAAAGAATAATTTAGTGATTTACGTAGAAACAACACTAAAAATAAAATTAAAATAAATAAAAACATAATTAAAACTTTAATATATAAATCAAGTGTTAATTAAAAAAAAAAAAATAAAAAAAGAAAAAATGGCACAACCTCAAGATCCAATAGCACAATGTATAATCGCTTTAACACAGTTGGCACAAAATAACCAACTACAAAATTGGAGATCAATTATTGAAAGAGAAATCCGCTATCTACCAATATTTAATGGTGAAGCTGGAACTCTGCCTTCATTCATTGGCTCAGTGAATAGTGTTCTGGAAAATTATGATGAAGAAGTTAATCGAGTTTTCAAGGTAATTTACGACAGCAAAATTCAAGGTGCAGCTAAAAATCTCCTAAGCTTCAATCCACCGGAAACCTGGGATGATTGCCAAAATCGTTTGAAGAAACATTTTAAACCATCCAAATATCAGATGACTATAACAAAAAGTAGTGGAAGTCTTCAGGTAAATAGTATTAAGCAATTAGTAGATAGAGTTAAAAATATTGTGGAAGAAGTAACAGAATATGCAGCATTTCAAGAAAATCCATCAATAATTATAGATATTTTTAGTGGAATGTTAGTACAAAAAATTAAAGAGTTAGCTTCAGGTTCATTAGCTTATTCAATTATAAGTTTAAATAATTTAACAGGAATTAGAGATATTCTTGATAATTTTATAGGTCAGGATCAATATAATTTGAACCCTAGTTTTTTAAATAGAAATAGAGATAATTCACATAATAACAGAAATTATAGGTATAACCATAACCAACAACAATATTTAAATCGACCACAAGGAATAAGAACTAATAGTAATAATAGTAATAATAACAATTTAGAAATAACAATAATAATATTCAACAATTTAGAAATAACAATAACAATAATACACACCAATTCAGAAATAATAATAATAATCCACAGACAAATTTTAATAGATCGCAACAATATAGAAATTATAGTCAACCTAGAAGATATGACAATCAGCAGCAATATTATAATAGAACCCAACAAAGTAGACCAAATAACGTAGCCAGTCCTCCTACACCTATGGATGTAGATAATATTAGTAGACCAGAAACGAATGTTATAAATGACACGTTTTTTATAAATTAGCCTCGGATAACAGTAACAATACAAGGTGATGAATATATTGCTCTAATAGATACAGGATCAACAATTAGTATTTTAAATAAAAATAAATTTCCAAATAATAAATATCAAATAATAGATTCAAATAAAATAACAATTAATATGTACTATAGAAGGAGAAATATACAAATCAAATATAACAGTATCAACATTATGCTGGATTGCTATGGAAATAGATAAACCGTATAATATGTTAATAGGTATGGATTGGATATCAAAAAATGTAAAACATATAAATATAGAAAATCAAGAAATAATTATGAATAATGGAGAAAGTCTTCCATTCCTAACTAAAATCCTTCAAGAAGAGGTAAATGTATTGGAAGTAAGTGAAGTTCAAAATCTTCAGTTAGATCATCTAAATGGAAAAGAAAAACAGGTTCTTGAAAAAATAATTAAAAGACATCATAAACTTTTATTTAAAGAAGGAGATATTTTAACTAATACAAACATAGTGGTTCATGAAATAAAAACAACAACAAATGAACAAATTAATTCAAAACTTTATAGATATCCACCTAAACATGAAGAAGAAGTAAGAAAACAAATGGAAGAAATGGAAAAACAAGGCATAATTAGGAAAAGTTGTAGCAGATATAGTTCACCAATATTAGTTGTACCCAAGAAAAAAGATAATTCTGATACACAAAAATTTAGAATTGTTGTTGATTACAGAAGACTAAATCAGATAACAATTGATGACAAGTATCCTCTGCCAAATATAGATAGTATCCTAGACAAATTGGGAAAAGCTCAGTATTTTAGTACCATAGATCTGGCAAAAGGATATCACCAGATATTATTGTCTGAAAAAGATATTGAAAAAACCGCTTTTGTTACACCATCAGGATTGTATGAATATTTAAGAATGCCGTTTGGATTAAAAAATGCCCCGGCGACATTCCAGCGATTGATGAACAATATTTTACGGGAATATATTAATCAAATATGTGTGGTGTATCTAGATGACATATTGATATTTTCAACAACATTAGAAGAACATGAACAATCATTAAATAAAATTTTTTCTAGACTACGAGAACATAATTTAAAAATTCAAATTGATAAATGCAGTTTTATGAAAAAAAATACAGAATTTCTTGGTCACATATTAACTAAAGATGGGATTAAACCAAACCCAGACAAAATTAAAATTATTCAAGAATTAGAAATACCTAAAACAGAAAAGAAACTAAAAGGTTTTCTAGGAGCAACAGGATATTACAGAAAATTTATTAAAGACTATTCAAAAATAGCTTATCCGATGATTAAATATTTAAAAAAGGAAAATAAAATTAATACCAAAGATCCTCAATACATTAAATCGTTTGATAACTTTAAAACTTTAATTGTATCATACCCAATATTAAAATTTCCAGAGTATGATAAATCTTTTACAGTTACAACTGATGCAAGTGATTATGCAATAGGAGCAGTACTATCGCAACAAGGACACCCTGTCTGTTTTGTATCCAGAACTTTGAACAATCACGAAAAAAACTATAGTACTACAGATAAAGAGTTTTTAGCAATTATGTATTCAGTAAATTATTTTAGACCGTATTTATATGGCAATAAATTTAAAATTGTAACTGATCATATTCCAATTAAATATTTAAATAACAAATATAAAGGTAAAGAATTTTCACAGCGACATCAAAGATGGTTATTAAAACTTCAAGAATTTAATTATGAAATAGAATATTTACAAGGTAAAGAAAATAAAGTAGAAAAAATAAATGAAGAGAATGATTTAGAATCAAATTTAGTACAATCTGATACAATGCATTCTGTAGATGAGCAACTTTTAGATCATATAAGCATAAAAGACGATATAGTTAATAAATACAAAATACAAATAATATTAACATATAACCCAGAGAAAGAATTTGAAGAGTTACATAAAAGAAAAATTATTGAAATTAACCCATTGCAAAATGAAAACTTAACCAAAGATATTTTGAAAAAATATATTAAATCAGGACGTATTAGTATTTATTCAGAGGTAACTGATACAGATTACAATAAAATACAACTGATAATAATATCAATGTTTGGAAATGATAACAAAACAAAATTTATAAAAAGTACAAAAAGAGCACAAGAAATTCGAACTGAGGAAGAGTTACATAGACAAATATCTATATATCATACAAAAGAATCAATGCATAGTGGTATAAATGAATGTTACCATAGTTTAAAAGATAAAATATATTTTCCAAAATTACAAGATCATATTAGACTAATTATAAACAATTGTACTAAATGTGTAGAAATTAAAACGACAGAAATCCTATTAAACCAAAATTTGCATTAACAGAAACACCAGATGAAAAAAATGGTATAATTCACTTAGATATATTTCATTTTAATAAACAATCTTTTTTAACAGTAATAGATAAATTAACAAAATTTGCATCAGCATACGATATTACAGATCGAAACTGGACAAAAAAGAAAAGTCTTATTATTGAACATTTTGCAAAATTTGGAAAACCAAAAAAAATAATTATGGATAATGAATTCAGAGCAGAACAAATTGCAGAATATCTAAAACATCAAAACGTAGAATTACATCTAACAAAACCAAACAACCATACAGGAAATGCAGACATTGAAAGATTACATTCAACCCTATTAGAAAAAGTAATAGGAATTGAGGATAAAGAACTTTCAGATTCGATGAAGATACAAATTGCTATAGGAAACTATAACGATCGATATCATACAACAATAAAATGTACACCACGAGAAGCAAAAGATAATATAGATGTTACAATACTTAAGCAGAGATTAGATGAAATGAAAACCGCAGTAATAAATAAACGAAATATTAAAAGGGAAAACTACAAAGAAAAAAGAGAAAAAGGCGCAATACGAAATTATAAAAGGCTAAGACATAAAAATGAACCATATTATAGAATTAAATCATTAAAAAATATTCATTTTTCAAATATTAAAAGACCTTTAATTACAGGTTCTCAAAATCTTCGTAATAATAGCAATGCTACCTGCAATTCAAGGAATGTTACAAATTAATCCAATACATGAAGAAGCTGGTTATATTAAAATAAAAGTGCGAGATGTTGAAGTAGTAAATGAAACAGCAACGGTTCTACATATTATTAATCCAACAGAAATTAACGATATACTTTTGAAAATTGAAAAAAATTTAGAAAATGTACAAATAGATAATAGAAAATTAATAAAATATGAAATTAATAATATCAGAGCAAAAATAAATTCTATAACGCCAAATAAATTCAGAGTAAAGAGAGGTTTATTAAATATTGTAGGAACTGCAAATAAATGGCTTTTTGGTACTATGGATAATAATGATAGGGAAGAAATTTTAGGACACTTAAAAATTGCATATGAAAATAGTCATAATGCTATTACAACTATTAATAAACAAGTTTCAATTAATAACCATTTTAACGAATCTATTGATTTATTAAAAAATGCAATAATTTTAGATAGAAATAAAATTTTAGGAACTTATAATCAAATAAAAAAAGCTGCCAAGTTGGAAGAGTGCTTCATATCCCCTTTTAGATAAACCTAGGATTTAATAAAAACAAAGAATTAAGTAAAAGTTATAATATTTTATAAAACTATGTTTTTTCACAATTTAAAAGTAAATATATTTTATGTTCTTATATGAAACATGATGTTATATACAAGTTATTCGAATGGTAAAAATGATCAAATTCTTATCTATAATGTAGGGTTGAAGTAATGATATAATATTATATAATATTTAATATTATATTTATTATTATTGTAATATTATATATACTTATATATATATATATATATATATATATATATATATATATATATATATATATATATAAACATATAATATTTAATATATATATATATACATACATATATATATTATATATATATATATATATATAATATTACAGCTTTTTAATTTATATATACATATGTACCTATATATTAATTTTTAAAATTACTACATGACAATATAACATAATATACATAATATGATTTAATAGAACCAGATTTTATGATAATTGAATTTTTGGTATTTAAAATGATCATAAGATATGCCACATTTCAGATAGGTCTTTGAATCTTATAAATTAGGTATAATAGGCTAGTGAAATCATTCAAAAATTTTATCTTCTTCCCTTTTTAATAGGGTTGAGAAGGTATGTTTGTGCAATAGGATGCAACACCTCCGCGGGGGACTGGATTGAAGAAATGAGAAATTATTTTCTTAAAAATACTATTTCACACCTTATGCGAAAAATTTAGTTCCATTCTTATCACATAGAAATATTACACTTGAAAATTTATTATATAGTTATGAAAATTGAATATTTGGAATATGAAATGACTATAAAACAAGCCCATTTTATTTATAACCATTCAACTTACAAATTAGGTGCAATATGTTAGTGCTTACCCAATTCACTCAGATTTTAACCCACTGCTCTGTTTAGGTGGAGGAGGAGGTATATATAAGGAACAACCCACATCGGAGGGTTAATTTAAAAAAAATTAAAAAATAGTTTTTTAATAATAAAATTTTACACGTGAATTTATAAATTTTATTTAAATCTTCGTTTTCATTAAATCCTAGGTGGATCAAAAGGACTTCCAACTTGGCAGATTTTTTTTTGTATATCAATTTGTATATGTCAGTTGAGAATTTGGACTGAGTTTAAGTTACCAATGAATAAAAACAAATTAACACTGTTATACTAATTTTTAAATTTTGGAATTACTAGAGCAGAAAAGGTTAGAATTTGGGTTGAAAACTATATTTGAAAGCTAATATCTAATCTAAGACCTTTGCGAAAAATTTGAATTTCACGAACAACATAATACATATATAAAATTAAAAGTTATAATTTTTTCAAAACTATTAATGTTGTACAATTATAAATTATTACCAAGTTTCAATAAATAAATACTCGAAATTGTATATATGCAATATAATATTAATTTTTAAAATGTCGAAATTTTTACAACCGTAAAATGAAGAGGGTTGAAGGTACAGGTCTCGTTTTTATGTACAAGGTGTAGAATAGTGTTATTAAGAAACTAATTTTTAATTTTTTTGATATAGTCTCCCGTATAGGGGATATTGCTTATTTCATGAATACACCCCCTCCTCTACTTTAATGAGATGGTGGTTTATAATTTTAAGTGATTTCACAAGGTTTGAAATTATGGTACCATGCATAGAAGTTACAAAGTCGTACATAAAATCTGGACCATTTTATAGCCATTTGGAATTTTAAAAATTTAACTTTGAAAATATCGAAATTCAAATACAACTAACATAAAGAGGGTTCAGGGGATGGGGCTGATTTTTTCATATAAGGTGTAAAATGTCATTGTTAAAACAGTATTTTTCCTTTTTTTTAAATTAGCACCCCGCGGAAGGCATGGAGCTTGTTTCCTAAATATACCCCCTCCTTCACCCAAAAAGAGCAGAGGGATAAAATTTGGAGTGATTTGGATTACCACGAACCTAGTGAACCCAATTTATAAATTTCAAGTTAATATCTAAACTGTGGCTTATTTTATAGTCATTTTAAGTTCCAAAAATTTAATTTTCATAAATTCTGTAATAAATTTTGTAATATAACATTTCTTAGATATGAAGAATAGAGGGGGTTGCAGGTACGGAAACAAATTTTTCGCGAGAGGTGCAAAATAGTATTTAAAAAAAACTAATTTCTTAGTTTTTAATCCAGTCCCCCGAGGAGGTGTTGCCTCTTGTTTTATAAATATACTTCCTCAGCTATGTTAAAGGAGAAACGGGTGAAAACTTTGAATGATTGCGAAAGATACTAATCTATAATACCTAACTTACAAGATACAAGGCCCTATCTTAAATGCGACATATCTTATGACAATTTTTAATACAAAAAACACAATTTTAATATCACTTTTAAAAGTCTTTCACTTTAAAGTGAAGGTGGGGTAGAGCTATGGGGCTAATTTTTATGGAGAAGGTGTAAAATAGTATATTTAAGAAACTCATTTCTCACTTCTTTAATAAATTTCCCCGCTGAGGGGTTGCAACTTGTTTCATATATAAGCCCTTCATCCACTTAAAAAAGGCGGGGGGTATTTTTTTAAATATGGAATGGAAAGGCACTTACCTGTTGTACCTATTTTAGAAGTAATAGTGTTTTACGTAAATCCTTACTGGTTTCATAGGCATATCAATTTTCAAAAATTTATCTTTAATATTACCGTAAAATAATGGGGCGGGGACCTAGGGCTCTAAATTTTTGTTATGTTCTTTGTATAGTGTCTGTTCATAAGCCTGTGAAACAGAGTAAAGGTCCGACTATATTAAGGTGTGTTTTTTAACGTGCACAAAAATTATGCATTTTTAACGCTCCATGAAGGGGGTTTGCAGGGATATCATTCTAAAAAGGATAACATAAACATAAAATTCCATCCTTTATTTACGTTTCTGCAATTTTTTTATTGAATTGAATTTGTTTTAGAACTATTTCTAAGTGATTGAAAAAGTCTATTTTTGCTTTGCGTACGGCGGACACGAAATTTTTTTTTGCTGATTCTGGTACCCTGAGATCTAAAACGTAAGAAAAAATTTAAAATTCCGAAAATTTTTTTTTCGAAATTTGCTCTGCACCACAAAGCTTGATATATAAAGATATGAAGCAAAATAATCAGGTACAAATAGAAAGTAATTCATTATATTTAGATCAAATGTTAAAGCTTAGATTTTTAGAAAATAAAATAAACCAAATTCAAGATAATATTGCCTCAGCAAAACATAATATAGTACATCCTAGTATACTTACTGCAGAAGAAATTGAAACATATCAAATAGATTTTTTTAAATTAAAATTAATTAAATTAGGTGTAATGCAGTATAAAGATCATTTATTAGTATTAGCCATAAAAATTCCACAAAATTATATTCAAACAGAGCTTAAATTAGTTACACCACTACCAAATAAAGATAATGTTGAAATTGATGAAAATAATGAATATGTTGTAGTAATTAAAAATGAAATTTATACTTATCAAGAAAATGTTATGTTAAAAGATTTAAAAATAAGTAAAAATTGTATTTGGAATAACCAATGTAAACTTAAATATAATAATAAAACTAAAAAAAATATAAATAAAAAAAAGTTTTTTAAAAATACTTTCCCTTAAAGAAATATTCAACTAAAAAGTAATAAACAAGCAAATAATACCACATCAATGTACTTTCCCGTTGAGTTTAAGCCAATGTCAGCAATAGTAAGGGTAAGTAGACCTCCTTATAATGGCCTTAATTCAGATAAGATCTACTTTCCCTTACTACTGCTGACAGTGGCTTAAACTCAAAGGGAAAGTACATTGATGTGGTATTATTTGCTTGTTTATTACTTTTTAGTTGAATATTTCTTTAAGGGAAAGTATTTTTAAAAAACTTTTTTTTATTTATATTTTTTATTTTACATTTTTTAGTCGGTCAAATATTTATTAATTTGACCGACTAAAAATATTTAAATACTTTGACAACTTGGGAATGATTTGTTTGAGCTCCCCATGGCCCACTATTTGGAATTCCACATGTGGCCGATGTTTTGGGCCTTCCATGGCCCCCGGTGCTCCACGTTTTTTTTTTGTATAACTGGCTCCACATGACCCAGGGTACTGCTCGGACTACTCTTCAAGACCATTCATTTGATGCCCCACCTGATTTTTTTATGATGGGCCCCCACATGACACAGGTTTTGGGCCCTAACATAAATTACGAAGCCCAACGGACTGCGAAACGAGATGTATTCTTCAATATCTTTTATTTGATACCTCTCATGTCTTTTTACATTATGGGCCCCACAAGACCCAGAGTACCTCTCGGAGTACTCAACAAGATGTCCTCTTCCAGAGCTTTCATTTGATACCCTACATGATTTTTGTATGCTGGTGCCCCACATTACCCCGTTTTGGGCCCGAGATGACTCAAGGCGGCCTCCGGATTACTCCCCATTGAGATGTACTGTTGGAGACCTTTCATTTGATACCCCATATGATTTTTGTATGATGGGGCCCTACATTGCCCCCGTTTTAACCCCTACATGACTCACGACGCCCCACAAAATACTCCCCATTGAGATGTATACTTCAAAACCTTTCATTTGATACCCCACATGATTTTTTGTATAATGGTACCCAACAATGCCGCCGTTTTGGGCCCGGCATGGCCCACGGCGCCCCCCGAACTACGCCATTGAGATGTACTCGGCAAGACCTTTTATTTGATACCCCACATGCTTTTTTGGTACATATAAAAATTTAAACAGCCCTCCGTGCCTCTTCCCCCTGATCAAAAAGGCCCTTAATTTATAGGGCACCAATCATCTGATGACACGAACTCAACATCCAAATTGGAGCTCAATCGGTCCAGCCCTTTAAGAGTTATGGCCAGGTGAGGAGATACCGACATAACGACATACAGGAAATGTGAATTCATAAAAGGGAAAGTAATAAATATACTGGAGGTGTAAATTTATAAAAGGGAAAGTAATAAATTTTACATTTTTTGTAAAATTTTTCATTTTCTGTTAGATTTCGCATTTTGCAATAAATTTTACATTTCTTTAAAAATTTTACATTCTCTGTTAAATTTGCATTTTCTGTTATATTTACATCTTCTGTTAAATTTTAAATTTTTTGTTATATGTACATATATTACATTTCCTGTCAAATTAACAATTTCTGTTAAATTTACATCTGCTATTAAATTTTACAATTTCTGTTAAATTTTACATTTTTCTGTTAAATTTTACACTTTCTGTTAAATTTACATTTTTCTGTTAAATTTTAAATTTTCTGTTAAATTCTACATTTTCTGTAAAATTTTTCATTTTCTGTTAGATTTCGCATTTTGCAATAAATTTTACATTTCTTTTAAAATTTTACATTCGCATTTTCTGTTAAATTTACATTTTCCTGTTAAATTTTAAATTTTCTGTTAAATTCTACATTTTCTGTTAAATTTTACATTTTCTGTTAATTTACATTTTTCTGTTAATTTTAACATTTTCATTTTCTGTTAACTGGGGCCCGTTTGACCTATGGACTAAGCAACAAGATGTACTCTTCACGAACTTTTATTTGATACCCAAAATGATTTTTTTTGCATTTTGGGCCCCACTTGACCCACGGCAATCCCCGGACTACCACCCATTGAGATTAACTCTTCAAGACCCTTCATTTGATACCCCATATGATTTTTTGTATTACAGGGCCCAACATTGCCCCCGTTTTCGGCCCGACATGACCCACGGCGCCCCCGGACTACCACCCAATGTGATGTGCTCTTCAAGACCTTTCATTTGATACCCCACATGTTTTTTTGTATTATGGACCCTACATTGCCCCCGTTTTGGGCCTGACATGACCCACGGCGCCCCCCAGACTACCGCTCAATGAGATGTACTCGTCGAAACCTTTCATTTGATACCCCACATGATTTTTCGTATTATAGGGCCAACATTGCCCCCGTTTTGAGACCGAAATGACCCACGGCGCCCACCGGACTACCGTCCAATGAGATGTACTCGTCAAGACCTTTCATTTGATACCCCACATGGTTTTTTTGGTACATTCAAAAATTAAACGGCCCTCCGCGCCCCCTTCCCACTCATCAAAAAGGCCTGTTTATTTCTGTTAAATTTACATGTGCTATTAAATTTTACAATTTCTGTTAAATTTTACATTTTTCTGTTAAATTTTACACTTTCTGTTATAGTTACATTTTCCTGTTAAATTTTAAATTTTCTGTTAAATTCTACATTTTCTGTTAAATTTTTCATTTTCTGTTAAATTTACATTTTCTTTTAATTTTAAACATTCTAACATTTTCATTTTCTGTTAACTGGTTTTGGGCCCGTTTGACCTATGGACTAAGCAACAAGATGTACTCTTCACGAACTTTCATTTGATACCCAAAATGATTTTTTTGATTTTGGGCCCCACTTGACCCACGGCAATCCCCGGCCTACCACCCAATGTGATGTACTCGTCAAGACCTTTCATTTGATACCCCATATGATTTTTTGGTACATTCAAAAATTAAACGGCCCTCCGCGCCCCCTTCCCACTCATCAAAAAGGCCTGTTTATTTCTGTTAAATTTACATGTGCTATTAAATTTTACAATTTCTGTTAATTTTACATTTTTCTGTTAAATTTTACACTTTCTGTTATAGTTACATTTTCCTGTTAAATTTTAAATTTTCTGTTAAATTCTACATTTTCTGTTAAATTTTTCATTTTCTGTTAAATTTACATTTTCTTTTAATTTTAACATTTAACATTTTCATTTTCTGTTAACTGGTTTTGGGCCCGTTTGACCTATGGACTAAGCAACAAGATGTACTCTTCACGAACTTTCATTTGATACCCAAAATGATTTTTTTGATTTTGGGCCCCACTTGACCCACGGCAATCCCCGGCCTACCACCCAATGTGATGTACTCGTCAAGACCTTTCATTTGATACCCCATATGATTTTTTGTATTATAGGTCCCAACTTTGCCCCGTTTTGGGCCCGACATGACCCACGGCGCCCCCGCACTACCACCCAATGTGATGTGCTCGTCAAGACCTTTCATTTGATACCCCACATGTTTTTTTGTATTATGGACCCCACATTGCCCCCGTTTTGGGCCTGACATGACCCACGGCGCCCCCCAGAATACCGCTCAATGAGATGTACTTGTCAAGACCTTTCATTTGATACCCCACATGATTTTCTTGTATTATGGGCCCAAATTGCCTCGATTTGGGCCCGTCATGACCCACGGCGCCCCCCGACTACAATCCAATGAGATGTACTCGTCAAGACCTTTCATTTGATATCCCACATGGTTTTTTTGGTACATTCAAAAATTAAACGGCCCTCCGCGCTCCCGTCCCCCCTAATCAAAGCCCAAATTTATATGGTACCAAGCCATTGATGACACGAGCTGAACTTCCAAATTTGAGCTCAATCGGTCAAGCCGTTTAAGAGTTATGGCCGGGTGAGAGGA